>CM031237.1:582357988-582957988 GCA_018340775.1 Taxus wallichiana var. yunnanensis | reverse complement strand
TAGTCCCTTAGTTTCCTCTAGTGTTTCCTCCTCTGCCGGATCCACTATATTCTCAACCACTAGCTCCACCAATTTCACCTCTAGATCCTCCTGTGTTAAGTACAGGGCCCGTGTTTGTCATGTCAAATGTTGTCATCATCTCACCGAATTACGCACTGATAGTTTGTGAACTAGTACCACTCCCAGTCATATTTCCTCCACCACTTACTAATGTATTTCCAAAACCAATTTGGATATGTGCCTTGTCTAAACATTCCACCAAATCTTTGGAATAGTGTGTGAAGCCATAGAAGTGCCAAACGAGAAGTTGTATCTTTGGGTGCCAACCAGTTGCTTCTACTGATATCAAATGGATTAATTTTACTTTTCCCTCATTCAAACAAATCAAGTGCCAAGGTTTGGTCACTAGGTGGGGTCAAATGCATGCCAATGACTCTTCTTTCTCTACGTGATGGACTCTCATCAGAAGCTATAAGGTTTTCTCTCCTGCACTTACCAAGATGGGGTATCACAGACTGTTTAGGTTCCACATCCTCCGCGTGAACCTCAACTCCTTTCCACCATGTCTGGCTCCATAACCCACTTGTAATCCCATGCTATCTATCAATCTCCCTTTCATGCACTTCATTATACTTGAGCCATCTCTCCTCCCTTTCCTTTTCAGTCATTATATCAGCCATCTTTCCCCAACCTCGGCTTCCTCGCAAGCGCTCGAGTGGTTTAACCAGCCATAGGAAATGCCTCTAAACCTATGGTTACCATCAATATTTTGATCGCAAGGGGGACAACACATAGAAATGATCCCCTGGGCTCCCGTAAAAACTCAAACTCAGCAACTTCTAGACATGAATACATGAAAATTTCATATTCTAGAGTGTAGCTAGTCAATACTCCCTTCTAGCAATGATCTATAGCATAGGTCCATGTTAGATCAACATCTTGCAAGTTCGATAGGTTTCTTGGGTCCAAGTGTGTGACTTATAATACCACCCCGATCCAAATGTATAAGTCGAGAGCCATTCAAATAAATCTACTAAGAAACAACAGAAGAAGGTTTCGTACAACTCATGATAAAGAGTGTCTTTCACCCATCTTCGCGTGTTAAACCTAGGTCCAATATTGAATCTCTCGAAAAAATTCATCCTCCATTCTTTTAAACTAATCTTCAACACCCTCAAGTGTTAAGCTCTCCACCATCACTTTTCACATAGATCATGATGCATGCCATGTTCCACTATAGCTTCAAAAAGAGGTCCCAGAATAAAACCAAGATGTAGTCCTTTTTGCACCCCACCAAGAACAGGGAACCTCATGCACAAAGCCTATCACCCACCAAGCACCTTTGGGCACTCACTCGAGGTGCATAAGAGGGAGCCGAGTCTCTCTTTTTTATGTGATTTTAGTGGAAGGCCTAATTCATGATCTCCACTCGGTGATTTAACAGACATGAAGAAGTGATAGAGCTCGAATGACTTCTATACCCCTTTAGTCATAACAAAGCGAAGCATGCAAGAAAATTAATAGAACTAGGTAGTTGTAAATGCACAAATAGACTTAACATTCAAGTAAGGCTCAAGATTATATAGATTAAAAGCATAGTAGAAACATGCAGATAATACATGAAGGAGATGTTAATATAAATGCGGTTATAACCTTATCATATTCATTCATAGTATTACTCCAAAACATCACAGAGTTGTAGACCATAGTCATACACCATATCTAGATCCATACATGTATGCTCACAAAACAAAATTTTCATTCCCCATTTCCCCATTACATCCTTCCTAGAGTCATGTACCCATTTTATCCCGTAATTCTTACAATAATTGCAGTAGATCTCTGCTACCCCACTTATGTCTATTCTTTGCCAAGGGCACACGTATAAATAGGCATCTAAGCTCTAACAAACTCTTCTGCAACCTCAGATCTGGTCCCAAGTGTCAAGGTGTGGGTCACCCCATGCGCATGCCTCTCCAAGTCATGATTAGCTTTTTGGATCTTCCTATTTGAAGGTATATTCCTTCCAGGACACCCTATTGTCAGGCTAGAACCTTATCCAAATGGAACACATTCTTCATGTGTCTTGTCCAAAAGGCTGAAAATAGTTAGCTCTGAATTATACTTCACGGGCGCGCGTCCTTGGTTCTCCAAGACCCCTTTTCAAATTCTACCTTGCATGCCTTCACTTGTGCGCTTCCTTCGGCTATGCACGCCTATGTACCTTTAAGATTTGGAAGCTATATTAGGGTCCCAACATCTGCTATGGTATTCTATTTTCTGTCATGGTGTATTATGTTGAAAGAGTCAAACATTTCAATAAAATCCCAAACTACATGCTTATATTGTTTCATTCTTTGGTTTTTGGTTGCATACAACTTCCTAACTTGTTTGACTACTAATTATGAATCCCCCTTAACAATAATGTCCCTAATACCATACCTCCAAGCAATCCTTAAACCCAAAATCAATGCTTCATATTATGCAATATTATTTGTGCATTCAAAATTGAGTTTAAAAGAAAAATTGAATTCTTCCTGATTTGGAGATATCAGGACAACACCAACACCATTCCCAAATTTAGAGCAGGCTCCATCAAACATCAAAATCCAAGGGGAACCAACCTTCTCAGGATATTTGCATTTGTCAATTTCATGCTCCTTAAAATCTGCATAACCAACAAAATTATCAACATCTACATCTGCATATAATACTTCATAAGAAGCATTGTTAGGATCTTCAATCAAATGTAACATCTTCTTTTCACCATATAATTTTTACAAGGTTTCCTTCTACTGGTATGGTTTCATATGACATATCCATTTGTACACTTCCCCCCACACTAGCAACCCATTTTCTTGACAATAGCATTCCCCATTTGGTCAGCAATCCACAATGACCACATTCATGGTTAAGCACTTACCGGGTAAGTTTCCAACTACACTATCAATCCTTTAACATATCCAATCACCTGAAACTTTTCTTGAATCCATGGCAGTGCACTTTCCAAAATCTATTGTTACCTTGATATTTAATTCATTCATTACCTCAAGAGGCATCACATTACATGAGGCTCCTAAATTAAACATACAATTGTGCACCAGCCTATCCTTGATGATTAGAGTAGTATAAAAAGGATCTACATCAAGCTAGGACTCAACAAGTGAATTACCCAAATATACCTCAAGTGATTCTCTAAAATCTTCCAGGGCTTGTAATACTTCCAACTCTGTGATGGTAGAGGAAAAATACACACCATTCACATTTTTTCCTTGGGTTATCATTTCCTCTTTAAATCCCAAATATTCAAATGCCCTTTTCTATGCTTAGGGATCCTGAGAAATTCAACAATAGGCACAGTAAATTTGATCTGACTCAAAATCTGGGCTATATCATAGGGAACATATTTGGGAAAGACTGTGTTGGGAGGGAGATTTATGGCTCCTTTTGGCGGTATGAGAGTCTTTACAGTTTGGGCATGAGTGGGGGTACAAGCCTTATTTGGAGTAACATGGCCTTTGTTAAGTGTATCCTTTTTAAGGGGTTCCTTTGGGATATTAGTGAGAAGTGGAGTTTTTGATTTAGCTTGAGGACCTCCCCCTTTGAAAACTCTACTTCTGGTATTATATTATTTTTCTGAGCAACTACTACATTCATCAAAAGTTTCCTATCTTCCTCAGAAGGTATTCCCCCATCATATTTCTTAATCATTAAAGCCCTCAAATATTCAAAGTCATGATTAGGAAATTCAAATTCTGTACCATATCAATTTCAACATCATCATTAGGAGGGAGAGGTAATACCCGGTGAATGCAATCCCAAAAACCTTGAACAGTTTTAGCACTTATTAACCCATTGAAGTGGCTCTTTGTTGTGAATTTTCAGGGCATTCCATCATACATACATCACCATAAGCTTCATCATCATTTGTTTCTTCAACTTCCTTACTTAAATCACATGGGGAATGTGGCAAAAAACACTTATCACACCAATCAATAACATGGGCCTCTTCTACTATAACAACCCTAGCTAGTCAAAGGATCAGGGACCAATCTATTCTCTCTAGATTGTGGGTTTTATTACTTGATCCCATGGGCCCCTTTCCTCTATCATCTAATATGTGATCACCCCTAGGATGATTTCCAAATCTATCCTGGCCTTGTGGTTTAAGCTGACCCTGAGAACTCTGTCCTATTCCCTTTTCTACTCTGGCCAACTTGTAAGATATTTATTTAACTTCCCTAGCCAAAGTCTTCACAACTTCCTCTAGATCATGCTGCTTTGTTTGACTAAGGTCTGTCATGATTAATCAATTTGACACCCTCCCTCTTAGGGGGTTCCCAAATACCTTGATATTGTTTTCAATTTGTAAGGCCATGGTGAAATCCTTCCTTAACATTCTAGGTTCTTGTCTCTCAAGTAATAAGCAACTTTCTTGTCAAATGCATCAAAATATTTAATTAGGTAAGACTCATCACTAGGCCTCAAAATTATGGGTAATCTATTTAAAGTCTTATTGAATTTGGTATTGAAATCCTAGACAAACTCATTAGGATTATTTTTTTATATTCTCAAAATCAGATAAGAGAAATATCAGGTCATTCTTATCACCATATTATAACTAAAGTCATTCTTCATCTCATTCCATGAATCTATTGAGTTATCTGGTAATGATTTGTACCAATCACATGCATCTTCTTCAAGAGTATGAATGAATAATTTTATATACACATCCTCATATTCAATTTCAAAATCTTCCATCATATTAATGAAGAGTCTCAAATGTTGATCACCAGTGATGGCATTATTTCCTTGAAATTTAGGCAACCTATTTCTCACATCTTGAGGTACAACATTAGGATACCCAACCATTCCTCTAAAATTTATTGGTCCAAATGTATTGAAAAAAAAAGGAGGTCTAGGTGGAGGATGAGCCATGTTGTTTTGGGAAGGTGATCCTATAGGAGAATTAAAATGGTGTGGGATAAGGGATCTTTGGGACACAGGTGTATGATCTTCAAAGTAAATATCCTCCAGTGACTTGGTTTCACAAACTACCCTATCAGTTTTAAGTGATAAAGGAAATAAATGAGGAACACTTATCCCTAGATACAAATGATGGCCCTCACCAGTTGGAGTAGTTAAATTTATATGAGGGCTACTTGACTCTGAATTATTTGAAGATATTGGACAATCCTCAACTATAGGTTGGTCACTTTCCACAACTGGTATTTCTCTCTCACTTGACTCTTGATCCCCCAATGCTTTCAGACTTGTCTTCCCTTTATAAAATTTCTCCCAAGCTCTGGAAATAATCTTCTAGTAGGATCTTTATTAAAGAAATACCTTCTTCCTTCCATCTTTGTAAATATCAATGACAAAACTTACTTGACAAAGATTAAGACACTGGTAATTACCAAAAATTTCAAACCAACACAGAGTCACCACCAAGGATTTTCACCTTAGATATGCTAAAGCACTGTAAGTAATTTTTCAAATGTCTATCAATACTCAATTTATACAAATCTCAATGGATCTAATCATCCTTTGTCAATATTTATCACTATCAATATGATCTAGTGCAACATTTACTAAAACTAGAAAATATTGCACAACAAACTTTTGATCTCACACAATTCTCACAAATCTTAACAAAGGATAACATTTAAACAACGTATTTGCACTCAAATCATATAATAATCATTACCAGAGGTTGATATGCATATGTATTTACACAAATATTCCATGAAAACGATGCCATATTGGTGTTGGTACCCAAATTTATTCTCCCTTTGAAGCCAAGTAGAATCAAAAGTTGAGTGTGATGTTATGAGACAAATAAATCGGAATATGAGTTGTTTTGTATCCGGGGAAGGATTTAACTGACTCTTTGTCACTCGGGCTTGGAAGAATTGGATAACACCGTACTAAGGGTTTGACCTACCCTTACTACTTTAGGTTGTGCCTTCAACTAGGGTGAGAGGACCCATTTTGTAACTTATGTTAGTGAAGAATATCAACAGATCAGTAATATTTGACTCTCCTTCTGTGATATTCATATGAAATCTTGGGAAAAAATGGTCAATGTAACATAATCTAACTCTCATGAGTTGTCACCCTAGATAATGAAGATGTTTTCTAGATAAGGTCCAAGTTACTAAAGACAACACTAAAACTTGATTGCTCCTACATATTTTGGGTCAAAGGATGGCAAACTCAACAAATTTCCTTAGCATTTATGGATATAAAGTACAAGTAGGGGAAATTATTGTAAGATTGATCATTTAATGTTTAATTTTGTGTTGGGAAGTTACGCAGGATAAAGTTGATTGTACCAAATTCATGGGAAATTTTAACAAATGTTGGGACATCTACTAAGAAAAATGACAAAACCACTTCAAATGGTCAAAATGATCCTTAAACTAGAAGATGTGTACCCATGGAAGCCCAAAGATACAGTTTCACACATTATTTAAGAATTCAACACAAAAGCTCATGTTAAAGACTCAATTAAACATTATAAATCCCTGATTCATCATGCCTAAGATACACTCATAGACTAACAAACAATCGTACTAGTAAAATGAAAGTAGAGTGAATTTAAATTGTTTATTGCATCATGAAATGAAATATCTCTTCACAATGTAATTGTAAATGCCACAATACTATCACAAGGACGAGATCTTGTGTGACTCGAGAGAAATCCTAACATAATATTACAATGGAACATGGATAACTACTTGAAGATATCTCAAAGTGAAATCAGACACAACTATGCTCATGATTAACATGATTTATTCAAGGTTCTTCAAATTGATCAACAAGGGAAAGTTATATTTACAGTCTCAAAGCTTTTCAATGGCTAGACACTTGCAACCATCTTGACATGATCAAATCTAAAAACACATAGGAAATAACAAGTTTCTCAGATAGGTTCTTTGGAAAAATGGCTTCTCTCAAATTTCTCTCTTCTTCTTTTCTTTGAACAACTCTCAGAAAATTAACCCCCTTTTTGTGATTATTCTCTTCATTGGTGAGTATATGAGTAGTTCCTTCCAATTCCTTATTTGTTTTAAGGCCATATACTGGTGTCATTATTGGTTCACTCATAGATAAATCAAGTGCATCTAACATAGAAAATTCTTCACCAATATCAACATTAATCACATCAGTTTGAGTCTTTGCAAATTCATGTAATGTTTCAACCGAGGGCATATTTTCATCCTTAGCTAGGTAGGGTCTTAGATGTTTTCATACCTGGACTTAAAAATTGGCTACCTACTAGATTAGTTGTAACATTTTCTTGGGTTTCTTAATCATGAGTGCTTCTCATTCTTATTTCCTCCAAAGACAAAGGTGGGAAGAGAGGATCTGATTGTTCCCCTTGTGGCAGTTATGCAACATGATGTTCTGAAAAACATCATTCCTTTTAAACTCAGGAGGATCAATTACCATATCTCTATGTTTTTTATTTTTTGGGCATGTGGGCACCCACCCTCACCAAAACTGGCTCATATACCACCTTATGTTTCTTGTGTGCTCTTTCAAACTTCTTCAAGTTAGGTGCTACCTTTCGCTCTTATTTATGTAGTTTAGAATGAGAATGACCACTTACTATAGCTCCACTCATTAATTTTTAGCATTGTGTGGTTTTGGAAAAACACCCAAATGAACCCCATGAGATGCCAAACCTTTCCCCTTTTTCTTGAATTGGCTTTGAAAAAGTAATGGGGTAATTTTCCATGGATTTAAGGAGCATTTCCTTAGTATTTTGCTTCAAAGTAGATATAGAGGTGTTAGTCCCACTAGTAGATGAGGTCCACTCATCTACTAGTTCATAAGTGGGTCTCTTTGATGACAGTTGAGGATCCTTTCCTCCCAATGGATCAATTCTATCTACACCTTCTCTCAAGGGTGGAAGATCATCAGCTAAGCAACCTAAGTCTCTGAAATTATTTAGAACTCTTGTACTCTGGATTGACAAATCAATATTATTTTGGGCTAACCAATTTATAGTCCTCCTCATTACATCAATTATCCATATGTAAGAATCATCATATTCTATTTCATTCCAATTTAGAGGGGCTATAGGTTGTCCTTCCACCTTCTGATCAAGGTAATATTTACTTATTATATGTGGATCATCCACAATTCCCTCCAAGATAACTGTAATTTTGAAATATATGACTTGTACAAGGGTCATTATGGAGAAATATCTTATCTTGACCTCTTCTTCATCCCTAAAATTCATCCAATAATATTCAAAATGAGGCTCATGCTCAAAATTATTTGCAATGTTAGTGAATACCCATCTAATATCATAATTGTCTCTTTCCTCAAACTTTTCCATATCAAAATTCTTCATTTCATCCTCAATTAATCTGGCTTTCATGATTGAAGGGCATGAATACCTTCAATTCTAATGGGGAACTTAATATTTGTCTTATGTCTTTTGACAATCATTTTGTGAATAGGTGTTAGCTACCTTACCAATTCACATAAAGCTAATTTATCATCTAAATATCTGGGCAATTTATAGGGTTTACCCTTATGTATGTGAATTTCTTGTATTGAATGAAGTAACACCCATACTCAAAAATTACTGTTGACCCTGCCTTGAGAAATTCTATACTATCCCCACTCTAGTTTGAAAAGACAAATGATTGGGGAAAATAAAGCATCATTGACCAACCTCACATTCCCACTCCAATTGACTAGTTGCAGTTGAGGAAATATCTCGTGCATTTGGAACTTCTTAAAATCAACACATGGTAAAAAACCTAGGAAATGTCTATGCCCTGCAACATTTTAAATTAGGTAGGTCATCATGTAGAATTCCATCTCTGAAGTGTCACCCATCTCAATTTTACTACTAAAGTGACCATGTGACTATGGAGTGCTACTGTAATAAAAGTATCCTAACAAATATTCCCTTTTCTTTCCAAAATAATCCACATGTAAGTACACATCCATTCCTTGAATTCATTTGTAGTTTCCAACCCCACCATTCAACTTAATAACATAATAATATCTTCAGCCTCTTCAACAAATTGTGCCCTAACTAGCCTTTTAGGAATTCTAGTTGTTTCCTTTTTCTCCGTGAGGAGCCATTTTGTATTTATGATCTTAGCATAGTCTTTTTTCTTCTTTTCATAATCCTATAAAGCTAATTTGATACCAATGGTGATTGGATTTGTGATTACAGGAAATTTAAGCATTATTCTGATGGCCGCAGGTGTCAATGTCAACACTACATCACCACTTCCATCTAATACTTCCCTTTTCTCTAGGTCATAATTCATAGCACAATGCCATACCAATTCTAGGCACTGAACGATGGCGGGATAACACCAGCTAAGGTGATGCAGCTATCCTTAATTGCTTTCAAAGACTCACTTTGATTGGGATCATTTAATCATGAAGAAATTCCTCTAAGTCAGCATTCATCAGGTCTGTGTCTGTAATTCTATCTAAATCACTTGTAATCCCAGATGAAACTGAGAATGAAGATGGCATGGTCTTCATCCTTGAAAACCCTAACTTTACCTCAAAATTTCTTGCCAATAATATGAAAAGTACAGGAGTTTTCAGCTCTTACCGATTTTGCATGAATCCTTGAACCATTCAACTTTAATCCGACTATCTTTTGATCTCTCAATTCTTAGAACAAGCTCCATGATCAAATTTCATGCTATTGCACAATGCAAATATCAACAATGGCACTCAGATCTTGAAAAATTTGATAATAAAGGATCAAAACACTTGAAATATTTTAAAAATTTGTCCTTGATTTGTGCAAAATGCATTAATGGTGGCAGAAATAAATGCAATGCATCGTGGCCATTCATTCCACTTTTTTAATTTTAAAAATGAGCCATCCACATGGAAAATTATTTCATTAATGTGGGCTCAGGGAGACTTTTTGTATTTTTTCCATGCTTTAAAACTCATACACTTTCAGCCATTTGACCCGCCCATCCACCTTTGACTTCAACATGGGCTTGACACATGGTCATATTTAAGTGATAGCGGAACTGGGCCTTTTCTGTAATTTTAATCCCTTTCCAATTTAAAACCAAAAGTGTCGAAGTGCTCTGACAACCCACTTCCCTGCTCCTTACATAAGAAAGAGCCACGTGTCCTTTGTGGGTCTTGGGAACCTTTTTACACTTTTATACCTTTTCTCCTTAGTGCGTAAAAATACAATCATGCACCGCTTCCCGCATCCACTCAATTTGCAACAAGTGTACACCTTTAGAGGCAAATTTAAAATTTGTTTGTGTTACTTCATGATTGCAAATATTTGAAGAATATTCATCGGGTCACGGGACCAAATTTTCATTTTGTGAATGCAATAGAAAGTTATAAGTTTGCAAG
Organism: Taxus wallichiana var. yunnanensis; assembly: GCA_018340775.1. NCBI lineage: Eukaryota > Viridiplantae > Streptophyta > Pinopsida > Cupressales > Taxaceae > Taxus > Taxus wallichiana. Next base: position 582,947,611 of record CM031237.1, on the reverse strand, counting down.
TTACACCCATCATACCGCATTCAATTGGGAACCACCACATACCAATGGGTGAAGGGACAAAAAAAAAAATAGAGACATGACCAAGGAATAGTTTATACAGGCGATCCTTCAGATTTCAGCCCTAAATCACAATTGGTTTCCCATGAGAATTTTCAAAAAATAGTACATATCCAAACATGATCCTCAACCAAAAAAAAGGAAAGAAAAATCCACAAACAGGAGAACCAAAAGATCAACTTGCACCCCCATGGGGAAATAGAAAATACAACAAAAATTGAAGGAAAAGCTTAAAAAAATAGGGGTAAGATTAATTCGAGCACCAAAAGGCACTTTGTAGCTCTTTTGGTCCACATAGAGGCACGCATGCACCATAACCCACACACATATACCTTGGTCTAAGTGTAGGTACCACCACCTAGTTTTAAATATCAGTTTAATAATTACAAAATATTGTGTCATATAATACTAACATCTTGCAGATTTATTCAAATTAATTTCTATTTTGCAGGGTGTATTTACATACTTTTGTTTAAATTGTATTAAATTTGGATAAACATTTCATGCTTAATCATAAGAGTAAATTCATGTATGCTCTTCCCTCACACCTTTTTGGCTATCTTAGGAATCAGAAATGATTCTTATCTCTTTCTTTTTCTTTGAAAAATGTTGAGAATGTCAAATTTGGTTAAGATGAACATATTTCACATTTGAATAAAGTATTTTCCACTTGTTGATTTCTTAGTTGGATTTTGTGTCGTGTATGCTCTTCTCTTGCGTCCTAGGAAAATATTGAGAATTAGAAATAGCGTTTTTCCTCTTTGTGTGTATGGAAAATTACTAATCCATTATACATGACCTAAATACTTCTAAAATAAAGGTGAAACAAGACAAAACTACTACTAATACGGTTTAGCTCAGTGCGGAGTTGCCAAAAGGTGTTCAAGAAAACCATATTAAGCTAAACAAGATTAAAAAACACACCACAAACATCACACTTTGTATTTGTAGGTTTCAGAAAATGGTACGTCCCTATCCACTCAACTAGAACATAACCCCTTTGGCATTACTCCTTAAGCTATAAAAATGGGGGTGGTTCTAGGAACCCTAAAGTAATCTACCCAAGAGGGAACCTTGTGGATGAAACAAGAAGTGTAACGCACAACCTACTTAACTAGTTTAACCATTTGTGAGATTTAACATCAAATTTATCCTTATCATGATCCCGGTGAGAGTACATGATGGAAAAATTTATTTTCCACTATACTTGAATGGGGTAGAGTAAAGTCGAGATAACCCAATATTAGTTAGTGTAAATTTCTTGGTAAATCAAGCTCACATATAGATAAATTGTGACACCTGGTTGATTAAACCACCTAGGAAGCTATCTTTGACCTGGAGACAATTTGAGTTGAGATCCATTATTCATCAAGAAATGTGTGAGGCATTACTTTTTCATAGTTTTCACTCACCCTAAGGTGAGGTGAAACTCTTCCAAAGTAAGGCAAACATTTATCACCGCCAATTGATTGACTTCCTTCACTTTATTTTGAAACTTTGTTGATTATAAGAAGATTGAATACCCTTGTGTTACTAATTGATTATATTCACCACTTCTATGTCTATTTACGGTCGTCCATGTTTGTGGCTGAGTTGTTAAACATCTAAAGTGTGTGGAGACGTTTTCATAACATTGATAGACTTTTTTATCTTGATACCCAAGTCAAGATCATCATCATAGTTAGGCTAGATTCATCACCTTTAATCTCCTTTCAAATGTTATATTGTTCATATCGTTTCACTACAATTTGGTATTTACATCTTGTCTCTTGTAAACTTAACCTAAATATCTATATTCGATGTTACGTTAGATACAATTTAAAAATTCCTAGGTATACTCTACTTTTAGTTTGATTTCAATTACTACCTTGATTTTTAAAAGTGTTGAGTGTTACCACTTATGCGTGTTATATCAATATCATCTTGATAATAATACCTTACTTTCTTATAAATTTTGGTTAGCATATCTTAGTGGAATTGTTTTGTCACTCATAATCATAACTGTCACTTTTTGGAATATAGGTCTTGATTGGATTCTAGCTTGCTTTTAGTATACTCTTTTTGGGGACCATGTTAACTCTTTATTACTACTTACGCCTTGTTCATTCCTTTTAACTCGACATAACTAATGAAATTTTTTTAATCATCTTATTACACCAACTACCATTTTGGAAAAAGACTTAGGAAGTATATCATTTGGTTGATTGGTTTTGGAACTAAGCATTGTGTGATTGTATCTTATTTTTCACCTTTTTATTTACTTGTTTAGAACAATCACTTGGAAACATTTATCCATTGTAATTCATTATAATTCTTGAACTATTGACATTATTTTTACATTTCAATTAGGATTAATCAATACCTTTTGAAAAAATTCAAAATACCTTAGTGAAACTCTCATATGTAATGGCCCCTAAAAAAATATTAGGAGCTAAAAAGAAGGCATTTGAAACAAGACAAACACAAACTTGGGAAACTTCAAAAAAACAAGGGTCGAATCCCTTTATTGGCCATGATCTTGGGCCTTTATTTTCTATAGAGAAAGAAGTGGAGGAGATGGTAGATCATAGTGGTGATGAGTTAGGGTCACAACATTCGGAATTTGAATTTTATCCCACCTTATTAGATGAATTCCTTTATATAAATAAAGATCAAGTGCTAGCACAAGTGGTGAAATTAGGAGCTAGAATGCCTATAGAACATGAGACAATCCCACCCACGAATGAGGCTAATGAAGAGGAAAAACCTCTCATTAACATGAAATATATCCTAACACATGGGAACACTTCCACATCCAACGTAGGAAACAATAATATGGTGGGTTATAAAATTCCCTTCATCAAGATGCCACGTAGAGTTATATTAGAACATGAAAATGTAGAACAACCTCCACGCAATGAAGAAGAAGAAGAACCTCTTGAGGAAGAAGTCACTATTCAAAAAAAAATCCAAAACCTTAGTTGACAATTAGCTTTACTAACATCTCATGTACAGAAGGAAACAAACAAAAATGTGCATAAGAAAAAGCCTAAGGTCAAAGCTAGTGAACTTCACATGGAAAACCAAGAAGGAGAAAATATGGAATACAGTCACATATATATTCCTTCTTCTTCTACTAAAGAGAAATTACTTACATAAGAAATGTAATCCATGAAAGAAATGCTTACAAGCCTTCAAGAAATTAATGTTGGGAATATAAAAATATCAATACGAAGAGCTATACCCCCATCCATTTGATAAAGCTATGATGCTTCAACCCTTTCCTAAGAAGTTTGACAAAGGGAAAGGTGACCCATGAGATCATGTGAAATATTTTTACATGGCATGCCAAGAAGTGTTATATAGAGACAATTACCTCATATGAATCTTTCCAAAGAGTCTAGGGGGACAAGCCTTGGAATGGTTCACTTGCTTACCTCGTGGGTCTATCTTCACATGACATGAACTAACAGAAAGGTTTGTTTAATATTTATCATACAACATAGAAAGTGACATAACTATGGAAAACTTTTGTAGTACTAAACAAATCCCTAATGAAACATTCTCTAGTTTCCTACAAAGATGGTGAGGGATAATTAGCCACTTCCCTTGTGTCTTTCCCGAAAAAAACTATTCATTCCTAATCTAAACCTAGACATCACTTTTCATTTACAAATGCATTTTGTTCATACCTTTGAAGAGGTCATTGAAAAGGGCATATAAATAGAAAAATCCCTCATTGTAAAAGAACAATCAAATCACCTTCTAAAGATAATCAAAATATCAAACCAACGAAAAGCCAAATATCTTTAACAAAAAAAATAACGTGGTGGGAGATGGAATCACATATTCCAAATGAGTGTAAATAGTTCAAGTTGGTCAACCTTTTAAACTAACCAAAGGACTATTCAACCACCACCTAAGCGTAGGACGTTCACTCCTCTTAATGATTCTTTGTCTACAATATTGAAGCAATTAGATGCAGTCCAGATTTTGGCTTACCCTACAATGCAACCTTTTGATGAAAATTCTCCTAAACCATCATGGTATAAAGAGCATGAATATTTTGATTTTCATCATGTAAAAGGACACAAGATAGACAAGTGCCTAAGACTTCACCACTACATCCAAGATCTCATTGACAATGGAGAGATATAAGTTGACACCCCAGAGAGAAATAAAATGCCAAATGAAAAGATGGGGATATTCAAAGAACCATTCCCTAAACATGGAAAATTAGATGAGAAAATTTCGTATCAAGGAGAGTCATCCCAAAGTTAAAAAGTTACAAACTATCTATACACCAAAAGTGAAAATAATCATTATGAATCACTCATTGGATGTGTCCACTCTTCTAATGAACATGTGAATATTATTAGGATCAAATGAAAATATTGAAATGTAGTAACAAGGCATGCCCATCTCATGATCTAAGAACCCTCTTTTCAACCCCTCGGGATGGTCAATATAACCTCTTAGAACAACTGGAGAATACGTCTTCCAATATTTCCATCATATATCTTCTTAAGATATCAAATGTACATAAGGACATCTTATACAAAACTCTCTAGGGGTAAGAAGTTCAAATGGAAGTAGACCCTTCACATTTACAAGCCACGGTGGAAAACATTGCACTGACTGAATACATATCCTTTAATCACAAGGAAATCCCCAACGAAGATCACACACATAATCTCCCCCTGTATATAGAGGTATTTCCTACCCATTGGATGGTAAAACAAGTACTTGTGGACAATGAGTCAAGATTAAATATACATACCTTAAAACTAATCAAATAGTTTGTACATGCAGATGAAAATATAGAGTCCCATATCATTACCATAACCATTTGTGATAATGCGAGTGGGAATCAGCTAGAACAATCACATTGCCAGTGGAAGTAGGACCATCCTATCAATACAAAATTTCACATCTTAGACTTGGAACTTCCATAGAATATGCTTCTTGGCCACCCATGGATTCATTCCATATAGGCCATACCATCATCATTCCATCTGTATGTCATGTTAAAACATAAGGGACACACTGTTACAATATAAGGAGATCAATAACTTTTTTCTCACTGCATAGGTCTCAATAGCTTTACTCGTAAGCGTACATATGCATATCCTTCTACTGATATAGTTGTTCCCCTTCAATCAGAAACTATGAAATCACTTTGGTAGATTCAGACTCCCTAAGTTCTTACGCTCATGAATATTTTACATCTAATTATCCTTTTGATTCATGGGAGATGAAATTTCTAGAATATGGTTGTGGAGAATACAATGTGCAATAATCTCTCCTAGTTTCAGACCTATCTTTGTCACCTAAAACAAGAGGTTGACCCAAATATCATTTCAAATGCCCTAGAGATGAAAAAAATATTGGGATATTATTACCTAGGGATTACTTGTAGAAGAGAAATTACTAGACCCACCTACAACTTGGGTCGTAAAGGACACTCAACCGACCTGCTACCAAATCCTTGAGTATGAAAAGTATAGGAAAATGATGTATTCCATGGGCTACAAGGGCCTCAAATGTGGAAATAATGAGAAAGGACCAATAGAACCAGTTCCACTTCCACATTTCAAAATGGAAAGATATGGTATTAGCATTTTAACCTATAGATCACACCCCAATGATCAAGATGCTACTTATTTTGAGCATGAGGATAGCTCTTATTATTTGGACAGTGACACATATTCCCATTATATTTATATATGAGGATCTTGACTCCATAAACCTTTTCATGGATACCATTTTCCTTCCCTTAACCCCCACTAATCCTAAAATTGACCTTGTCTACCCTTCCCTTGTTTATTGGGATTAAGGACATCATGTATCATCGAATATTTTGAGAATGATGAGGCCGTGTCATATTTTATGGGCATATGAGATAGAATTCCAATTGGGGACCATAAGAAAGGTTTCTACATTGAATTATATACCTACACCTATTTTGGAGAGGAATTTGAGCTTCGCGGTCAACAAAACTTAAAAAAGTGAGGGAAAGCAGTTCTAATGAAAAGCCTTAGAAAAGGAAAAAATCCAAGTCACACAGTGAAAACCTCTTTAAGGCGTTGGTAGAAAAACAAGTACAAAAATCAACAGACAAGAAAAGTGACCATTCTAAGGGTGAAAATATTGTAGAGATTCCCTTGGAAGAATATCTCAACCTTCCTTACGATCCTACATGTATGGAGGATATGTCAAAGATGTTGGTAGAATAAACCATTGACGTAAATATTGGAACAAAAGAATACCCAAAGATAGTCAAGTTGGGAGCTTCATTTGCGAGAACAAAAAGAGAAAACATTCACCTTGCTTCTTAGAGAATTTGTGGACATATTCACATGTTCTTATAAGGATATTTCGGGATTAGATAAAACATTGGTGGTGCACAACTTAGTAGTGCATCTAGATGTAAAGCCTATTAAATAGAAGCTAAGGAAAATTCATCCACAAGTGGCCCTTTTGGTTAAAGAGGATTTAGAGAGACTATTAGCAGTAGGGTTCATTAGACCCATTGACTATTTTGAGTGGATATCAAATGTACTTTCAATACGGAAGAAACTAGTTGGCATTATAATTTGTACAGATTTAGGGACATCAACATGGCATTTCTAAAAGATGATTTTCCTTTTCCCAATATCGACATGATTGTCAATTCAACTGTAGGCTATGAAATTCTATCTCTTATGGATGGATTTTAGGATACAACCAAATCAAGATAGCAGAAGAAGATTAGTATAACACGACCTTTTCAACCCCTTGGGGAACATTCTATTATCAAGTAATGAACTTTGGCCTCATTGATGATCAGGACCCTAACACTTAGTAAAGAAAATATAGAAGGTTTGTGTGGGAGAGAAAGGTGCATTCAAAGGCAAATATGTATCGAAAGTATCACATGCGGGGAAAAAAATAGGATCTACTACTATCAGTTAACTACTAATATTCTATTGTTAGCACACTTTCATGTGTGGCTATTTTTGTAATGGCGCATAACTAGTAAAACCATATGACCTATTTTGGGAGTAGATAAGTGGTGAACGGAAAGTCCCCACCCTTATAAGTATGTAGTAAATTGTATAGATATATATAGATGTGTGTGCATACATAGAGAGATTATGTTGCTAAATTTGTTACGTGCATACTATTGTTATTGTAATGAAGCTTCTGATACTTATTGCATTGAATATAATGGAGGATATTGGATGAATCTAAGTGTTAGTTCTATGTGTATCTGAATCTAGTATGTTTTTGATCTCATCATGGTTAATATTTAATTCTATTCTCCCTTAGAGATAGATCTGGCATGCTCTGTAGAATGATGTGTTAGTAATGGAACTGCATGTGTTAAGTATTCATCATGCTAACATCATGCAACAACAACCCTAAAGAGGGACCTAGTACCTTTGTATGCTTCGGGTGAGCTCTCAGTCTAGGCTGAGTGATGTGCCAAAGTGTGTCTAGGGTCTTATTGGCTTGTATCACTAAATTCTAGGTTGCATCATTGGTTCCATTGTCGGGACCTCTTTTTAGTTGTTTTTAGGATGGTTCATGATGAAGACATATTGGTTGACCTTAACAAGTATTGAAGAATGGATACATGATCTGGAAGAAGAATACGCATGGTGATTCAACACTAGATCTAAGTTTAACGCACATGTGTGGGTGGAATAGAATCTAGTATGATAGTTTATATGAGATATTTTTTGCTATCTTTCCAGTAGAATTATATGAGTGGCTGATTGCTTATGCATCTAAGAGGAATTAGAGGTATCGTGCACTTTTCTAGATGCAGGAAGAATTCCAGGCCCTTTATGATGCTGATCTGATTTGGACTCGAGCATGGATATGTGGTTTCCATGGTGTCTTAAATAGTTATATCTTGGAATACTCAATTTCCACTTATTCATGTCTAGAGGTAGCTGAATTCTAGTTTTTACGATATCCAAGGGGAGCTTACCTACAAGGCATTCCATTGGCGATCAAGATCTTGATGGTAAATTTGAATCTAGAGAGTAAACCAATGGCTAACTAAACCCCACCACATGGGGGCAAAGGAGTAGGTTTGGTGAAAGATGGCAGACCTAGTGGTAGAAAGGAAGAGAGAGGAAAGGTGGCTTAAGTATAATGAGGCATGAGAGGGAGATAGAGAAGCAATATAATGTTGCAGAAAGTATGGCATTGAGGAGAGAGATGGCTCGTGAAGGATTTTAAGCTCACATAGAAGATGTGGAGCCAGAGCATCAGGAACTCCCCATCTTGGAAAGCATGACAGGGATCCTTCCTTAGCCTCATGTAGAAGCATGCCAATAGAGACTACCTGGGCCATGGGCATGCATCTGAATCCACCTGGTAACCTTGCCCTTGCATTTGGTTTTTCAACATCTAGTACAACAAGTAAGTCAACAAGCTAGTTCAAGTAGTGGGAGAGTAGGAGTGAGTCTTATAAGAAGCACATCGATGGCATCACAAAAATGGCTTTGTTGTTATATGGGAGTACCTTTTTAGGTGTATCATCAACAGAATACAAGTGTGTTGATTTTTGGATTAACTTTGGGAGTAGTAATGCTTCACAGACTATCGGGGTATAGTTCAGTTCTACTATTGGGACACAAGGAAGTACATCTTCTATTTTGACCCCAACTACATAGGTTGGGATCAAGAGGCATAGGTAGCTCTAGTTTAGGTGGATCTGGAGGTTTCTGGAGGTAGGGAAACACAAGAGGTTCTGGATCAGGTGGGCAAGGTCCGCACCAACCCCAAAATATTTACATGGAAATGTCTCTTCATCTTCTAGAGTATAGGGGCATAGAAGATGTTGTTGAACATGTGCATATGTGTGAAATATTGTGGCACACAAAAGGAATCATGGCTTTTGAGCGTAGGGAAAGCCAATTTTCTACTACATTACAAGGGCACACACAACTGGTATAGAAAGTTTGACCCTGATCAGACTTGTGTAGATTATACAACTTTAAAGGATGCATTCCTTAAAGAGTTTCATATCCCTGAGTTTGAGCAGAAGAGTATAAGTGCGCTCAAGGATATTAAGCAAGGCACTACTAAAAGTGTTAGAGAGTATGATGCATGGTTTAAAATGTTGTTATCAAAGCTTTCTTATGACATACATGCAAGCCAACATGCACAATGGTTCATGGGGGCTTGATTACCCCTTTTAGGAGGGCATTATCACATAAGACATACACTGATCCACATGAAGCACTTGAAGTATCCTTGTGCGCTGAGGTAGTTGGAAGCATAGATATTGGGGTGAGCCCATTTTTAGAAGCACAAATAACAGCTATGGCAAAATAGTTGGAGAAACTATCAAGCAAATTCAGCACATGAGACACGCACATAGGATTTGGTGCACATAGATTGTGAAGTAGAAGGTCACACAAAGGATAGTTTTCCTCGTAGAACAATATGCTCATTATTGATGGATTGTGAAATATGCCATTTAAACCATGATGTTAGCCACTACCCATTATTACAACATGTGATAAGGAAGAATGTTTCAAGCTACTATAAAATTTGTAGGTCCATGACTCATGACATGGAAGATTGTTGGTTGATTGGATAGATCCATGATGCTATAGATATTGGTGTATGATAGATAGAGTTTTAGATAACTCTAAGGGAAAGAATGAGCATCAAGACCGGGATCACAATCAAAGCATGCTATGATCGGAATGAAGGGCATTTTGAAGGTGGTCATGGAAGAGGTCGAGGATACCATGGTGGATTTGGAGGATGAGGCCGTGGTAGTGGAAGAAGTGAGTTTCCTCATGGAACATGTTATACATGGATCTCCTGACCACTATAGGTGTGAATGTCCTCATAATATTACATGTTCTTTTTGTGGAAAGAACCATAGCTATGAAGAGTGCCCAAACTTATATGAGCATCTGAGTAAGAAACATAAACAAGAAAACAAAGGTGCAGGGATGGTTAGGATACAACGCATTGTTGAAAATCAATGGATGCCTAAGATGGAAGTAGAATCTAAGGCACTACAAGTGAAGATCATGACCCATGCTAAGGTGGCACACGCCAGAGAAGCATTGCAGCAAAAACCTACCATCACTAAAGAAGAAGTTCTTCATGCATGGTACCAGATCCTGCCTATCAGAAGGAGGTTTATCAGGAAACCATGGAAGTTCTAAGGAATCTTCAGGGTGAGATACAATACTTAAAGGAGAAAAAAAGCATCAGAGATGGTCCAAACTGATATAGATGACTTGAGGGAAGTGTGTAAAATGTTTGCCAAGAAAACATCATTCCACTATTAGGGAGTTGGTTAAAAGGAAACACTCCATGCGTAAGTACTGAGACTGGATGGAAGATCCTGCATGTGAATCTTCCCCCTCATAGCCTAGATTATGACAAGGAAATCACTCTAAATGTTGTTGTGGATGGGTGGCTATTGAGTAATATATTGATTGATACAGCGTGGAAGTCAATGTTCTTACCTTGGATGCATGGGTACAAATGGGAAGACCCCCATCAAACCATCCTCTAATGTATTATTCATGGCTAATCGACTAAGGCCACTCCCATCGGAGTTTTGAAGGATGCATCCATTACCATACAAGGAGCCAAGTTCACTGGAGACTTTGAAGTTTTAGCACTTGGCAGAGTCAGATAGCTTCCCAACTCTATTGGGGCATCCTTGGTGCTATGCAAATAATGTTGATCTTGGTTCAACAAGGGCTATATCAGTTTTGAAAAACAAAGAGGAAAGAGTTATTATCCCTTTAACATGGATGGAAATTCCATGCCCTATGTTGAGCCCTTAAGTGAAGAAGATCTGAATAGGATTTATGTACGTGCACCATCCGAGATCCAGAGATGATTGAACCAACCAAAGAAGGACTAATTCAGTGGGAGGATGCATAGTCTATTAGTGATACTACAAGTGTTGCTTGTGATAATTGGGCTCACAACACTTATGAGTTGGTAGGGATGTGAAGTAAAGAGCATATTCCCTCGAGGCACAAAACCACGTTATGTCAGGAGGATAGGTAACAACTTGGTACCTTATTACATAGAGAAGGGGATCCCATGGTATTCCTATGTGCCATGGAAGAAAAGTGGATAGACCCACTGGAAAGAAGAAATATGCTAGCATATACACTACGTGGGACAACAACATGCTTGGTGGGTGGTCCACAAGGATAATCTTGTCGATGGAATGAAATTGGGATTGCTCTTACTACTAGGTTCTTCAGGAGCAATGCACCTACTCAAATAAGTACTTATCATGGTAATCAACCTGTTCAGCACCACATTCAGAAGTGTGAGAGACTCTGGATAGAAGGGTAGGAAGCTTTACCACCTTCACTATGGGTGCACCAAGTTTTATTCCACTTTACAAGGTTGTGTGTGTGCTTGGTATGTATATGTAAACTCCATAGAGAAACTAGAAATTGGTAGAATTTAATTATAGGAATGGCCCAAACATTTGACTTCTTCTCTACAAAGCCTCTAGTAGAAGAAGCATTGAAAGTTATCAAGTGCTTAACTATGGGGGATAGTGCCAAGGATGAAGAACTCCTTCAGGAGTTATTAGATAAAGAAGACTCAGAGAGCACGTCTTGATGAAGAACAGAGGCCGATGCAACATTACTTCAACATGCTTGCCTTGAGAAAGAGAAAGGAAAAATGGTCTACTTAGTGGATGATGAAGAAGTAGATAATCTAGATGTAAACCATTCAATAGGAGGCATGAGGTATTGGATAGTGTGGATAAGACCCATGTGCACCTATCATGAACCGATGAAGACAAAGTGGGTGAATATTGGAACAGATACTGAGCCTAAGGAAGCCATAATTGGAGACTATTGGTAGACTCAAGTGGAAAAAATCATAGAGTTACTAAGGGATTATTAGGACTTATTTCCTAGGGGGTACCATGAACTTAAAGGTGTGCATGAATCATTAGGGGAGATGAAGATAAAGCTTAAAGAGAGGGTGCACCCCAGTTAGAAAGAGACCTATAGAATGAACCCCAATTTGTGAAAAGGTCAAAGAAGAGATTGATAACATGTTGAAGTCTGGGATTATCAAGCCCCTTGATGAGTTAGAATGGGTTAGTCCAATGGTGATCAATATCAAGAAGGATGGATGGATTAGGATATGTGTGGACTATAGGGAGCTGAATGTTGCATGTGTAACTGATCCATTTCCTATGCCATTCACTGAGGAAATACTAGAAGGAGTTACAGGGTGTGAAATCTATTCATTTACAGATGGGTTCTCTGGGTATCATCAGGTTTGGATTGCCCAGAGGATCAAGAAAAGACTACATTTACTACTGAATGGGGTAGTTTTTCACCTATATTGTAATGCCTTTTGGTCTAAAAAATGTGCCTGCTGTATTTTCATCGCATAGTTGTCCAAGCATTCAAGGAATTTATTCACAACTTCTTATAGGTATATTTAGATGATTGGATGGTGTATGGATTAGTTAAGGATCATATGTGACAATATGCTTAATGTTTGAATGGTGTAGATAGTTGAGTATCTCTTTAAACATCAAGAAGTGCATATTTCTACACCATTTGGGATACTTTTAGGACACATAATCTACAAGGAGGGTTTTTTGGTTGATCCAACAAAGGTTGCAGTCATTATAGGCCTAAGGGAGCCTACCAAGTCAAAGTGAGGTGCATGGATTTTTGGGTCATACAGATATTACAGAAATTTTATCAAAGGATATGCCAAAGTTTCCACACCATTAGAAGAGTTACTGAAAGGGAAAGGTATGTTCTACTGGGGAGAACAACAACACATGTGCATTCGAGACATTGAAGGAGAAACTTACTACCGTGCCTATTCTACATTTTCCTTCATGGGACAAACCATTTCATGTACATGTTGATGCCTCTGGCATGGCCATTGGCATGGTGTTGGCTCAACCTAGAGAAGGTATTATAGATCATCCTATCTATTTTGCTAGTAGAAAGATGACTCTGCATAACAAAATTACACAACTACAGAGTGCGAAGCTTTTTCAATGATCTATGCATGTTGCATAAATTCCACCAGTACCTACTAGCTACACCATTCATATTTTTTATACGATCACATGGCATTGAAGTATTTGGTAAATAAACCTATTTTACAAGGGCACATATGTCGATGGGTGCTCTTATTTCAAGAATTTGATTTCACAGTTGTGGTAAAACCAAGAAAAAGTAATTCTAGACCAGACCATCTATCAAGAATACAATTAGGAGAAGAAGCATAGGAAATTGAGGATACCATGCCAGATGCATAGTTATATAGGTTACAAATGCATGCCATCAAAACTAGAGGACATTGTTGTCTTTCTACGAATAGGATGGACACCAGAAGGAATGAAATCCTTGGAGAAGAAACAACTTTGCTATACATGCCACACCTTATATGTTAATCAATGGTGACTTGTACAAATTCAATGAGATGAGGTATTGCACCATTGTGTATTGGAACATGAGCACATGGATATTATGGAAGAAGCTCATGGTGGTATTGCAGGTGGCCACTATGCAGTGATGCCACAACACGTGCAAGATTCTACTCACTGGATTATGGTGGGAGACCCTATAAAGATTGTAAGGAATTTTGTAAGGCATGTGATCATTGTCAATGTCTTGGAAAACTAGGTCAATGAGATGAAATGCCTCTGAGACCTATTACTAGTGCATAACCATTTGAGAAATGGGCTATAGATTTTGTGGGTCCTATTTCACCAATTACATGCGTAGAACTAGATCACGCTACATTATAACTTGCACAAACTATCTGACAAGGTGGGAAGAAGAAACACCTACAAAGGACTGTACAATGGCTACAACAACCTAATTTCTATGGGAAAATATTATTACAAGGTATGGATGTCCTTTAAGTTTGACCAGTGATAGGGGCACACATTTTCTTAATGAGACAATCATAATTTTATTGGATGAGTTCATGATTGCACACCATAAGACTACACCCTATCATCCTTAGGAAAATGGAACTGCTGAGGCTTTCAACAAAATTTTGAGCCAGACATTGACAAAAAATTGTGATGTTGGAAGAAAGGATTGGGATGATAAAGTATCTACGTAGTACTTTGGGCATATCGAACAACATATAAAAGGTTGAACAAAGCCACACCATTTCAGTTAGTGTTTGGCGCAGAATCCATTCTTCCTATGGAATTTATGTTACCTTCTTTGCATATTATGCACACTGGAGGTCTAGCTGATGAGAAAGCTTTAGAAGAATGGATTGAAAAGATAATTAAGTTGGATGAGTGATGAGCCATAGCACGTTGGAGTCAGAAGCAAGAAAAGGCAGGTAGAAAGCATGGCATGACAGAAACATAAGGGACAAGAAGTTTGAGATTGGAAAATGGTGCTTCTCTATGACTCTAAGTTCTTGTGCCATCTAGAAAACTTAAGGTACATTGGTTGGGGCCATATGTTATCACTTACATCCTTGAAACATGCACTTTCCAGTTAGAAGCACTTGATGGAACACGACTACCCGGTTACTTCAATGGGAGTAGGCTAAAGCCCTACTATAAATAAGTCTTCTTGGTGTTTGTAATAAGGTAATATTTCCATTTAGATTAGGTTTTCAATTATGTATTTCCTTAATGTGTTTCCTTCTTTGTTGCTATGCTTTGTCAATTTAGTTATTGTTCTTGTGTAATAAGTGTGCTTGCACGCATGCATGAAGCTAATTACTATATGAAGCATGTTTATGTGCAGAGGACTGCACATACTTTTAGTGTGGGGTGGTTTTTCGATATCTAGGTACAAGATTGTGGGAATTGAAAGGTGAAAGGAATAAGCTACTATGGGTGCTTTTCAAGTCAAAGGATTGCTTCTAAAAAGTGACCAAAGATGGAGATGAATGAAGGGACAATATAACGTGAGGTAAGTAAGAGGCCATAACAACTACTAGTAAGAAGGTGCAAGTGACAAGGTACTCGGGCACAAGGAAGTGCATGAAGAGAAGTCTATGTGACCAAAGGGTAGGAAGGCATGCTAGAAGGTTATAGCTATGGGGCATGAAGATGTACCATGTGGAAAGAATGGAATTGGTCAATTAATGAGAGGATATTTGGTAGGTGAAGGAGCAATGAATGCATCAAAAATTTGAAAATCTATATAAGGATGGGATGTGAGTTCATTTTTACCATTATGATTAAGAGTATTTGAAAAAGAGCTAAGTGCAAAGAGCCGAGTGATGAATTGAGGTGTGAAAGGTGTGTAGCCAGTCGTGATGAAGAGATCTGTATGCAAGAAAGAGCTTGTGTCCCTAGTGGTGAAGGGTTTGAGTGAAGCAAGGTGATGAGAGAGGAGCGAGGGCACGTGATTTCACCTAGGCACTTGAATCAAGCTAGGGTTTGATTCACACATTGCATAATTCAAGAGGTGAGTATTTACAAAGGATTGCAAGGAAGAAATGGCACCCAAGAAAGTAGCAGCAGGAGTGAAGGGAAAGAAGAAGGTGGTCGTAGAAGAAGAGGAGATGGCTCCCGAAAGAAATTTTTCTGAAATGCAATATCCAGAGGGGGTCATTGTAGGCCAGGAGTGGGATTCTCACATAAGGAGAAGTAAGGTGAGTGAGTACAACCACCGTACCACAGAGAATAAGAAGGAGCTTGATGCCTTCTTGCTAAACACAAAGATGAATAAACACATGTGGAAGACATGCCATGTATGATGATGCTTGGTGAGAAGATCTTGAAGAAGATTGGAGTTTACCAGCTATATGAGCTCCCTTACTTTGGGAAATATGAGCCCTTGTACCAGTGGCTCATGAGAAGAGTGCATGAATATTTTTTCTACTTTGTAGGACGTAGAGCCAGAATTTCAGCCACGCTAATCTCCATGGTAACAAGGATTGAAGGGCACATGAGAAGATTTGAAGAATGATTTAATAGACAAGGCCATAATCTTGGAGACCAAAAAGGAGATGGGGTACACAAAGGGTCCATGTGCATGGACATGGACATAGATAAACTAAAGAAGTATCTAGTTGTGCAAGCAGCCACACATCTTGTTACAAAGCTAAATGACCAGAAAGGTGGTCACAAGTGAACACCATGTGGCTACATGTTGCGAAGAGGATGTCCAAAGGGGTAGTCTACAATATTTCAGGCTACATTGTAGAAACTATTGTTGAAGAAGCACACACAGAGGAAAGATCAGCTTTGGAGTATGTTCTGTTTTCATGGTGTTCATGGAGATTGGAGTACCTGATGGACCAAAAGAGAAGATATGGGAGTATCCCATGGAGCATAAGTCACCACTGAGTGGTTCAAAAAATACCTATGTGAAGGATCCATGATAGAACCAGTCAAGAAAAGGGCTGAGAAGTGGTATGATAGGCTCCACGTGGCCTTTGAAGAAGAATGGTGCATCCCCAAGGAATTTCCTTTGGTGGTTGGAAAGGTAGTTTAGTTCACTATATACCAACACTTTTACATAGTGTGGTTCACCATGAGGGATGGAGCATGGAGCCCTTGGTGTAAGTTACCATATGCCTTCACAATAAGGTACTTCCAAGTGTCAATACACATAGGTTCTCAGATGCGTGATGCCTAATGTTAATGTGGACAAGGTAGATTGTGACTACCACATGCTAAGGAAGAAATATGTGTATCCAAGATGGGGTGCATATATTGAAAGGATCATTTCAGATGTATTGAGCATTAAACTAGTAAGTTTGGCTATGGGAGATATTGGAGAAGCACTGGTGTACCTTCAACTGAAGCCCAAGTTGGAGAATAACAAGTATGTGGAGAATGAGTTCACACTCCTAGGGCCACCAAAGGGTAAGCATACCATGGAGAACATTCCAGTGCCTAAGCCCATAGAGCCAATTGAAGTAGAGGATGAGGAGGATGAGCGTGAGGATAGTGGTGGTTTGGAACATAGAGGTAGAAGACATCCTATGAATAAGGATGAAGTTGAGTGCACAACTACACCACCTCAGCCACAAGAGGGGGATGATGAGGACTTGGATGCAGTCCAAGGAGAGCACCGATTTAAGAGAGTGTTCAAGAGAACAAGGACCCAAGGTGCTACTCCAAAATAGTGTGCAGATCACCTAGACTCTCTCCACAGTAAGGAGACAACCAGAAAAGGAGAAGGAAACTAAAATTGAATGAGGAAGTGGAAGAGTCAGAGGAAAGTGTGCCTAATTCTCCTACACCTCTAGAGAATGTAGAAGAACAAAAAGATGAAGAAATGAAGGAAGGAGAAGAGGAGAAAAGGGAACAGATGAGACAACTACAGAGACTACTCAGGACATGGAAACACAAGTCCAAATCTGGAAGCTCAAGTTCCTAAACAGCCTAGGTCAAGAAGAACAAGTGGGGAGAGCACATTCCACCAAGCCATGGGTTATTGAGGACATAGGTAAAATTTTCCACACCCATTTCCAGAGAACACACGACACAAAAGGAGTTATATGGCTGGGAATTAATGGATGAAGATATGGCAACAATGCACACAAGGAAGAAATTATCATGGTCGATGCACACACACATGGATGAACTAGATTTTGATGTGTGAGGAGTCATGTATGTCGAGGAGGTTGAAAAAGACACCTCAGGCTAGACACATAACAATAAAGCCTACTATTATGTTAGATGAACAGGTGAGAAATGCATTGGTAAAAGTCTCAACAGAGGTGGCAAGGTGGAATATGGACAAGGCTGCCACAATTAGGGTGCTAAGGGAAGAGATCAAAACTAAGGATGGGGAAATAATGCCTAATGTAGGAAAGAGACTTAGCACAAAGAAGAACTTGTATTTATCAACATCACAGAGGAAATTGGTGATAATGTCATAAGAGCTAGGCCACACTTAGAGCCAAAGGTACCAAAGATGTTTCCTTCGGCAATACACTATGTAGGTACATTGGTGGACCTAGTGCTTGAAGATGAACCTCTACACATGCCAATGCCAAAGGATCCAACACAAGATGCAGAGTGAGAAAAGGCTTCAATGATGTGAAAGATTACATCATATGAAGGATTGCAAGCAAGTGCTATGGGAAGAACTAAAGAAGGAAGACCAAGCCTTGAACATCTGTATAGCTCCAAGAGGTGCTCATCAACATAAAAACCCTGGAGGAGAACAATGAGGTCTAGAAAGTGATGAAGGATGACACATTGGGCCATGTAGAAAGATTAGAAATGGTTAAATAGAAGCATGAGGCCCTGGCAAAGTAGCCCAAGAACCACACAAAAATCAGCTAGAGGAGCTTGGGAAACTCATTGCGTAGAAGATGGATTTTCTAGAGGGAAGGATGACTGCAATGTCCAACATTGTGTTGGTCTTACAAGAATGAGAAAGGAGAGATTGCGAAGGATGAACTAGAGTCCATTGTTGATGGACATTCCAAAAAAAGTAGAGGAAGCACTCATTGAGTGGCAGACCTTGGAGGCCGAGATAAAGTAGGAATATCCTGAATTAATTTTTCAGGTTGCAGAAGAAGAAACTATAGGTTAAAAACATTCTTTCATTCATCCAAATTCTTTCTATTCTTCTATTCTTTCTATTCTTTTATTCTTTGATTCATTTTGGAGACAACCATTGCTAGGGCGGAAATATAACTAGTGTGGGGTAATGTTGATCAGATCAGAGAAGCACTTAGTAAAGAAAGCACACAAGAGTTTTCATGGGAGAGCAGAGGGCATTCAAAGGCACGAACGATAGGAGAAAGGCTTCGTGTGCAGGGAACATAAACATGTTTGGGACTTAGCCATTTTTCATCATGAAGGATCTATTTTAGAGATGCGTGTGAAGCACAAAAACTGAATAGAGATTTGTTTGTCACACATTGGATATTTTGGAGGATTAACTATGAAGTCTTTGCATGGACACATACCATGGAAATAGATCTACTACTATAGTTAACTACCAGTAGTCTATTGTTAGCGCACTTGCATGTGTGGCTATTTTTGTAATGGCGCGTGGCTAGTAAAATCATGTGACCTATTTTGGGAATAGATAAGTGGTGAAGGGAAATTCCCCACCCTTATAATATGTAGTAAATTATAGAGAGATATATATGGTATATAGAGATATATAGGTGTGTGTGCATACATAGAGAGATTATGTTGCTAAATAAATATGTTAACTATATTATGCATATATACTATTATTGTAATGAAGCTTCTGTATACTTATTACATTTAATATAATGGAGGATATTGGCTGAATCTAAGTGTTAGTTCTATGTGTATCTGAATCTAGTATGTTTTTGATCTCATCATGGTTAATATTTAAGTCTATTCTCTCAGAGAATGATACAACAAAAACTCTAAAGAGGGACAAAAGTACCTTTACATGTTTTTAGCTCTGAGGTGAATATAAGGTTAGGTTGAATCAAAGAAATGTGTATTTGGAGTATTATTAGGAAAGTTGTTAGGCTTCATTGTATGAAAGAGATGGATTGAAGTGGACCCATCCAAAGTCACCGCCATTACTAAAATGCCTCCTAAGGTTAAGAATATCAAATGTGTATTTGGAGTATTATTAGGAAAGTTGTAAGGAAAAATACAAGCCATTTGCCACTTTATTTTGTACCTTGCTAATAAATGCCATTCCTTTACTCATATTCGAAGAAGGATGTTGATTTCATTTGGGTACCAGAGAAGAAACAATTCTTCACCTTTCTTAATTAATACTTGGCCAATCCGCCTATCCTTATGTCTCCAATCCTGGTGAGTCACTTTTTCTATACATATCGCTACCCAATTTTCTATTGGTGCTTTGCTTGCATAATATGACTCTGAGCCTAAAAGAGATATTTGTGTACTATTATACAACAAAAAATCAACACGTGACCTTCTTTGTACCCAACCTCCTAAGGTTGTGTTGAGACAAACGGTGTGGAATTGAAATAGAAGTGAAAGTAATGGCAGTGATCAAGCTAATTGGGTAACCTTATGTCTTCAACACATAATACTAGAATCTGCAAGTCTAAGGAAAAGATTTATCTCCTAACCTAAAGGGGTGTGATGGTACGGTATGATATGATAGCTACTCGGAGACTCCAATCGATGTCTAATTCTATCGAGATTATATTGATTGGTTGTGGAATACGTGGAAAGTAACCTACAGTGCTTCGTATGGGTTTCTAGATAAGGTCATGGAAGTGAACACAAGAGATGTAGTGGAGCTGCAGGGACTATGGGAAATTTTATGGTCTTGTCCAAAAATTCTTAGCCTGATTGGATGCTATGTTCAAAAATGAAAGTTGTGTAATAATATCAGGTGGAAGTGGTGAAGATATGAATACCAATGTGTGTAAACTAGTGTCAATATCTAGTTGACTAGTAGGCCCATTGGGTTGCAGGACCTGTGGATCATAACCAAATAATCATTGAGTCGAGGCCCTCGTATGGTCATGCATGCAATCAAACCCTATTTCCAGGAGCAATCCAAAATTTGTAGGCTTGATTAGCAGTGATATTCAGTGTATCTAATTGTCCTATTTTCTCAACATATGTTGCAGGTGTGCGTAAGACTGTTAAATGCAAACTTGTGTCAATGTCAGTTATTAGCTCTGGCCCATTGGGTTGTGGGACCAGGGATCAAAACTATAAGTCTTTTCCTATTGTGGACCATTGATGGTCATGTAAGATGAATTGATTTTATTTCAGTAAATAAACTAACTATCAAAGGAAATCTAACCTATGTTTTTGGTGTTTTCTCAATGTATAGGAACAAAGCAGTAAAACAAGATAATCTATGAAAAGTAAATTTTTTTGCTCTTTTTCTAACTTTTCAAGAAAATGCATCTAATCTTATAAACAAATTACATACAAATAATTATCCGGATGTATCTAACTATATGTGTAGATGTGTGAATCTAAATCTAAAAATATATTCTAATTCAAGAAAAATCCTTCAAACCCTACCTCGGAAGTGATGAAAAATCATAACCCTAACAAATATATTGTTCCCCTACACTTCCTTGGTAATGTTGAAGAGAAAACTTCCTATTGATTTGATCTACTTGAGATTTTCTAGAAAATTGGAATGAACATTTCTACTACTCTATTTGATATGTAATTTAAATTAACAATTCATAATTGAAAATTTGATAAAAAAGTAAAAAAATACACAAATCCAACCTAAAAGAACAAGAACATTGGAAAATCTAGTAGTATCGATATCATCCCCTCGGTTCTTTCCTTTCTTTCTCGAGTGCTCATGTGAGTCTAAGGGATTGGGAATGAAAATAACAACAACAAGAGGATGGTGCTTGAGCAATGGCATCTTGGAAGCAATCTAGACACAATGCAAGTAGAAGAGAGATAGCACAAGAGATATGAGCTTGGCTATGTAATTCCTAGTGAGATTATGGCAGCAAAAAAATACAAGATAAAAAATTCTTAGCCTTTTGCTTGAGTACAAGCATGGAATATATAGGAATGGAGGATAGGAGGTCACTTAATGCACAAGGTAAGAAGAGGTAGTTCCAACTAATTAAATCTTATTTAAAATAGGAGCAAGGAGAAATAAGAAAATAAAGTTATTTTTAGACAAATCAGCTCACGAGATGCATGCAAAAATCAAAATTAAGTGAACCGATGCATGTTTAAACACACGTGAAGAATCGAAAAAGCGGCGGGACCACCACCCTTCTTGGGTGGCGGTTTGTGAATGCTTCCACCGGCCAGTGTGATCCCTGCACTTTGAAGGCCAAAACAAGCACAAAAAGAGGTGGGGAGATGAAAAATGCATGGAAAAGTTAAATAAGGCCATCTAGGCTACAAATATATAGTGCGAATGGGTTTTTTTCTCGAACACCTTCTTTAGAGAATTTTGAACCATCATTGGGGCGCCCATAGGGAATTATTTCATTTGGTCTAAAAAGGTCATGTTATCCAAATTCACCCCTAGATTTGATAACATACATCGAATTCTCAAGTCCTGTGCAAATGGATGGATTCAGGCAAAAATCATGTTTCTAGGGTCCCCTCAGAATTTTTTCTAACTCTCCTGTCCAGGTTGAAAAGAGAAAGTTCTGAGAAAAGGTGAAAAGGATGCAAAAACAAGCTTGGGCCAGAAAAAATTGTGAAAATTGGCTAAGTCCTAGTCCTCGCAGTAGTCGGGACATGAGGGATGTCTAGGCGCGAATTGGCCGAAAGGCCGCAGCAAGCGGTTTGCAGGGAAAAGGAACATCCGGGCCGTCGGGACGCGTGGGACGTGGAAAGCTGGTTCGGCCGAAGGAGAAGAAAATCAACTAACTGCTCTGGGACATTTGGGACATGAAGACGTGAAGGACGCGAACCGCCCGGTTCGGCCGAAAAGGAGAACTTTCGCACTAAGCAGTTGGGACATCTAGGCCACGAGGACGCGAAGGACGCGAAAAGGCAAAGCGGCCGAGAGAAAAGGAAGCCCATTTTGGGCGGTTCGGAAGAATTTGTCCTAGATAGTCTCGGGACAGTTGGAACAAATGTACGCGAAGGACGTGAACTGGCTAGTTTGGCTGAAATGGGGAACTTCAGACTGGGACAGTTGGGACAAAGGGACGCATGGGACGCGGATAGCCGAAGGAGCCGAAAGCCAATCAAGCAATGCCACGTGTCATCGGCCAAATGAGGGACAAGGAAGCCCATTTCGGTGGATCGGGAGTTTTTGTCCCAAACAGTTTGGGACATCCGGGACAGAGGGACGCGAAGGGCGCGAAAAGCCGATGCACCCGTGGACCAATCAAATCACGACACGTGTCACAAGGAGAAAGTCCAAAAGTCAAAGGGCGAGGTTTCAAGCACTGGACCGAGCCAATAAAAAGAGGACACATGTCCAATGAAGTAGGAAAGAGAGAGAGAATTACGCATCCAATCAGCGCTTGACACGTGTCATCTAGGTGGCAGAGTGTGGGAAAGATTTTCAAAACACGTTTTCCTGTTTTGTGCCCTAAATCTTCAGATCGACATATCTTTCGATCCAGAGCTCAGATTTGCACGTTCTTTATATCAACGGAAATTTATGAAATTATCTACATGATTCTGGGGTTAATCTTGAATTTTGTGTAGTCTGAGAGAGAAAATTGAGAAACAGCTCTGACGCGTGTTCATGGCCAGAAGTGACATTTCAATGAACTGCATTTAATGCGAATGGGTCACATTCTCCCGTAATTCGGTCAAAGTGATAGGGTATGGGTTTGTAAGGTCCCCATGCCATTTTAATGCATCTGCATCATGAGGAGGGATGGGCTCTCATGTTTTTGTATGTTTTCTGTCCCCTGGGCTCGACCCTTGCACTGTAAAAGCCAGATTTGGCTCATTTCTAAAGGGGGAACAATTTTTGACATAGCAACTTCTTCTTTCACCTCCAGCAGGTGGTTGATGCAAGAATCAGACCTCTCCAAAAGATTGTAATAGTTTTTACCTCTCTCGAGGTGTAATGCAAAGTTGATTTGGGTAATGGAAATGATAATGCAAGCTTTGTGAATGGTTTTCAGTCCTTTGTTTGTATTATTTGCTTCATTTCAGATCCTAAGTTATATCTTATCAGTCTGTGTATGTTTCATGTTGCAAATCTCTGGTTTGTGTCTATTTTCTTGACAGAAATGTTTCACCACTCCTTTTGGTGCATCACCATCTTTAGTTAGTTTCAATTTTTTGCACTTCTACCCCTATCTCCTTGCAAGTTAGAGTAGGATTAGGATCTGAACCTCTGTAGTTGTGCAAGCATTAGATCTAAATCAGAGGAGTTTGAGGAACCAGCCTCTAATCTAGAGATTCCTCTCTCAGTTTCACAAGTCCCCACACTTGGAGAGAGGTTTCCATGTTGTGCAATCACACTGGATGCTAGAGTGATCAACCTAGAAGCCTGATCTGCATCCAGGGGTGTTGTGAGTCTGCAACAACAGTTTTGGCATGCCCGGTGGGACTAGAGGTCTCATTTTTTTTTGCAGCAAAGTTGATGTGCATCTGCTGCAATTTTCTTGCTTAAAAGAGCTATTATTTGCATATCTGGTGACTCCAAGGGGAAGAATCAATTGGTTCCAAGCTCAGGCCTGAAAACTCATGAGAAGAATCACCACAAGGTCAAGAGTTGGAGAAGAAGAAGTGTTGTTTGAATACCTGCAATTATCTCCAAGAAGAAGGCAAAGAGGAAGAAGGATTCAAAGGTCTCCATCTCCACCAAACAGAACTCTCTCAACTCCTCCACCTGGTAGGCCTTTCATTCAGCCAACAAGGGTTTTAAGACCAATTAGAATGGCTCAGAACAATCCCTACATCAACTTCACAGGAAGCAGCCCACTTGCTCTCAATGCACAACATCCAGTTCCTATTGCAGCCTTGAAGAACATTCCCTACTTCACTGGAGAAAATCAGACTACTCCAGGTGATCATGTTAAAGATATTGCTAACCTTTGTGCAATTCATGAAATCAATGAAATGCAAGTGGCTGTCAAGTTACTGGCATCTTCCTTCAAGGGTAAAGCATTACAATGGTTTAGGAGCCTTGGAGCTGGTTCTATCACAAACTAGAATCAGCTGTGTATTGCACTTCATGAGTAATTTGGAGAGAAGGGAGACAACTTGTCTCTTTTGGAGCAGCTAACAACCATCAAGAGGGCTCCCAATGAGCAGCTGACCGATTTCAACTTCAGATTTCAAAAAACTTGGGAGAGGATTCCAGTGGTAGTCAAGCCAACAGTAGAAGGTGCTTTTCTATACTATCTCAAAGCTTTAAATTCTGATATTTCTATGTTGATTCAGTCCATGGGAGGCATAACTATCCCTATGGCTTATAGCATTGCCATTAGGGCTGAAAATTGTTTGATCCAAGCTGGCAAACTTGCCCCTAGACCTCCCATGCCACTGTTTCCAAGTTTAGAGAGCCCAAACACTATCAAGCACCTAATTTGGCTCCCTCTCCCACTCCTAGAAATCAGAGTTCAAATGAAGCTTCCACTTCATCTCCAAGTGCCCCAAATGAGCTTCAAGAGGTCATGAAGCAATTGCAAAACCTAGGCAATGAGCTAGTTACTCTCAAGAGGCAACAAGCCCAAGGTTTCAAACCTTCTTATCAACCCCAAGCTCAGCCTAATAGATAGCCATACCAACCACAAAGACCACCTAATCTAGCTGCAAATATGAATCAAACAAGGCCTCCTGCCAATAGACCATTCCAGCCCTATAATCCAAATGCCATATCTGCCTCTAAGGCATTAGTGCCAACACAGAACAACATTGCTCAGGAATATGATTGGTGCTTTCCATGCAACGAGCCTCATAACCAATCCATGTGTTTCAATGGTGCTCTCAATCAAGCACTAATGGTGACAACTACTGGTGTGGAGGGCGAGGGAAGTCAAGGAAACAGTCAACAACAAGAAACATTCCAACAGCAATCAGCCCCAAATGACACCACATTGGTGAACTGGCAAGCAGAAGATTTCTGTGGCATGAATCAAGTAGTTTCTCAAGGTGTTGCAGCCAACACAAGGTCAAAGAGGAGAAATTTGGGTGAAGAACAGCCATTAGCCCCAGCCAATCCACAACCTTCCACGGCTCCACAAATGATTGGCAAGCAAAGTCCAGTTTCAAATGCACAAGGGCAGCCAAGAACAGCCCCTAGGCCAACTCAAATGCCAGCTGTTGCTGCCCACGTGCAAGGAGTAAATGTGCAAACCAAGGGACAAGCAGAGAGATCCTTCATCACCATTCAGTATCATTGATCAGATGAAGAAGACAAACGTCAACATATCAATGTGGGAATCCCTATCCATCCCAGGCCAAAGAGATCTGCTGCAAGCTGCCATGAAGGATTGGCCAACTTCAAATCAAGCAGTTCAGATGCAAGACAAAGTGCTTACAAATGCTGCCCAGCCTGAAGGAAGTCATGGAGGGCAACAAGGTAAAATGTTGAAGCCCCCTCCTTTCTATGTTTCATTAATCATTGGAAATCAGCTAGTACATAATTGCATGATAGACTCCGGGGCAAGTAGCTCAGTAATGCCTAAACAGATAGCTGATCAGCTAGGGCTCCAGTATGAAATAACATCTAAAGGGGTAGTGTAGCTAGATGGGACAGCAATAGCAACAGTTGGAGTGATTAGAAATTTGAGTCTTACCTTGCACGCATGTCCAAATGTTGTTGTTTTACAAGATGTATCAATCATAGACCTTCCACCACTCTTTGCCCTTTGCTTGTCAAGGGACTTCACAGCCAAGATTGGGGGGTATTTTTCTGCTGATTGGTCACACATGCTATTCAGAACAAGATATGGAACTAAGGCCACAATAGATCCGAACCTATTGCAAACTTCCATATTGAGCCTTACACTCCAAGTCAGATTAATGCCAATTGCTCAGCATTTGATCAAGAAGATCACCCTAGCACTGATGAGGCTGACACCAAGGTTGGAAGTATCCTAGATCTAACTCTTGATGAATGGGCAAACAAGATACATGCTTTTGATCCCTATCAAGAAGTAGAAGAATCTGCGCTAGGAGTTTATTGTTTACATGAAGAGAATCAACCTCTCCCCAGCATCACCAAGCCGGATCACAAAGACAAGAATGAAGTATGGCAATTGTTCTTTGATGGGTCAAGGAGTAGACAAGGTGCAGGAGGAGGAGCTATGCTCATTTCACCACAAGGTATAAGGTATTACTCAGCCTTCCGTTTCTAGTTTTCCTGTTCAAACAACACGGCTGAGTATGAAGCCTTAATTCATGGACTGCACTGGGAAATGAAGAAAGGCATCAAGAATTTACAAGTATTTGGTGATAGTGAGCTGATTGTAAACCAAGTCAAAGGAAAAAATGCTGCCAAAAATGATCTGTTGAAGAACTACAAAAATCGGGTATGGGATCTTATTGAAGATTTTGAAGCTTTTAGCATCAATTCCATCCCAAGAAAAAGAATGAAGCCGCTGATAGACTGGCAGCAATTGGGGCTGCATTTGATGTTGTAGAAAATATCAAAAGTGAAAAATCTCAGCCTCATATCAAAGTGGTTGTGAGACCAGCTGTTCCGGATAACAATACAAGTTGGCAAGTCTTCGAGAATGATCAGCAAATTGTTAATTTCCTACAAGAAGAAGCTGAGTTCTCCGCCAGGAATCAAGACAAGCTGCATCAGCAGTATGGTGACCAAGTGGTGCAGCTGAGAACTAACAAATTACCAAAAGGCCTCATAACCTTGGAGTCAATCTTCAACCCGAATGATCAGCCCGGAAGGAGAAAGCAAACATTCAAGTAAAGGGTGAAGATTTAGAGCCTATTTTAGTGGAAGAAGGCAAAACATTGCAGATTGGCAAAGTAAGTACCTCACAAGAGAAATCTGATTTTGTTCAGCTTTGTCAAGAGTTCCCAGATGTCTTTGCTTGGACTTACAAAGATCTAAGAGGTTTCAACCCAAAGTTGGCACAACATACTATTGAGCTGGATCCGGAATCCAAGCCTGTCAGGCAAAAGCAAAGGCCAGTGAATCCCCATATTGAACCTCTCATGAGAAAAGAGTTAAGCAAGCTTATTGAGGCCAGTATCATCTTCCCCATCAAACACTCAAGTTGGGTCGCCAACTTAGTCCCAGTCAGAAAGAAGAATGGAGAGATCAGGTTGTGTGTCGACTTCAGAGATTTGAATAGAGCCTCTCTCAAGGATCATTATCCACTCCCTTCCATGGAGCAAATATTGCAGGTTGTAGCTGGTTCAGAAAGGTTTTCACTACTTGATGGCTACTCAGGCTACAATCAGATTATGGTGAGGGAGGAAGATCAGTTCAAGACAACCTTCACAACCAAATGGGGAACATATGCCTACAAGAAGATGCCATTTGGCCTATCAAATGCTGGAGCCACTTTCCAAAGGGCAATGGATATGGCATTCAAGGGGTTGATCAATAAAATAGTTTTGATATATCTTGATGACATCACTGTATTCTCCAAAAATGCAGTGGATCACCTTTTTCATCTGAGGCAGGTATTTCAGAGGTGTAGAAAGTTTGGAGTGTCTTTGAATCCCAAGAAGTGCATCTTTCTTGCACATGAAGGAAAGCTCTTGGCCATATTGTCTCGAAAGAGGGACTGGCAATTGATCCAGAGAGGGTGAAGCCATAAGAGCACTACCATTGCAAGTCACAAGAAGGCTCTTCAAAGTTTCTTGGGAAGGATCAATTTTGTCCGAGGTTTGTCCTGATTTTACAAGCCCTTGTCAAGCCCATCACCAAAATGTTAAAGAAGAGCATGGATTTTAAGTGGACAGAGAAGGCAAGGAGAGTTTTGAAGCAATCAAAGAAGCTATCTCTCAAGCACCAACTCTCATCAACCTGCACTTCTCCAAGGATTTCATCCTCTATGCATTTGGAGGTGATGACACTATTTCGCCATTCTAGTACAAGCAGTAGAACAAAGATAATGATGAGCATCTAGTTGCCTTCTTCACCAGAGCCTAGATGATGACTATGAGGTGAGGTACTCTTTATTGAGAAGCATGTGCTTGAAAGAATCGAAGCTTGAAGAAATTCAAGCATTTAATCTCAAACAACAAGGTCCAGCTTGCTGGTCTCACATGTCGGAGTTAAGGACTTCCTCCTCAACAAGGATTTGAATGAGAAAAGGGCAGGTTGGATCACCCGTGTCATGGAGTATGACATTGAGATCAAGATCACCAAGCTGGTAAGAGGGAAAGGATTGTGTGAGCAGCTGGTTTTGGGGAAGCAAAAAGAAGTATGCAACAAAGAAGAAACTGTTTTGACAGTCCAGGACAGCCATGAGCCAAGTGGCAATCATGAAGAAGACAATGCTTCCCCCACTCCTTGCTGGACCCAAGGTATTATGCACTTCCTAGGCACAAGCCTATGCCCTCCAGAGATGAACAAGACCCAAAGGAGACACTTCAGATTGCAGGCTGTCCCGTATGCCATTGTTGATGGAGTTTTGTTCAAGAAAGATGTAAATGGAGTGCTGCTGAGATGCATTAGCACAAAGTCGATTCAAAGGGTATTAGAAGAGTTCCATGATGGACCAGCTGGTGGCCATTTTGCACCAAGAGTGACAGCTCTAAAAATCATGAAGGCTGGTTATTATTGGCCTAAAATATTCAGTGATTGTTATGCATGGATCAAGAGGTGTAAGAATTGTGCATTCTTCACAGGAAAAGAGAAGTTTGCTGCCCTTCCATTGCATCCAATCTCAGTTGACCAGCCATTCATGCAATGGGGTTTGGACTTCATTGGAGTCATTAATCCCAATTCAAGCCAAGGGCACAAATGGATTTTGACAGCCACAGACTACTTCACCAAATGGACAGAAGCAGTAGCACTCAAAGAGGTGAATGAGTCTAGCATCTTAGACTTTTATGAGGGGATAACAACCAGATTTGGTGTACCTGCCACAATAATCTCTGATAATGCATTGGCATTCATTGGATCCAGGGTGACTGAGTGGGCTGTCAAGAACGGTATTTACCTAAGCACTTCATCGAACTATTACCCTCAGGGTAATGGCCAGGCCGAGTCTACAAACAAGAACTTGTTGAGGATCATTAGGAGGACTCTTGATGAGAATCAGAGGTCTTGGCATACCAAGCTGAAATCAGCCTTATGGGCTGATAGGATAACTCCCAAAAGATCCACAGGTAATTCTCCATTCAGGCTTGTCTATGGAAGAGAGGCAATCTTGCCCATGTCACTTGAGTTGCCAACATTGGAACTCATGAAGCAGCTGGAGTTGCTTGAATTTGAGCCCATGGAGGTGAGGTATGCAGAGTTGATGGAGCTGCAAGAGATCAGAAATCAGGCATCCCAAGCAATGGAAAAGGATCAAGCTTTGATCAAGAAGACCTTTGATAGAAAGGCCAAGGATAGATCTTTTCAAGTTGGAGATCTAGTGTTGAAATGGGATGTGGATAGAGCAAAACCGGGAAGGCATTCAAAATTTGATGCCATTTGGAGTGGCCCATACATGGTCACAAAGTGCAAGAACAACAATGCTTTCCAATTAGCCTCACTGGAGGGTGAAGAACTGCAGATTCCAGTCAATGGAATCTATCTCAAGCGTTGCTTCTAGAGGGAAGTTCACTACCTCTGTAAATATTAGATTAGATTTTCTTTCCTCCAAGTGCTTGTGCACATTGTTTTGCTATAGGTTAGTCTTGTTTTCCCTAAGTGCTTTGGCATAGCTTGCTGTCCATGGAGATGTTAAGCAGTCCTTGCTTTCATCAGGTGACATTCCATCTTCCTCCTTGCACATTCTGAGTCAGTTAAGGTTCTAAACAGAATATTTGATGACTCCATGCCCAATGGACTGCTTCAGGCAACTGGTATCTTCTACCTAGCAGTAGTATCCCCGCTGAGTCGCCAAATTGTTATCCAAATTCACCCCCAGGGTTGATTTGATAACATACATCAGAATTCTCAAGTCCCAGGCAAATGGATGGATTCAGGGAAAAAATCATGTTTCTAGGGTCCCCTCAGAATTTTTTCTAACTCTCTTGTCCAGGTTGAAAAGAGAAAGTTCTGAGAAAAGGTGAAAAGGATGCAAAAACAAGCTTGGGCCAGAAAAAATTGTGAAAATTGGCTAAGTCCTAGTCCTCGCAGCAGTCGGGACATGAGGGACGTCGGGGCGCGAATCAGCCGAAAGGCCGCCAGGCATCTGCAGGGCAAAGGAACATCCGGGCCATCGGGACGCGTGGGATGCGGAAAGCCGGTTCGGCCGAAGGAGAAGAAAATCGACTAACTGCTCTGGGACATTTGGGACATGAAGACGCGAAGGGCGCGAACCGCCGGTTTGGCCGAAAAGGAGAACTTTCACACTAAGCAGTTGGGACATCTGGGCCGCGAGGACGCGAAGGACGTGAAAAGGTGAAGCGGCCGAGAGCAAAGGAAGCCCATTTTGGGCAGTTCGGAAGAATTTGTCCCAGACAGTCCGGGACAGTTGGAACAAATGTACGTGAAGGACGTGAACCGGCCGGTTCGGCCGAAATGGGGAACTTCAAGCACTGGGACATTGGGACAAAGGGACGCGTGGGACGTGGATAGCCGAAGGAGCCGAAAGCCAATCAAGCAATGCCACGTGTCATCGGCCGAATGAGGGACAAGGAAGCCCATTTCAGGTGGATCGGGAGTTTTTGTCCCAAACAGTTTGGGACATCCGGGACAGAGGGACGCGAAGGGCGTGAAAAGCCGCAGACCTGCAGACCAATCAAATCACGACACGTGTCACAAGGGAGAAAGTCCAAAAGTCAAAGGGTGAGGTTTCAAGCACTGACCCGAGCCAATAAAAAGAGGACACATGTCTAATGAAGTAAGGAAGGAGAGAGAATTACGCATCCAATCAGCGCTTGACACGTGTCATCCAGGTGGCAGAGTGCGGGAAAGATTTTCAAAACACGTTTTCACCTGTTTTGTGCCCTAAATCTTCAGATCGACATATCTTTCGATCCAGAGCTCAGATTTGCACATTCTTTATATCAACGGAAAGCTTATGAAATTCTCTACGTGATTCTAAGGTTAATCTTGAATTTTGGTGTAGTCTAGAGAGAGAAAATTGAGAAACGGCTCTGATGCGTGTTCATGGCCAGAAGTGACATTTCAAATGACTAGATTTAATGCGTAATGGGTCGCATTCTCCGTAATCGGTCAAAGTGATAGGTATGGGTTTGTAAGGTCCCCCATGCCATTTTAATGCATCTGCAGTTGAGGAGGGATGGGCTCATGTTTTTGCATGTTTTTGTCCCCGGGCTCGACCCATGCAATGTAAAAGCCAGATTTGGCTCATTTCTAAAGGGGGAACAATTTTTGACATAGCAACTTCTTCTTTCACCTCCAGTAGGTGGTTGATGCAAGAATCAGACCTCTCCAAAAGATTGTAATAGTTTTTACCTCTCTGAGGTTGTAATGCAGTGATTTGGGTACTGGAAATGATAATGCAAGCTTTGTGAATGGTTTTCAGTCCTTTGTTTGTATTATTTGCTTCATTTCAGATCCTAAGTTATATCTTATCAGCCTGTGTATGTTTCATGTTGCAAATCTCTAGTTTGTGTCTATTTCTTGACAGAAATGTTTCACCACTCCTTTTGGTGCATCACCATCTTTAGTTAGTTTCAATTTCTTGCACTTCTACCCCTATCTCCTTGCAAGTTAGAGTAGGATTAGGATCTGAACCTCTGTAGTTGTGCAAGCATTAGATCTAAATCAAAGGGGTTACGAACAAAATTTCAAAAATGTACCTTAACTTGAATTTTTGCATTTTCAATATTTTTATTTTTTTGATGATTTTATCATCTGATGTACATTACTAAATTTCTCTTTACTCATGTTTTGGTGAATGCAAAATTAGGAGTGTATACACTAGAGAAGAGAGAGAGAGAGTGTGTGTGTGTGATTGACTCCCGAGATTCTAGATTAACTCGACCCATGTTGATATGGATGTACTACAACAAGCGAGGCATCCGGAAGATAGCACGGGTGCCCCATGTCACTCTGTTAATCACATTCTATGTGACTTATTCTCTTATTAGGATGAGGACCAAAACACTTCTCGGTTTCCAGGCATTAGGGGAGTGGACCATCTTTCTAAAGGATGTATTTCGCATCCTAGGGCTCTCGGTTCTTGTGAGGTGATTAACCTTCAAGATGACTGGGTCTAGGATAGAGATGGTAAAGTGGGCCACTTACATTAAAGGTGTTATCATCTCATCCAACTCGAGTAAGGGGATGAGGGTCCTGTTTCTATCACTACTACTCCTATTCCTATCCTTTAGAGAGCCATCATGGGTGTCCTTTCCTCGAGAAATATCGAGGACAAGGGAGGAGATACACTCCTATATTGTTGGGCCCCCATCATTGCACAAATCAAAGGTCATGGACATAAGTATGTATGGGGGGAAGATATTTTAGGGACTACCTACCATGACCTATACAGGGTATTCTAACTACAGGGGTAGTCATTGAGCCACCCTACTCATGTCATGAGATGGTTATACGAGCACATCACCCCTATGGCGGGGACATACTAGTATCGGACCCATGGGCTATCTAGGTAGCTAGATGGATAGGTATGTCAATGCTATAGACACCACACCAGAAAGTGGATTCTCTTATCACTTTAGACATGGTCACTACACCCTACTAGAACATGGTAGGGTTATGAGGTAAGGAGGTTATGTCGGTGGTGGCTTTCTCTTCCATGAGTCAGCTAGTTGACGTGAGTGGGAGATTAGAGACTCACCCATTTGACTAGGTACCTTAGCACTTTGGTCTTTCATACCTTAACATGCCTCCTCCAAAGTGGTTCCTATTTATATGACTATTCAGGAGGCTCGAGAGGGGTCCTAGAGGGGATCCCGGTTGGACAGTGGTTACTCCTGACATGCCTATTGCAGTTAGGCATGTGGTCTAGGATCGACGGGAAGCTGGTGCCCCTTGAGCACCTTTACTTAGGATTGTGGCAACTCCTTCTCATAGTGGGGAGGAGGATGAGGCAATTTATTTGGAATCTATCCTTGAGGAGGACACAAGAGATGATGTGGGGGGGAGTCTGTCGAGAGGAGACTAGAGAGAGGAGGATGAGGGGGAAGTCACTTCAGAGGGAGCAGAGAGTGACCCTGAGTGGCATGACACTGGGAGATCCCCAAAGAAGTGCACTAGGAGGTGACTATAGAGAGAGACATTGGTACCAAAGGAGACACTTGGAATGGAAAATGATTATGTGATTGGATAGTGTCACATCTCTCGGATTCGGTGAGGCT
Organism: Taxus wallichiana var. yunnanensis; assembly: GCA_018340775.1. Classification (NCBI taxonomy): domain Eukaryota; kingdom Viridiplantae; phylum Streptophyta; class Pinopsida; order Cupressales; family Taxaceae; genus Taxus; species Taxus wallichiana. Next base: position 582,913,833 of record CM031237.1, on the reverse strand, counting down.
CTGTAGTTTCCAAAGCAGCACCTATAGCAGCAACCACTAATCTCACATGGATTCCTAGAGACCCAAGTATGTTTGATACTCCTTTCTCTATTTTGTCTATTATTTTTAGTATGTTACCCTAGCATTCTCTTTTTGGTTTGCATTGTATGATTTTCTAGCTCATTGTATCTCTCTTTTTTGTTCTTTTTGCAACATCTCCACATGAGTGATGAGAACTCATTCATTAGGTGTGTGTGGACACCCTATTGATCCCCTCGGGGAAGACCTAGGCTGATTTGACTGTAGATTCAAGACAGCCCTTAGACACTAGTCAACATAATTATTTGTTCACTCTTATCTGGAGGGTGGAGGAGATAGTGACCTCCCTTCATACCCAAGTAGCTAGATACGAGACTACTGAGCGCATGATGAGGAAAATCCACTCTCACAATGGGGCATTGTGAAGTGAGCACCACCATGAGCACTCACACCATTCAATCCATTCTTAGCATCATCACAGCCATAACAGAGCCCTAGATGGTCGTGCACCATCCGAGGGATCCCATAGGGATTGACAGGCCATTGGGCCTTTATTATTTTGAGACCATTTTTTCTCATACGATTCTTTTTTGTATCTTTTAGGCTCATTGTGATCATTTTGACCATGCCTAGTGCATGATGACATTATATACAAACTTGATCTACTATGATATATACAGACTCTATTTTTGGTTCAGTATTCCATTATATCTGAGTTGACTCTCTTTTGGCTTATCTCTCATGTGTACTCTAGATGTTTAGAATTTCTAATTTTCAATGCTTTTAGAATGTATGCAATGGATATGAATGATAACAGAATGATTTCTTTTCTTTGTATTTTATGATGTTGATATATGATGATGTAAACACAATGTGATCTTAAACTTAGTTTCTTTTGCAATCTTTGGTACTTCATATGGTCTTGACAAAACATATGACAAAATGATATGATAAATAGATGTACTTGTCCCACTCCTAACCCCACACAACTAGTAAGATGTGAGGGCTCAACACCAAGAGTTAGAAAGGGCACAAGTTATGAAAAATTGTTGAATGGTAGTGATGAGAGAAAGACAGAGGTTTGGCATAACCAAATTGGGATGCTATAACCTTACCCTACTCAAGCTACTTCATAGTTTAGAATGTGAATTACTTTGCATTTTATCTAGACTTGGATCCGTAGATGGCCACTTGGTTGAAAAAATATAGTTTTGGGGTTTTAAAATCTCTTGGAATTTTGGACATCTAACTCACCTTGTTTTTTACATATGATTTCACAACATTTGGGAGAATTAATTGTAACTTTCAATTTTATCAACGAGACCCCCTACTCCTTGTCCCATGCTACTATGAGGAAGCATGGGCTTATCACTAAGGACAAGGAATAGATGAGTAAGGGCATTTCTCTTCTTTCCCAATCCTACATCACTAGTAGAGATGTAGGCTCAACACCGAAGGTTGGTAGCAAAAATAAATGTGTATAGTAAATTTTTTTGTAGATTTGCATTTGACTTACTTATCCAGACAAAATGTTTAGAATGATCTTATTTCCAAGGAGATGTATATGGGATAGATGTGACACCATGAAGATTCTATAATAGACCATGGGAAAAGAAACCTAACCTAGGAAGAGACCAAAAGTATAACCAAGTATACGAGGCCTTGGTATGGTTACTGGCGTCAAAACTTTGTCTTATCTTGTTCAGATTGATAAATGATTCAGAAATAGTTGATGATACTATGAACACTTGAAGAGACATGATTTTAATTTTTTTAGAATTTTAGGAATTGATATAAGAATAATTTTCTTGATCACAAATTTTAGAAAATGAATAGATAGATGAAAATGCAATGTAGATGCAATAATGTACATATGAAAATGTCTATGGATCATGCATAGTATCTCTTCAGTGAAGAGATTTTACGGATTTTCTAAAATCCTCACCTTCTAGTGTGCACAAGTGAAATGCTCCAATTTTTTAGTCTTCTACTACTCGATATAGACCTAACCACCTAAGTATGAATTTCCTTTCCTCACTAGTATTTTTGTCTATCCAACTATCGAGTCTTAATACCAAATCTCCTTCATAGATCTCACATTCGTAAACCTTCTTATTGTATTGGTAATCCATCTTGTCAGTGTAAATGTTGTGTCATTATGCAGCATTGAGTCTAGCCTCATCAAGACTTTCTAACTAGGAGAGTCGTGCTTCTTGATAACCCTCCTCCCCTAGGATCCCATGTAGCAAAATACAAAGACTAGATATTTCAAAATCAAGTGGTAAAACCACTTCAGCCTCAAACACCAAAGAAAAGGGGGTTGCCCTTGTCGGTGTTCTAACTGACATTCGGTAGGCCCACAAGGCTGAAAAAATCTTTTAGGTTCCAATCTCGTTTATTCTCCTTAACAGTTTTTAGAAGGATGGCCTTTAACATCTTATTTGTAGCCTCAGCTTGTCCATTAGCCTAAGGATAGTAGAGAGAAGCCGTGTGATGACTTATCTTGAACTTTGTACACAACTCATGCACCTTGTTGTTTTTGAAAGACGTGCCATTATCGAAATAATGACTTGTGGCACCCCATACCTACAAATGATCTAGTTCAAGATGAACTTAGCGATTATAGAGCCATGTATGGTGGTAAGGGGCATGGCTTCTACCCACTTGGTAAAGTATTTCGTGGCCGTGATTATGAAGTTATGTCCATTCACCGACAAGGGAGAAAACTTACCTATTAAATCTAGGCCCCACATGGAAAAGGGCCATGGGGTTGCGATTGGTTACAAAGCTTGTGTTGGTATATGGATCTCATGGGAGAACTCTTGTCATTTGTGACATCTATGAACAAAATCTACCGCATCATGATATAGAGTGGGCTAGAAATAGCCCATCCGGTGTATCTTCCACGTGGTGGTGTGGCTGCTAAAGTGACCTCCACATACTCCACTATGTGACTCATAAATAATTCTTTCAGATTTTTCAACATCAACACATCCCAACAACATTCCATCCAAGGCTCTATGGTAGAGAACTTGTTCCAAAGTAACGTACTTAGTAGTGATGACACATAACCACTTCTTTGTTGTGATGTTCCCCTCTCTGGGTATGTATGATCCATAATGAAGTTGATAATGTCAGTGTACCAAGGACATACAGAGATAGGGTGCCTAGTTTCAACAAAGTACTATTTTCAACAAAGTACATGCACTCATCGAGAAAGTCTAGATCTACCAAATTACCCCCATCAAATGGATTTTTAGCCAACTAGTCCACAATGATTTGTCCCTTAATAGATTTTTGATTTATAAATGTTAGTTCAAACTCACCCATTAACATTATGAAATGCCTAACCTTTTTCGACAAGGATCCTTTCATGATAAATGTTCGCAAGTGATCTATCTTCATGATAACCCTTGTTTCTTGATTGAGCATATAATTCCTTAAACATTTTGTTGTAAAAACTATGGCAGGGCATTCCCTTTCTACTTGTGTATAACGTGTCTCATAATCTAGTAACATCGACTAATGAAATACAATGTGCATTTGTTTATCGTCATCCTCTTGAGACAATATTTAAACGAATGCAACATCAAGTAGCTTGTGCATATAGGATCAAGGGATGATATGACTTAGGCGACATTAGCATGGGAGGGGACAACAAGAATCATTTTAACTTCCTCAAATGCCTCGTTTCATTCTTTCATCTAATTAATATTATAATCCTTTTAAAAAAATTGTTGATTGGATGAATAAAAAGGTCAAGTCAGGGATGAACCTTGATTACACCAAGTTTCCCAAGAAAAGATCTAATACTAGACTCATCTGATGGTGGAACCATTTCTAATATAGCTTGGATTTTAGTCATCAACATCTATCCCTTGTGAAGATATAATGTAACCTAGAAGCTTGCCTCTTGTTACGCCAAATACACATTTCTCTAGATTTAATGTGACGTCGTACTCAATTAAGTGCAAAAGAATGATGTGAAGCACCTCTAGGTGATCACAACACTTCTTGGCCTTAGCCAATAGGTCATCTATGTATGATTTCATGATATTATGAATAAGATCATGGAATATGTAGGTCATTTCTCATTGGTATGTAGCACCAACATTCTTAAGACCGAATGGCATGACAACATAACAATAAGTTCCCCAAGGAGTTATAAACATAGTTTTAGCTTGATCCTCTTCAGATATTTTGATTTGATTATATCCCAAAAACCCATCCATGAGAAAAAAATTCAAATCCAGTTGTTGTGTCAATGATAACATCAATGGATGGTAATGGGAAATCATCTTTTGGGCAAGATTTGTTAATGTCCCGAAATTCTATGTAAATATGGATCTTTCCATTCTTTTGAGGACGGGGATGATATTAGATACCCATTGTGAATAATCAACTAGCTTAATGAATCCTACCTGAAGAAGTTTCATTACTTCTTCTTTTACCATAAGGGCCACCTTTGGCTTCATGGGCCTTGACTTCTACTTAATTGGTTTAGCATCTATCTTGGTGATGAGATTGTGAACTGCGATGTGTGGTGTAATTCCCATCATTTCCTTGTAGCTAAATGCGAAGGATTTTTGATGTTCCTTAAGGATTTGGGTATGTATTTCCACTTCCTCTGGAGTTAAGGAGGACCCCAGTTTTAAGATATTTGGTTCCTCCTCTATTCCAATGTTTACATAAATCATTCCCTCGATTAAGGAGGGATTACCTTCCTTGAATTCTGGCGGGGATGGAGGAAACTCCATGTTCCCTTCTTCTTCTACCTCATAAATCTCAAGATCCTTTCCCAGAGAGGACTCAATCATGGGATTCCCAAAATAAGAAGAGGAACATGGGATTAGGGAGAGGTCTATCTTGTGATAGGTAAGATGCGAGTTATGCCAAATCATCTAAATAAATAAAAGTCAATTCATCACTATTAATGTGGTCTAAACTATCAGGCCGACTCTCAATTTCTACGTATGTTAACATTGGGGTCATTGGCATTTTATGAATCAAGGGTTTGGTGTGAAATGAAACCGTGAAGTTGGTATCCTCCAGGTCACCACTCAAGGTGAAGCATTAAGAAATTTTTTTCTATAGAATCTACAAGAAGGCTCTATTTGCATGGAACTACTTCAATTGAGATAAAATCAAACCATTTAGTCGACCTAGCATTGCTATTTTGTAAAGTTGTATATGTTTAGCTCTAGTCTCATATACTTCAAATAATTGATTTACAACTAGCCGTGAGTCACCCAAAACCCTAATATTAAGGATCCCCATTCTCTTAGCTACAAAAAGACCTAATAGGAGATCCTCATATTCAGCCCCATTGTTAATGCATTCAAAATTCAACTTGAAAGAAAAAGGTAGAACTCTTCCTTTGGGAAAAGTATGGATCTTTCCTTCCCTGGTGCCAAAGCGGCACTTGACTCCATCAAAATGGAGAGTCCAGCAACTACTCAGAAATATGGACATTGAGCCATCCTTTATACCTTCCCCTTTTACCTCGGTTACCTCACCCATGCAAACATCATCTATTGGAAGGGAACCGAGTCCCAAGGCATGTTCCATACCCATAGAATCAAAAGGGAGGAGAATAGACAAATCCTTCTCTAATAGCTCAAAAAAAATTTATGTGGTTCCTAGCAATACCGTCTCTACAATAATATTTTAATCCTTGACCACCCGAATGCCATCGATCAAACCCGTGACTTCTAATTCCATTTTAGGAACTAGTTTTTCTTCTAATCTCTTTGCACTAGTAGGTTTTTTCAACTAATTCGTGGGAATCTCAAATTCAAAGTGGACCCCTAGCCTTTTCTTTAAGTTGGGAAAATGTATATAAAATGGTTTTGGATCACCTTGTGCCACAAATAATTTCCCTAAATGCAAGAATCTAACCTCCTGGAATAGAGTGGAGGGGATTGCCTTCATGCAGTGGATCCAAAAAAGCCAAGGATCATATTATAGTTGGTTTCCCAGTCTATAATATAAAACTCAGTGAGTACCGTCTTGGGCCCGAGAGTAACAGTAATACTATGGTTCTAATCGAGGTTGCCTTAAGGCTATCATAGCCCCTTAGTGTGTTTCACATTGAGGAGAAATTGGTCTCCCCATACCCTAACTTCTGAAGAAAAGAGAAGGGGACTATGTTAATTGCTACCCCATCATCAATCATTGCACATTTTACATAGTTATTGTAAATCCAAACTTGTAGAAACAAATTTGGGTCACCCTTACAAGCTATCTTAGCATTTGTGGGCATCTTGCTGATGTAAAAAACAAACCCAATATCTCTCTCAGGCTGCCCTAGAGGACTAATGTTGAAGTCTATGTGATTTATCTATGTTTTTGGTGGGGGTAACGTTAATCAAATGGAAACACCTAGCACATCTAATAGAGTGTCTCGGTGAGAAGGGTAATTATTTAGTAAATGTAAGAAGGAAATATGTGAAAAGGTTTTGGTTAGATCATAAGCCCTTCTTGGCTTGTTTAGTGCATCCTGAGCATTTTTGACATAATGGATAAGTTGGGATTGGCTGCAAATAATAATCCTTGGTTCTTGTAGCAGTGTTAATTTGGGGTTCAACATCTAACTCAACCAAGCCCACAATTTTGGTTTGTTGGCAATAATCCGAGGAGGTGCCACCTAAGGGTTTTATGAAGTTGAAGCTTCATGATTGTTAGTCCCTATCATAATACCTTTATTCGAACCATTGGGATCTAATTGACCATCCTTTAGACGTGTGGGAAGAGGATCATTAAAGATCCCTAATGGTGTGTTATGCGGAGACACTAGTCCCATGTAGGTATTTTGACTAGGTGCAGTTGGGTTTGCCAAAAACATGTCAACAAATAACTCTCTTTAGTCTTCTGGAAAATGATGCAAAAACTTATTACAATTGTAGAAAGTTCTTACATCATGCCCGTGAACCCTATGGAAACCGTAGTATAAGTCAAGATCATAATCCCGAGGCCTTTGGTTTGTTCCTTGTTGTGGTCCGAAACTACGGTTATTGTTTGGTTGTTGATTGTTATAATTAACATTTTGGAACCCTTTCCCTTGGTTCTAGAATTGTTTGGGGTATTGACTAGGGCTTGAGGTCAGCATTTTCCTCTGTTATTGAGGTTGTTGATGTTGTTGGGGATGATTAAAATCCACAAGCATTTACCGAGGGTGAGAAATTTTTGTTTCTCTAATTATTACAATTTTGTTGTTATTGTAGCACTGTATAGGTAGGATTACCAACATTAGGATTTTTGGGTTGGTAATTCACACCATCATCATGGCTCCACGATTCTTATTAATTATTTTTGGTCCTTGATTTTTATTTGTGTTTTTGGAGTAGCGGGAGTGTTTTAAGCAAGAGTGACTAACTTCCCATTTTCCCCATAGGTCTTACAGCCACTATCAAGGACCACTTGGTCAATTCGAAGAGCACCTTCTAGTACTTCCCCATATCTCTTGAGTGGGAAATTTTAAACCTCTTCTCTCTCTCTCTCTATTGAGAGAGTGGGGTAATAAATCACAAAGTTCGGATGATCCATGTTTGGAGTACTTGCGGAAGAGTAGAGAACCTTTTGTCACCTCACGAATGAAGTGGGCTGCATATTTGTTATGTTCTTGTTTGATGTGCAAGAATTCTCGATCACTATTTTCAAAAGCTTGTTTATATCAAAAGCCTTGATAAAATCGATAGGATTTTCTTAAAAAAGTGTATTAAAGCCTCTGGTATCCTATAGTACCAGTTGAGAGCAATACCTTCTAGTGTCTTAGGGAAAATTTTCACAACAACTGTGTCCCATGGGAGAAGCTCTAGAATGGCCTTTGCATAAGATTTGATATGAGCATTTGGCTCTCCTTCCCCTTTGAAATTTGGAAGATTAGGAAAGGGTCTCGGGAGCATGAATCTCTCGAATGGAGAAATCTAGGGGTTCCTTTAGGTATTCGCAGAATAAGTCCCCATTGCATATGTTTCCACCATTAAGGACCCTTTTGGGGAGGTGGGAGCTACATCGGTTGCTGAAACGGGACAACATAGACATTGAGTGGGGCATATGGTATCCCTGCATTTGTCCATATGGGCCTGTGTAGGTATACATGTCCCCTACGTAGATTTAGAATACATGTGTACATAGGGGGTTTATTACCTTAATATGGAATTGAAAGCACAAAGTCGAGGAACGTTGCATTACCGGTTGGTATGGCATTAGAGAACACACTTTTGGCTAGTGCCGGTTGTATATAACCATACGTGGCATGTTGTGGCATACCCAAGGTTCCCATCCTCATGAGTACATCTCCATGGTTTTGAGTATTCATGTAGACTAGAGGATTTTGTGCACTAGGTATTTTCTCATAGTTCTACGGGTAGGATGGAGTTCATGCTTGCCTTGCGTATGAATTTTGCATATTTTGGGAAATCTCTAACTCTTTGACTTTGTCTACCAAAGCTGAAATGACATTGCCCATTGATGGGGCGGTAACTTTCTTAGGTACCTTTTGTTGAACCCTTGGAGGTTTTTGAGGAGTGTTTTATCTTGATATCAACTGTTCATGATGTTGCAACCCCATTGGTTGTATTGTTAGTTGGTGGTGGGGTAGTGTTATTGTTTTGAAGTAGGATGTCACCTTGTCCTTGTAACCTATCGAAATATTGGTTCATGTTCTATAAGTGTTGTTCACTCCTAGAATATCGTGCTAAATCGCTCATCTAGATGGGTAGTTGATTGGTTTGCACATGTAATGGAATGGGCTGTCAAAACAATACCTGAGGAGATGAACTTGTTTCACTAGTGAATTTCATATTATTTGAACTTGATTGTTTGAGGGGATAAGTCTAAGTGACTTGATCAAGTTCCTCAATGTGTACAGAAGAACCAACATTGGTTCCCTAAAGTAGAGGGTTTTGAGTAGATGAGCAGTTTTCCACCCATGTTGAAAGTAAAGGTGATTGTTATGGTATACTTGATTGGTAATGGAACATGTCGAAGCCTAGGATGGGTCAACCGTAATTGTCATATGCTGACATATTCGGGGTATAAGAATACCCGTAGAATAAAGGATGGATGAAGAAATTGGAAATGTTTAGAGACTAGCTCTTCACGTTGGGTTCACCAATTTTTATGATGAAAATAAACACGTGACCTTCTTCACACCCAACCTCCCAAGGTCGTGCTAAGAAATCTAGTATGGAATTGAAATGGAAGTGAAAGTGATGGTGGTGATCAAGATAATTGGGCAACCTTATGTATTCATCTCACAATACTAGAATATGCGAGTCTAAGGAAAAGATTTCTCTCCTAACTTTGAAGGGGTGTGATGGTACAGTCTAATATGATATCTACTTGAAGACTCCAATCAATGTCTAGTTCTACCGAGATTCTATTGATTAGTTACATAATACATGGAAAGTAACTGCGGGTGCCTCGTATGGGTTTTAAGACAAGGTCATGAAAGTGAAGATGAGAGGTGTAGTGGAGCTACGGGGACTAGGGATGATTTTATGGTCTTGTCAAGAAAGTCTTATCCGATCGGCTATTATGTTCAACAATGAAAGTTATCTAATAATATTAGGTGGAAGCGGTGAAGATATGAATACTTATGTGTGTAAACTAGTGTCAATATCTAGGTGACTAGTAGGCTCATTGGGTTCGGGACTGTGGATCACAACCACAAACTCGTTGAGTCTAAGGCCCTTGTATGGTCATGTATATAATCAAACCCTTTTTCTAGGAGTATTCTAAAATTCTTAGGCTTGATTAGCGATGATATTCAAAGTGTATCTAACTATCCTATTTTCTTAGTGTATGTAGCAAGTTTGTGTAAGACTGTTAAACACAAACTTGTGTCAATGTCAGTTATTAGCTCTAGCCTATTGGATTGTGGGACCAGGGGATCAAAACTATAATTCTTTTCCTTTTGTGGATTGTTGATGGTCATGCAAGATGAATTGATTTTCTTTTAGTAAATAAACTATCTATCAAAGGAAATCTAACCTATGTTTTTGGTGTTTTCTCAATATATCAGAACAAAGTAGTAAAATAAGCTAATCTATTGAAATGATTTTTTTGTTTTTCCTAATTTTTCTAACTTTTTAGAAAATGCATCTAATCTAATAAAAAAATTAAATACAAATAATTAGTTGGATGTAGCTAACTATTTGTGTAGATGTGTGAATCTAAATCTAAAAATCTATTCTAATTCAATCAAAATCCTTCCAACCCTACCTCAGAAGTGAAGAACAAATCATAACCCTAATAGAGCTATTATTCCCCATAGCTTCCTTGGTAATGTTGAAGAGAAAATTCCTATTGATTTGATCTACTTGAGATTATCTAGCTAATTGGAATGAACTATTTCTCTACTCTATTTGATATGTAATTGAAATTAACAATTTGTAATTGAAAATTTGATAAACAAAGAAAACAAATACACAACTCCAACTTGGAAGAGCAAGAACCTTGGAAAATCTAGTAGTATCAAGTATCTATCCCATCAATTCTCTCTTTCTTTCTCTCGAGTGGTCATGTGATTCCAAGGGATTGGGAATGCAAAGAACAACAATAAGAGGATGATGCCCGAGAAATGGCATCTTGAAAGCAATATAGATGTGATGCAAGTAGAAGGGAGATAACACAAGAGATCTAAGCATGGCTATACAATTCCTAGCAAGATTATGGAAGAAAAACAATACAAGATACACAAAATTCTCAGGCCCTTTTGCTTGAGTACAAGCATGGAATATATAGAAATGGAGACTAGGAGGTTACTTCATGCACAAGGAAAGAAGAGTTAGTTCCAACTAATTAAATATTATTTAAAATAGGATCAAGGAGAACAAAGAAAACAAAGCTAATTTTAGACAAATCAGGTCACGAGATGCTTGCAACAAGTAAAATTAAGTGAACCTTCACATGTTTAAAACATGCGTGAAGAATCTAGAAAAAGTGGGTAGGACCACCGCCTGCTTGGGTGGCGGTCTTGGCACTAAAGGCCAAAACAAGCATAGAAAGAAGCGGGGAGATGGAAAAATGTGTGGAAAAGTTAAGTAAGGACATCTAGGCTACAAATAAACACCGTGAATGGGTTTTGGAGCTTGAACACCTTCTTGAAAGGATTTTGAATCATCATTGGGGACTCTTGTAACAATTTTTACGACAATGTAGCACATGTAATTTTGGGTGTGTACAACTACCTTAATCTTACCTTGATTTCCTATGAACTCAACTATCCCAAAATTGAAAAAGATTGCCTCGCAATTGTATTTTTGCTTTTCAAAAACTTTTCCATTACCTATTGAACAATAAAACCAATCTTATATCTAAAGTTTACCCACTTAAATACATATTTTCAAAACCCTAACTTTTAGGTACGATGGCTAATTAGATCATTCCGCTAAGTGAATTTGACATTGAATACGTACACTAGAAATTAGTTAAAGGAATAGTACTTGCCAACCAATTAGCAAAACACCTTTACCTAGAATAGAGCCTATAATTCGGAGTTGTAGTGCCCACTTCCCTTTGACATTTTTAGATACTGATCTTGATAGTGATCATCTTGTTATGGAAACTATTATGTTTTGTTTTAGTATGATTGTTATATGTTAGATAAGGGATTATTATTGATCTGGATTAAGTTATTATGCATGATGATTATTAGAGACATTTTTATATGTGGATGATGATATACTGTTTGACATGGACATATTATAGATGTTGATTTGGACATGTGACATTGGATATTGTGAGTAGATCTAGTATGGAAGATTATTGATGATGATATAGTTGATTAATTAAACTGAAAATGATAATGTTGATTTCTTGATGTTGTTGTGATTTATATGAATAGATGGCTTTGTTAGTATATTTATATCATTTTGGATGTTCTGATATGGCCACAAGGATGAAGGAGGTATTTTTTTTTGTAGGTTAAAATATCACAACAATGTCGGGGGACTAGAGACTAACCATATTGGAATTCGAGTGAATTCAACAAGGTCACCATGGCAACTGTTTTGTGTGTGTGTGTGTTGTGTTTTGTTAGGGATTCCCATGGGGGATTTCCATTATATGTGACCATGGGTTTGTGTAATTTATTAATGTGGTTTCTTTATTAATGTTGCATGTATTTATTTTGTGATGTGTTACCCCTTTCATTAGTTATTTTATGTTGTGTTAATGTTGTGAATAATCATGTGTTAAAATAAATAAATCAATATGTCATAGGAATGTAATAAATAAAGTTGTTGCTCTTAAATGTAAGGTTGTAAGAGTGTGTAAGAAAGGTTGTAAGAATGTGTAAGAAATATGTAAGATAGATTTGGAGTGTGAAACACTTCATCCTCTTGGGAAATTCGAATTTGTCCTTGGAGGCTATATTTGGAAGCTTGTGGGACAAGTTAAACTTGTCCCACACCTCTTAAAATTATTCACCAACCATACCTATGGTTTGGAGGTTAAATTTAGGCCTTTTTAATGCATTTTGAAATGACTAATTGTAAGTTTTAATTGCACTTCTCTTACATGTTTTAAATTTAGTCCTTTTGGGGTATGGGTTATTTTGGAGTGTGTAAGTTAATTTGTCATTTTATTTATTATGTTTAGGTGAATGATGTTGAATTTGTTCTTGGGGTTGAGGAAGAATGATGTGGCATCCCACATGGATCCACATCATCCTCTTCTCTTCCCTCTCCTTTAAAATTCAAACCCCTTGCTTGTTTGTGGTTATTGAAACTTTTCTTATTCCTCTTGGGGGTGAATTTTGCTTGCTTTTTTGGAGCTTTCTTGTGGGAGGAGTTGGGAGTCATTTGTATGCTGGTGTGTTGCTGATTTTGGACTGCATTTTGGCATTTGGAAAGCTTGTTGATCTTGGAACAAACTCCATTATGGAGAGGTAGGAACTTGAGCCTTTTAAAATGCTTCTTTCTCTTGCATGCTTGAATGGAAATGGTGATTGTTGTTATGTGTGTGTTGGCTGGTTGGGTAGACTGCTTAGGACATGGTGTAGGAGAAGGCTATGGGGATTTCAAATGGGGGCATAAGGGAATGCCAATGGCACCAGTTTTATTATGGAGGAAGTTTGGGATTGGGATCCACCATAGAAAATAAATAGCTTGCATTTCTTACTCTTGGGGGCATAAGGGAGAAACTTTGGGGGGAATAAGGAGGGGTTGGGAGGCATAAGGTTTATGGGATATGATATTGATATTGGCGGTATGATTATTGGTGGATGCCCAATTCCCAATTGGGAGGCATAAGTAGCTTCCCCATAGATCCTTGCTCTTTTGGCTTGCTTGATGAAGCCTCAGTTTTGTTTGCACTTGTTTAATGTAGTTGTGAACTACATTCTTCTTGAAATGTGTTTGGAATGTGAAAATGCTGCATGTTTGTTGTGGAAGCCTTTATTGCCATGTGTTGTATTGCATCTCTTATTTCAATATGGTTGGGGCTCGAGGGGCCAATGAGGAAGGATGGATTCTCCCTTCTCATTGGATGTCTTGGTTGGGTGGAGAGCGTTGCCTTTCCCCCTTCCTTGTTGTGATCAAGATGAAAAGATGAAGAAACTAGCATGCTGCTATTTTGGAGCAAGAGGAATATACAGTTTGATAGTCCTTTCTTTTGAACAAGTTATTGTAATCCTTCCCACTTTGGAGTGGATGAATTGTATAGCCATTTGTAATGTGAAGATATTTGTATTGAAAATGGAAGATTGAATTGTAATGTGAAATGTAAAGAAGTTATATTCTACTCTCTATTTTGAAAGGAAATGTGAAAAGATGTTATATGCAGTGCATTCTGTATTTAGAAATCAAATGGAAAAGAGAAAATTGTAAATTTGTATTGGAAATGAATAAAGGATTGCATTAGTTCTCAAAATTGTATTGTGTATTGGATTTGATTTGCTGTTAAAGAATGAGATTTTTGTTTGTAAAGGAAGAATGCGTGTGAAGAAAAGACAACGTTGTTTTCCTTTTAAAATGTATATTAGAATTGAAATCAGAATTGTAATTTAACTTGGAATTGAATGGTTGATTTAAACAAGAAAATGTATTAGACTAGTTTAGAAACTATATACACATTTAAATGATAAAATTGATATTCAAATTTAGAAGAAACATATCTATGATATAAATGCTATATTGGCAATTAGTTTTTAATAAAAATGTACAGTTCAGACCTGCACTTAATAATCAGCTTAAAATTGTTATGGATTAGCATGCTAAGACAGTAAGGAACTCAATTTGACAAAGCAAACTTAAGAAAACAATTTGACCTTTGCTAATTCGAATACAATCCCTCTAATGGTCATTTTCCGTCATTTGACGAAAAATTAAAAATTGAATCAATTGGACAAATTAACCTTTCAAAAACACTCTAAACCATCCCTAGATCAATTCTCCGTGTTTTTGACGTGTTGAGTGAAGGAGGAAACCGAATTTAATCAAAATTGGAAAGTTGAAAATTTTTTAGTTTGACAATTAAGAGCCTATAGATCATTTTTCCAAAATTGACCCTTTAAATTTCATCAAAAAGTGAAATTTATCTTTTCTATTTAAACAGTGCATCAAAATCTTTCCGAAAAGTCCTCGTTTTCCCAAAACCGAGATTCCTAACTCAATTTATGGCCTTTATTACTCACTCTTACAACCTTTCTTACAAAAAGTCTGCGGCCCCACCATCCCTCAACCAATCGAGACCTGCCACATGGCACCTCGGAGGGGCGGACCAAAGTTCTAAACTCATATTTTTCGAAAATTTTATCTCGGGAAAATTTTCTCTCTTTTCCCCGCATTTGCGCCATCCCACAACCAATCATGTGCTAACACGTGGCACAACAAAGGGTAGACCCCTTTTGAACTTAACCTTTTAAGTTTTGGACCTCGAGAAGAATTTCCAAATTTTTCCCCGCATCCCTACCAACCCACAACCAATCATGTGTTGACATATGGCTAAAGCGAGAAGCATGGGAGGTTTTTGACTTATCGTCTTTTGTTTCCCTTCGGCAAATATTTCATTACGCCTCCGCGACCCTACTCCCACACCTTGCCTTAGAATTATTCCTTTATCGGATGCGTGGGCCACGCGTGACCTTTTGAATTTTATTCCTTTTTGGTGTCATTTCTTAGGTTTTCCACTCACCCCGTCTCCCATGCCAATCAATGCGCGATACATGGCACCCCTTTTGCCTTTGGAGGAGGCATGCACGAAATTTCACCCATGAGATTTTAATCTCAAAATCCTAAATATTCCAACACTATCACCCATCCATTTTCCCCATGCTAATTCCTAAGCGACACATGGAATTTCTTGTATCGGTGTGGGCATGGACCAAATTGGTCCTTGTGCATTTTGTGGCGTAAGAGACTTAATGTATTAACCCACTCCGTCGGCCTACCCTCCCTCCCGACCAATCTGGGAGTCACACGTGTCTCCCCACTAGGCTCACGAGCACACAAGTACATTTTTCACTTTTTTTCCGAAAAAAAAAAAAAAATGTGTCAAGTTCCTCCCCACTCTACTGACTCATGCAAGGGAGAAAATTTTCCTCCCTAGACCCACGGACTGTTCTCAAGATAATTTCTCCCCTAAAGTCCATCAGCCCATAACTTGGAAATTATAGGGAGTTAGGAGGAATTCTCTATATCACTGGAAAGGTGAGAAAATTTCCTAACCAATGAAATTGGTTTAGAGAAATTTTGGAAGCAATAAGTATGAGAAAAATCTGTTGAAACTCGAGGCTGCTAGAGAAGCGAGGCATGGGGTAAATTACTTCCTTAATCTAACTAAAACATATAACCCTAAATTTGAACCTTGTGAACTTGTTATTAGTTAATTAAGGGAACATATGTTGTAGTACATTGGTCTTGTTTTGGAACTTGTTAGTGAAAGCAGAGGAGTAGAAGCTCCATGTAGATTCAGAGACAAGTGACCTAGGAGCTATTTGAGGAGAGATTCAGGAGTAGGTATTTATCATGGAGGTTCATCTAGTAGAGGATTGACGAGTTCCATGACCTCCGACAGGCTTCTCTTTCAGTAGTAGAGTATGAGAGTAGATTTCTAGATCTACTCTAGTATGTAGAGTATATGCAAGATGAGCAGGTGTGGATTCACAGGTTCATCCAGGGCCTAAATTTGGATATCATAGGTGCATTGTAGATCCACTGTCTTTAGACATTACTAGAGGCTGTCGAGAAGGCCTATATTGTAGAGTAGACTCTTGGGAAGACCCAATAGGCTAGAGACCGAGTCTGGACCCGCATTCAACAAATGCAGGATGGTAGATCAAGATGGTCAATGCCTCTTCCTCATGGTAGCTAGGGTATAGCATAGTCATCCTTTAGGCCATAGTAGCCACAGTAGCAATAGTAGTCTTGCCCACCCCATAGACCTCTAGAGAGAGATGATGCACATAGAGGTCAGAATATGGGGCCTCCTCCTAGGGGTCCCATCAAGACATAAGGTGGACCTAGAGCTCGAGACATGCGGGAGCTCACTATTAGAGGCTATAGAGACCATGATTGGATCATCAGGATCCACACCACATACTTTTAGGGTACCTACTGGAGGTGCTACTCCTTAGAGAGGATCAGGTGGTTGTTTTGGATGTGGAGTAACAAGACATTTTTGGAGAGATTTCCCTTAGAACCCTAACAAGGGTAAGGCACATATTTCAAAGTCAACTATTGGTGACATGGGACACAGCCACAGGATTTATGCAACGGTGGTTAAGAACCACCAGGTAGAGCATCAAGAGAACATTCATTGAGACCACAGGTAGCATTAGTGGTATTCCTACCTCTATATCGTTTGAATCTTATTCTTTTGATTATTTTATTGCACCATCTTTAGTAGAGCAATGCAGGTTGGTGGCTATTAGGTAGGGTCATTGTTGGGATGTTGAGATGGCTTCAAGAGCCAAGATCTCTGTAGACTCCTTGGTTAAGGAGTGTGTTGTAGATTTGGGACCTTTCACCACTACCTTAGATCTCCGTATTCTTCCTTTGGGCTCGTATGGAGTCATTTTGGGTATGGATTGGTTATCTACACACAGGGCCAGGATGGATTGTTATCACAAGACTATAGCTTGTGTAGATGATTTGGGAGTTGAGTTGGTGATCTCGGGGGTTAGGAGACCCATTTCTATTCACACCATCTCCGCTATGCAGCTTAAGCGGTGTGTGCGATGAGGTTGTCAGATGTATCTTTTACTGATCAATGAAAAATTAGAGGATGGGTCTAGTGGACCATCACTAGATGAACATCTCATCTTTAGAGATTTTTCTGATGTCCTTCTAGGAAAGCTATCGAGGTTACCACCCCCACGTGAGATTGATTTTCATATAGACCTAGTTCTAGAGAAGAGCCTATCTCACAAGCACCTTATCGAATGACCACCCCAGAGCTTTGTGAGCTCAAGTTACAACTTGAGGGCATTTTGGAGTAGGGCCTTATCCATCCTATGTATCCCCTTGGGGTGCACCGATGATGTTTATGAAAAATAAGTATGGATCTTTGCGGTTATGTATTGATTACGCTTGAGTTTAACAAGGTAACAATCAAGAATCATTATCCTCTTCCTCGTATTGATGAATTATTCAATCAGATGAAGGGAGCCACAGTTTTCTCTAAGATTGATCTAAAGTCAGGGTACTATCAATTGAGGATTTCAGAGGTAGATATTTATAATACCACCTTCCACACGAGATATGGGAATTATGAGTTCACAGTGGTGCCTTTTGGTTTGATGAATTCCCCTGCAGTGTTTATGAGCTTGATGGATGGGGTATTCAAGACCTTCTTAGACTGATTCATGCTCATCTTCCTTGATGACATTTTGATATAATCATGTACACGTGAGGAGCACGAGGGGCACCTTTGCCAGGTTCTTCAGTGTCTTCATGAGCAGCATCTTTATGGGAACTTGGAGAAGTGTTCTTTCTTTAGATAGAGGTGTAGTATTTGGGCCATATGATTTTAGGGAAGGTATCACAGTTGATCCTTCCAAGATTAGAGCTATTATGGATTGGCCAATACCCACTATAGTGACCAAGGTGCGTAACTTCATGGGATTAGCATGATACTACTAGAGATTTGTTTAGGACTTCTCTCGGATTGCACACCCTATCACTTCCCTTCAGAGGAAAGGGAAGAAGTTTATTTGGTTGGATAGATGCAAGCATGACTTCAAAAACTAAAGGAGTTTCTCAATACAACACCCATTCTTACAGTTCTGGATCCACACGGTGGTTTCTTTGTTTGCATAGATGCTTTGTTGGTAGGACTTGGAGGTGTGTTGATGTAGGATGATAGAGTAGTATCTTTTGAGTCTCACAAACTCAAAGATCATGAGATTAATTATCCGACCCATGATCTTGAGCTTGTAGTAGTTGTGCATGCTTTGGTTAGATGGAGAAATTTTCTTCTTGGAAGAGATTCACACTTAGGATTGATCATTTGAGTCTTCGCCACCTCTTCATGCAGCCCAATCTCAATGCTCGTCAGTGGTGTTAGATGGAGTTTCTTTGTGAGTATGACATGGAGATAGATCATGTGAAGGGGAAGGAGAATGTGTTACAAGATGCTCTCAATAGATGGAGACATGTGGTTATGGCCACTACAATGAGCATAGATTTGTGGAGCAAGATTCTTTAGTAGCTTCCTCTTGACAATTTCTACATTGCAGTATGAGAAGAGATCGAGTCATAAATACCCCTAGAAGGGAAGTTTTATGGTTTTTATTTAGAGGTAGATGGTATTCTTAGGCACATAGGCCATATATATGTTCTCGGATATGGAGGCTTGAGGCAGGAAATCTTGATTGAGGCACATCGTACAATCTATTCATCCCATCACGGGGTGAAGAATATGCACGCTACTTTCATGATAGTTATAGCATTAGAGAGGACTTCATAGAGACGTGGCCCGTTTTTGTCATGGTGTTTAGAGTGCCAAAGGGTTAAGGTTGAGCATCAGTATCCAGTAGGTCTTATTTATCCTCATGCCATACCGAAATGGAAGTGGGACACCATTTCCATGGATTTCATTATTGGGCTACCGATGTCGAGATATCACCACGACGCCATTATGGTCACGGTTGATAAATTGAAAAAGTGGCTCACTTTTCTCTGGTGAAGACCACTTATATAGCTATAGTAGTGGCACAAGTATATTTGGATGATATTGTCGGGTTACATGGGATCCTGCAAAGATCATTTGTGACCGTGATCCTTTATACACATCACATTTCTAGACTACTATGTAGTATGTCCTCAGGATGAGGATCAACTTCAGCATGACATATCACCCTGAGGTAGATGGATAGACCGAGTGAGTGAATCATATTTTAGAGGATATTCTCAGGGTGTATGTGATGGATCGAGTAGTCTAAGTGGGAGAAGTACTGACTTAAGTGGAGTTCGCCTACAATAATAGTCTTAAGAGTTCTATAGGCATGGCTCCTTTTCAAGATTTGTATGGTAGAGAGTGCAGGACACCTCTTAGCTGAGATAGGTTAGAGGATAGAGTGTCTCTTGGACCAGCTCTTCTATAGGACATGGAGCATTAGGTAGTGTTGATCGGGAAGAGATTACGGGACATGCAAAAGAAGTATGCGGATCAACATAAGATTGATTATAGCTTTGATGTGGGCATGAAGGTGTTCCTTCATGTCGAGACCACATAAGAGCCCTATGTTATGGAAAGGGTTCTAAGTTAGCTCCTAGATTCATTAGACCTTTTGAGATTTTGGAGCATATCAGACCTTTGGCCTACTATCTAGCATTTCCACCTGACTTGTCTCTTGCGTACATGATGTGTTTCATGTTTCAGTTCTTAGAAGATATATTGTTGATCCTTCTCATCCGTTGGATTAGATATCATTTCAAGTGCAGGATCAAGGGAAGGTGATGGTGGAGCCCATACATATCATAGATCACGGGACCCAGGCCTTTTAGGCAGAGAGATTGATTAGGTATGGGTATAGTGGGATAGATACGACAAGACTGCAGCCACTTGGGAGGATGCCACAGTATTACGAGTGCAATTTCACATTTGTTCCAGTGACTTCCAGGAGGAAGTCAAGTCTAAGGTGAGGGGATGTAGTGCCCACTTCCCTTGACATTTTTAGATACTCGATCTTAATCTGTTGACATTATTATGGACACTATTATGTTTTGTTTTAGTATGATGGTTAGATGTTAGATCAGGGATTATTATTGATTTGGATTCAGTTATTATGCATGATGATTATTAGAGACATTTTTATATGTGGATGACGATATCTTTTTGTTTGAAAAGGAAATATTATGGATGTTGATTTGGACATGTGACATTGGATATTGTGAGTAGATCTAGTATGGAAGATTATTGATGATGATATAGTTGATTTAATTAAACTAAAAATGATAATGTTGATTTCTTGATGTTGTTGTGATTTATATGAATAGATGGCTTTGTTAGTATATTTATATCATTTTGGTTGTTCTGATATGACAATGAGGCTGAAGGATGTATTTGTGTTTTGTAGGTTAAAATATCAAAACAATGTCGGGGGACTGGAGACTAACCATATTGGAATTCTAGGTGAATTCAACAAGGTCACCATGGCAACTGTTTTGTGTGTGTGTGTGTGTGTGTGTGTGTGTGTGTGTGTGTGTGTGTTTTGTTAGGGATTCCCATGGGGGGATTTCCATTATATGTGACCATGGGTTTGTTTAATTTTATTAATGTGGTTTCTTTATTATTGTTGCATGTATTTATTTTTTGATGTGTTACCCCTTTCATTAGTTATTTTATGTTGTGTTAATGTTGTGAATAATCATGTGTTAAAATAAATAAATCAATATGTCATAGGAATGTAATAAATAAAGTTGTTACTCTTAAATGTAATATTGTAAGAGTGTGTAAGAAAGGTTGTAAGAATGTGTAAGAAATATGTAAGATATATTTGGAGTGTGAAACACTTCATCCTCTTGGGAAATTCGAATTTTTCCTTGGAGGCTATATTTGGAAGCTTGTGGGACAAGTTAAACTTGTCCCACACCTCTTAAAATTATTCACCAACCATACCTATGGTTTGGAGGTTAAATTTAGGCCTTTCTAATGCATTTTGAAATGACTAATTTTAATTTTCAATTTCACTTCTCTTACATGTTTTAAATTTAGTCCTTTTGGGGTATGGGTTATTTTCGAGTGTGTAAGTTAATTTGTCATGATATTTATGTGTTTAGGTGAATGATGTTGACTTTGTTCTTGGGGTGGAGGAAGAATGATGTGGCATCCCACATGGATCCACATCATTCTCTTCTCTTCCCTCTCCTTTAAAATTTGAACCCCTTGTTTGTTTGTGGTTGTTGAAACTTTGTTTATTCCTCTTGGGGTGAATTTTACTTGTTGTTTTGGAGCTTTCTTGTTGGAGGAGTTAGGAGTGATTTTTATGCTGGTGTGTTGCTAATTTTGGATTGAATTTTGGCTTTTGGGAAGCTGGTTGATCTTGGAACAAACTCCATTATGGAGAGGTAGGAACTTGAGCCTTTTAAAATACTACTTTCTCTTGCATGCTTGAGTGGAAATGGTGATTGTTGTTATGTGAGTGTTGGATGGTTAGGTAGACTACTTAGGACATGGTGTAGGAGAAGGCTATGGGATTTCAAATTGGGGTGCATAAGGGAATGCCAATGATGCTAGTTTTATTGTGGAGGGAGTTTGGGATTGGGATCCACCATGGAAAAGAATTAGATTGAATTTCTTACTCTTGGGGGCATAAGGGAGAAATTTTGGGGGGTATAAGGAGGGGTTGGGAGGCATAAGGTTTATGGGATATGATATTGATATTGGTGGTATGATTATTGGTGTATGCCCAATTCCCACTTTGGAGGCATAAGTAGCTTCCCCATAGATCATTGCTCTTTCTCGCTTGCTTGACAAAGCCTCGGTTTTGTTTGCACTTGTTTAATGTAGTTGTGAACTACATTCTTCTTGAAATGTGTTTGGAATGTGAAAATGCTGCATGTTTGTTGTGGAAGCCTTTGTTTCCATGTGTTGTATTGCATCTCTTATTTCAATATGGTTGGGGCTCAGGGGACAATGAGGAAGGATGGCTTCTCCCTTCTCATTGGATGTCTTGGTTGGGTGGAGAGTGTTGCCTTTCCCCCTTCCTTGTTGTGATCAAGATGAAAAGATGAAGAAACTAGCATGCTGTTGTTTTGGAGCAAGAGGAATATACTGAGTTTGTGCAAATCCTTTCTTTTGAACAAGTTATTGTAATCCTTCCCACTTTGCATTGGATGAATTGTATAGCCATTTGTAATGTGAAGATATTCATATTGAAATTGGAAGATTGAATTGTAATGTGAAATGTAAAGAAGTTATATTCTACTCTTTGTTTTGAAAGGAAATGTTAAAATATCATATATGCAAGTGCATTTTGTATTTAGAAATCAAATGGAAAAGGGAAAATTGAAATGAATAAAGGATTTCATTAGTTCTCAAAATTGTATTGTGTATTGGATTTGATTTGTTGTTAAAGAATGAGATTTTTGTTTGTAAAGGAAGAATGGATGTGAAGAAAAGACAATGTTGTTTTCCTTTTAAAATGTATATTAGAATTGAAATCAGAACTGCAATTTAACTTGGAATTGAATGGTTGATTTAAACAAGAAAATGTATTAGAATAGTTTAGAAACTATATACACATTTAAATGATAAAATTGATATTCAGATTTAGAAGAAACATATCTATAATATAAATGTTATACCAGCAGTTAGTTTTTATAAAAGGTACAGTTCAGACCTGAACTTAATAATAAACTTAAAATTGTTATGGATTAGCATGCTAAGACCCTAAGGAACTCAATTTGACAAAGAAAACTTAAGAAAACAACTCGACCATTTCTAATTCGAATACAATCCCTCTAACAGTCATTTTCCTGTCATTTGATAGAAAATTACAAATTTGAATCATTTGGAAAAATTAACATTTCTAAAACACTCTAAACCCTCCCTAGATAAATTCTCCATGTCTGTTTGACATGTTGAGTGAAGGAGGAAACCAAATTTAATCAAAATTGAAAAGTTGAAAATTGTTAGTTTGACAATTAAGAGCCTGCAGATCATTTTTCCAAAATTAACCCTTTAAATTTTATCAAAATGTAAATTTTGTGATTTATGTAAGAAGAGGGCATTGAGCTTTCCAAAATTCCTTATTTTCCCAAAACCAAGCTTCCTAACTCAATTTATGGCCATTTTAAGTTTTACTTCAATTTGGCATTCAAAAATTAAAATAAATCTAACTGTTAACTTTAACTTTTGACTTTAGAAAAATTTCCACAAAAATTCCGTAGCCCCACCATCCCTCAACCAATCGGGACCTACCACATGGAACCTTGGAGGGGTGGACCAAAGTTCTAAACTCATATTTTTTGAAATTTTTAGCTTGGGAAAATGTTTCGCTTTTCCCCACATCCCCACCAACCCGTATCCAATCACGTGCTAACACATGGCACGGCAGAGAGGCGGACCCCTTTTGAACTTAACCTTTTAAGTTTTGGACATCGGGAAAAATTTCCAAATTTTTCCCACATCCCCGCCAACCCATGACCAATCACATGCTTGACACGTGGCTAGGTTTAAGTGCTAGAGGTTGTTGGACTTAGCATCTTTTGTTTCCCTTTGGAAAATATTCCATTTTTCCTCCACAGCCCCACTCCCGCACCTTACCTTGGAATTATTCCTTTCATGGACATGTGGGCCTATGTGTGCCCTTTTGAATTTTACTCCTTATTAGCATCTTGCCTTAGTTTTTATGCCACCTCGTCTCCCACGCCAATCAACACATGACATATGGAACCCCTTCGCCTTGGCGAGAGGCACGTGTGAAATTTATCCAATTAGATTTTAATCTCAAAATCCCAAATCTTCTACCGCTCCCACCCATACATTTTCCCCACAACAATCCCTAAGTGACACGTGGCATTTCTAGTGTCAGCGTGGGCGCAGACCAATTTGGTCCCCATACATTTTGTGGTGGAAGAGACTTAAAGTCTTAACCCACTCTGTCAACCCACCTTCCCTCCCTGACCAATCCGGGAGTGACACGTGTCTCCCCATTGGGCTCGTGAGCACGCAAGTACATTTTACACTTTTACACCTAAAAAAAAGAAAAAGAAAATCCAAGTTCCTCCCGCTCCATTGACTCGTGCAAGGGGGAAAATTTTCCTCCCTAGACCCACAGACTATTCTCGAGAAAATTTATCCCCTAAAGTCCATCGCCCATAACTTGGAAATTATTATCACTTTGGAAATGTGAGAAAATTTCCTATATGATGGAAATGGTTTAGGGAAATTTTGGAAGCGTTGAGTATGAGAAAAATCCTTTTGAAACTCTGAGGCTTCTAGAGAGCAGGCATGGGGGTAAATTACTCCCTAAATCTAAATAAAATAATAACCCTAAAATTTGAACCTTGTGAACTTGTTATTAGTTAATGAAGGGAACATATGTTGTAGTACGTTGGTCTTTTTCTAGAACCTGTTAGTAAAAATTGATGTCTTGCAACCTGGTTGTAGACACTTTAAACAAAAAAAAATATCCCATAATTTTTCTAGCTATCCCTAGGTTTCTTTCTTCGGTCTCAAGTGGTTTGTTTATACGGGCACTACAAGAGTTGCAAGATTCATCACTAATGTATATTAAAGAATCTATCATGTGGCAGATCCACTTTGATGGATCATTCACTTTCCATGTTTTACGGTAAGGATTAGTACTAATCACTCCTTCAGGAGAACACATACTACAAGCTTTCTGTCTGGGTTTTCCTTGCACAAATAACATTACAAAATATGAGCTACTCATCGATGGGTTGAAGCTAGTAATCAAGTGTAATATCCACCATGTCAAGGTCATTTGTGACTCACAAGTGATTATCAAACAAGTCAACGATGAGTGCAAGTTAAAGGATGACAAGCTCATCCCATACAAGAAACTAGTGGAAACTTTGAAAGAATAATTTGTGAGTATTACCTTTGAGAAAATTCTAAGGGCACAAAACCAATCTACAAATGCAATGATGATAGTGGGTTATATGCTGCATATTCCACTAGAAAATAATGATATGCCTTTTTGTTGAAAATCTATGTCAACCTGTATATGATATACTAGAATCATGTCTGGCATGTGAAGTTGTTGGTCCTTACTCCCCTTGGTATGCACCTATATATGACTACCTTAAAATTGGTACCTTCCCTACTGACATTTCCCGATCCAACAAACAAATCCTTATCTGCCAAATATCACATAACACCTCCTAGGAGGCATGCTCTATTATCATGGCTATGATGAGAATCTCTTGCATTGTGTAGATGTAGAAAATTCAATCCAAGTGATCAAGTACATGAAGAGGTGTGTGGTGCCCATACGAATGGAAATTTATTAGCAAAGAATTTGTTATGGGTAGGATACTACTGGCCTACTATGGAAATAGATTATTACAAACATGTCGAAATGTGTTCTCTGTTAGAAATATGGAAATTTCATCCATACGTCATCACATCCATTGCAACCAATCACAACATTGTGGCCATTTTCTAAATGGGGATTGGATTTAATAGGGAATCTCACCCCTACCTAATCTGATGGTCATACCCACATCATCACAGCCACAAAATATTTCACTAAGTGGGTAGAGGTCATTTCATTACCCTACGTTAAAGGTTCTTAGATATAAAATTTTATCATGAATCACCTCATTTTTGGTATGGCATCCCTACTGCCATTGTTACTAATAATGGAAAATCATTCAAGAATAAGAAAGTGAAATATATGTGTCATCAATTTCAAATAATATTAAATTGGTCTACACCATATTACCCTTAAGGTAATGGGAAATCCAAAGCCACTAATAAAACATTTGTTTGTAACATAGAAAAGATGGTGAGTAAGATAGGTCACAATTGGTATTTGCAAATTCACCTAGCCCTATGGGCTTATAGAACTATAACACCCTTGACATTTGTTATTTTCCTCCTTTGCATTTTAAGTGTTGACATGTGATTTTACTTATAAAGATATGTTCTTTTGATTGTTGGAGATCATGCTTGATATGGAAAAATCATTTCTATTCTTAAGATCCTTTGAATGAATTGGAATGTCTTCCTTGAATCCATTTGTTCACTTTTTTGAGATGAATTGCAATCTAGTTTAAGAGTTGTAAACTTATCTATCAATCTAACTCATCCTTAGATCAATTTCAATGATCCAAGGAATGTTTTAAATCTTCTCTATTAAATGAATGGTAAATTGACATTCCATGAATTAAGAGACATATTGACTAAACCTTGTTGTTACAAGTTCTTTGATTTTTGTGTGAACGTATATCCATTCGGTTGAATACTATCCTTGGGTCCTGGAGATCGATCACGACAGGACATTGCTGATGAACATGAAACTATAGCCTGTTCACGACATAGGTAGGATTCGGGATCCTAAAAAGGGCTATCCTATGGAATCCTAAGCTAGGTAAGAATATTTGCTACCTAACCTATGTCACTAAATAGAATTCTTATTCTAACCTAAAGCTTCCTATTCTACTTTGTTGGTTGATTGGCATCCTAACCTAATACTATAAGGTTCTATGATGATCTAACCTAATTCCTAAAACTATTATGTGGTGAATTAATCTAACCTATGTGGAAAATACCTTAGGCTATGTGTTAAGACATATGGTGGAAATTTGTTGTTAGGGTTATATCCTAAGGTATGCATTATAAACTACCTAAGATCTAACCTAAGCAATTTGATCTATCCTAAACTAATGGGTATGAAAGGGGAATTAGGTGGTTGCATGCATTAAGGGTGATGGTTCCTATGGCATTTATGTTATTGATAAGGTTTTTAATGCATAGGGTACTACCAATTTTGGTAGGGGCTAGTGACTTGGTGGAGGCTTATGTGGAAGTATCACTAAAATGGAATTTCATGTTAATTTTGATTTGGCAATTGCCAGACTTGGAAGGCGGTGGCAAGGAAGGATAGGTGGGAAAATTGGAATAAATGAAATTTATTATTTTCAATTTTCATGCACAAACTGTCTTGGAAGGCATGCAACCGGGTTTGTCTGGGGTTGTTTCACTTTACATGTTTCACAATTTTCACTCTACATGCTCTCTGGTTTTTCAAACCAGCAGATTGAACTGCACTTAATGGCTATTTTTGAAGTCTTAGACCTATTTTTGGTTCGTGGGATGTATAAGAGACAATGTGGAAAAAGAATATGGTTGTTTGATCTTTCGTGGAGAAGAGGAGAAGTTGTGAGCTTGGATGGAGATCTCCTTTGATTTGGAAGAAGCACTATCAGGCATGATAGGCTCTAATATTTAAGATCTCTTGCTTTCTTCTAAATGTTTCATTAAAATGATTATGCTCTTTTGAGTTTTTATCTTGCATGTTTTATCCGGTTACTTTTTCTTTGGGTTTTATAATCTCTGTTATCTTGGATATGAATCCATGGTAAAAAAACGTTGGATTTGAAACTGTCTTGTGATAGTTCAATAGTGATACATACATGCAAAGCTTTATTAGTATCTCTGCTTCCCATTTCTAAATTTTTTATTCAAGGATTTTCTGTTGGAACCGATTGTTGTTGCATTATGTGGATTCTAAACTATATGGGAACCTTGAGTTCCGTCTGATCTTGTTGGAGTTTGTGTTTTTCTTGAGCTTGTAATCGAGCTTGTATTTGGTTTGGATCTTGTTCTTGGTTTCATGTTTGATGAAAGCTGGTGATGGAGGTTCTTGATGCTCTGACCTGTGTTTGGGAATCTTGGGTAACTTGGGACTGTTGTTGAAGCCCGTATGTGGCTCTTTACCCATGTTTTATTCTTGTGAAAATATGGACTGTTAATGGAGGTTTGTGTTTTACACCATACTCATGTTTTGATACTTGTATAGTTCTAAACTCTTGTTGAAGCTCGTGTTTCATTTTGAGTTGGTATTAGGACTTCTTATTTAAAACATAAACTGGAATGGGAACTTCATGTTGCCCTAAACCTATGATTAGAGACTTGTGTAGCCTAAAATTTTGTTTAAACTTTGTCTCGACTCTGTTCTGTATTTGAGTTGGGTTTTGCATGTATTAAAATTTTAAAGCTTGTAAATATTTTGTTGAACTATTTCTCAAAGAAAACTGGGAGAATAGTTGGCTGAGTTGTTGGGAAAACTCTTGAGATCTTAACTGAAAATATTTTTGTTTGATGAATGGATTTGGTAATTCCTTTTTGATAATTGTTTCATCTTTTCTAAGATGGCAATGACGTTTTATCGGGGGTATTATTTTCCACTATGTTTTGTGGAACCCCTCTTCTTAAGTTCTTTTTAAATAAGCTCTAGATTTTGTTTAAAAGAAGAGTTTATTACTTTAGTGCTATGAATTGATATAGTGGGATTACGTTGTCTCTCTGTTCAGATTGTTTTTGTATTATAATACTTAATGAATCAAGAACTTGTTACTCTTTTGTAATTCAATATTGAAACCTAACAATGGGATTTCAGGCTTGAGTTCGTTGATACTCTGAACATGTATAGGTTACTGATCAATTTGTTTTTCTATTTCTTGTTTGATATAGGAAATAAACCTTGTATCTTTTTAAAAGAAAGAAATGTGAATCCTTTGGAACATAATCTTTGTTATTAAATCTGTTATGCGTATTTCATTTTGAGATTGGAATTGAAACTAGTGTTTATTGAAGGTAAAGAATTGTAAGGAAAATGGCAGTGTGCTTTCTTCTTACTGTGAGTCGATTTTGTTCTCTCTCCTGGGAACTAGCTTATGAATTTCTATGTTTGAATTAAAAATGAAAATTCATTTGTTAGTACAATATAATGAATTCATGATTGCATCATTTTCTAATTAAGATCCCTTTCTTTCTATTACGGTACAGGATAAGTTCATTGGTTGAACTTTTCTATTTTGATTCTCTTACAAAAAGGAGATTTCTTTTTAATTTTTTGGTCTTCCTTATTCAAATCATTTGTAGAAATGATGTAGGAAGAGTTTAGATTATTCAATTTTATTGAACTAAAAATGTAAGCTTGTTTGAGACTATTTGTTTGACAAGGCTTTGCTTTGTTTGATTTGTGATGAGTAAGTTTTGTCTCTTGCACTCTATCCTTTTTATGGATCCTCCTTGGATGGACTCAAGTGGAGATTAACTCCTGTATAAGTCTACCTTGATTTGTGAACGTTGGTTTCTGATCTTTAAATGTTAACTTCTAACATGTGGAAGTAGATTTAGACTTACAGGTAGACTGTTTGATTCCCTATTCCTTCTTGGATTGAAATGGGATTTGTTTTGATGAATATCTTAAATGTTGAAATTTAAGGTAGTTGTCCTTTAAATGAAACTATTAATTCATGTTATGAATCTGTTTCAGTTTTTTAGATGTCTTGTGTTGAGCATAGTTTGTAATGGTTCTTATTTTTCTTTTGCTTAGGAGTTAGATGAATCATCCTAATGAGAACCATGCTTTAAACCCTTCTTTTGGTTAAAGCAAAGATAAATGTTTTATTCTATTATGATAGAATTAGGAACAATGAGATGATATGATTTTTTGTTTGCTAAAAGATAATTGATAGGATCAATTAAACTTTAATTTTGTAAGGCAAATATAGTAGATTATATTCCGTTCTTCTCTTGGAAGTAAATTCAATTGGTTAAACGTACTTATTTTCCATTTGCTATTGCTTATATTGATATTTATGATGTAATAATTGTCTCATTAAAGAAGAGTTGTTTTAATGGAACAATTATTGGAATGCACCTCATTTTAAGGCTTAGTGCTTATCATGCTCAGTTCATTGAACTGACCCGTGCTAGTAATTTTTGCAAATGGACTTCGTAAGTGATAAAAGAAGGAAAAACTTATATGATGCATTGGCTGAATTAAATTTGATTCCTTATGAAGAATTCTGATTCATTCTTGAGATTGTATTGAAAAAGAAATGTAGTATTCTTTTATAATGAAGACGGTTGTTATGTAGTATACCTAAATGCATAATTATTGTAAATGTATAAGTTATAAGATAAATTGAAAGTTGAGAGTTTACCTGCATTGGTTGTGTAAATTATTTTGTACTTGTATGGATGAGATGGTTTCTATCTTGTTGATATTCTTTATATTGTTTTTATGTTAATTGGTTATCTTTTCATAAATTGGATAGATGGATTTAGTTCAATCTCCTACTGCAATGCAGCTTGTTAAGTTGCAGTAATATGATATTTGTTATCTAAACTATATAACATAGTAATGTAACATGTGATGAACATACATTAAGAAAATGTGGACATTGGGTAGGATAAACCCTAACACGTAACATGTGGAGAAAGACTCTTTCTCTTTCTTAATGGATTATAAACCAAAAAGGTTTGCAAGTATGACTACAATTTATTAGACTTCATTTTGTATGAAGTCTACCTTATATTGGATATGCTATGGTGCTCAAATTTCTAAAAATTTATTGTACTTTTTAAATAAGACATATTATAACGCTACACAATTATGGTTAATTGATAGTTTAACTATGTGATCAATTATTAAAAGCGACTATGAAAATAATGAAGTTCTTAGTGGGCTAAATGAAGAAAATTTAGGAAGAAATTATTGAGCGTTGGATTAGGGTTTGGCAGGGTTGTTGTAATCAGGTTTTAATCCAAACTAATAATGTATTAACAATCTCCTTGGGGGTATGTACATCTCGATGAGGTAGTTTTTGTAGGATGTTGGCACACGCCAACTGTAGGGCTGTACTTTTGAGAAGGCCATGAGTCTTCTCAAGAATACATCATTGTAGTTGACATGTGGCATCACCCTTCTACATTAATCATCTAGATCTACACATATATTGAACTCGGACTTGATCCTAGTTTCTCTCTAGGTTTGGATAGGAGCATATTTAGGATAGGAATTAGCTTGCAAAGGCTCAGTGCACGTTTGCACATTTAGATGACTTAGGTCAAATAAGTATGTCCTGTCTACCCTAAGCCTTTGTGAGCATCTTCCTATAATAGGTTATGTTTCTAACTAGGGCTACGGTTGATGGTATTCAATAAAGACCAATCATGATAATAGAAGAGTGAGGTGAAGGATGTATTCCAAAATGACAAGTCTGTTGTCTACGAATAGTGACATACACAATATGTTATAAATCTTTGGCTAAAGTATCAAAAACTACTGGTTGTGTTGTCTATGTCACTAAGTTTAAAACAACGTGATATTAGATGAACATTGGTAATGAGATATTCAGATATGTTCTTTAAATAGATCACTCAGTACCCAATGTAGGGTAGAATGACAAAGTATATGAAGTATACAATATGTATTCAATACATAGGATAACATAAATAAATCAGTAGCTTATAGAGTTATGGAATGAATAGATCGGTGAGTCACCGAGTCATTACAGCAACATGTGTTTATCCATTGAATTTGATTGGCATGGAATGTTTGTTCTAAATATTGATTTATTTAGAACAGTGAACATTATAAAAAATAAAAAAATTCTCTTGATTCTAAAGACTTAAAATGGGAATGTTACATCTTGGTATTAGAGTGAAGGTTTTAGCTCTTGGACCTATTGTGTCCACAATCTAATGAAACTTAAATTTTCTTGTAACAAAAAATAGTGAGAACAAGAGGAAATGTTGCAAATAACCCTCCACCTGAGGAAGGAGTGACAACTGCCAAAAACTCGATGAGATCCTTGTTACCTTGTTGGACACAAGAGATCATTTGGCTGTGCTTTGGAACATAAAGTAATGGGTAATGAGGAGGAAGAAGAAGCTGATAATAATAATCAGCCACCTCCAGGGGACAACACCAATGTGGGTGTTGATAATAAAAATGTTAACATACATGTTCAGCCTGAGAAAAAAAAGGCTAGGCTAGCAGCAGAACTCACTAATGACATAAAAAGGATAAGTCCACCCAAGTTTGATGGCACCACATTAGGAGATGGGGCTGAGAACTAGCTCAAGTGAAATGGAGAAATACTTTGCAATAAGAAATTTCTTAGAAGAAACAAAGGTGATATGGGGAGCATATCAAATTTCACACAAAGCATCTTCGTGGTGGGACAGCCACAAGGATGAGTTGAACATTGATGAATCTAATATCACATGGGACCAATTTAAGGGTTACTTTAGGCAATGATGGCTGCCATAACTTTACTATGATCAGAAAATGACTGAATTTCAGAACTTAGCTCAAGGAAAGCTAATTGTAACTGAGTATTGGGAGCGATTTACAAAAATCCTTAAGTATGTACCTCAGTACCAAATTGATGAGAAGTTTAGGATACAGAAATTCATCATGGGATTAAATCCCATTATAGGAGGAGAGGTGGATGTTCACAACCCAACCACGATGGAAGGGGTTGTTGAAAAATCCATAAGGTAGGAACATAAATTAAAGGAAATTTTTTCTCACAAGGAGGAAGTAAGGAAGAAAAATCCCAACTCCTCTTCATCCTCTCTTGCACCCAAGAAAGGACCATGGAAGAAATTCGGAATGAAAAGTAAGTTTTCATCTAATGCAAATAGGAAAGCAGCAACAAACAAGTTTGTTGGTAATACACGGAACAACTTTGCCAAGAACAATAATAACGGACAGAAGTCCTATGGGGGTCAGAATGATAACTCTAAGGTTGGAATTAAACCTAAGCCTAGGAAGGGACCTGTAGGAGGTTGTTATAACTATGGAAAAGATCATTACACAAATCAATGTCCTTTGAAGAAGGATGATCGTAATCAGTAGCACAAGATACATGCTATAGTAGCTAACAAGCAGGATGAGAAACAAGCCACACCCATAGAAGTTCGGGATATTATTTGGTTTACCAATAACTATTCTTTTTGATACCGGAGCTACTAAATGTTTTATTTCTAGTAAATTAGCATCAAAATTAAAAAGAAAAGTTGGAAACATGGATAAAACATGGACTATATAGTATGGTAATAATGTTGTTCATACGGTTAGTATGTGTCTTTTTGGAGCAGTCCTTGATTTACCTAACTTTTCCACAGAGGTTGATCTTTATGTTGCACCTTTAGGGTCTTATGATGTAATCATAGGTGTTAATTGGTTAGCAGAACATAAGGCTAAAGTGGACTATTTTGAAAAACACATTAGTTGTTTAGACAACCTGCAGAAAATAATAGAGATTCAGGGTGTGAAACGTGAGATTTCTATTAGAAAATTGTCAGCTATGTAACTTAAAAAGGCCAAAAATAAAGGATGTACCTTATATGCAGTAAAAATTACTGAATCAATAGAAGAAAGAAGTGATATTATGGAATGATATCCATTGTTACGAGACTTCAGTGATGTATTTCTAGAAGAATTGCCAGGTCTACCACCCAAAAGGGAGTTTGATTTCATGATTGAGATCAATCCTGGAATTGAACCTATTTCTAAAGCACCTTATCGAATGACTACTATAGAATTAGTAGAGCTTAAGGATCAATTGCAAGAAATTTTGTCTAAGGGTTTGATTAGACCAAGTGTTTCACCTTGGGGAGCACCCGTAATTTTTGTGAAAAAGAAAGATGGAACACTTAGATTGTATATTGATTACATAATTTTAAACAAGGCAAAAATCAAGAATAGATATCCACTCCCTAGGATTGATGATTTATTTGATCAGATACATGGAGCATCGGTATATTCCAAGATATATCTTCGATCTAGATATCATCAATTGTGAATTAAGGATGAGGATATTCATAAAACAACTTTTAGAACAAGGTATGGACATTATGAGTTTATAGTTTTACCTTTTGGATTAACTAATGCACCTACAGAATTTATGAATTTAATGAATAATATCTTTCAAGAATACTTGGACAAATTTGTGCTCATATTCTTGGATGACATTCTCATATATTCTAAAAGCATTAAGGAGCATCATGAGCATTTGAAAATAGTTTTGGAAATTCTGAGAAAGAGACGGTTGTTTGGTAAGCTATCCAAATGTTCTT
Organism: Taxus wallichiana var. yunnanensis; assembly: GCA_018340775.1. Lineage (NCBI taxonomy): Eukaryota > Viridiplantae > Streptophyta > Pinopsida > Cupressales > Taxaceae > Taxus > Taxus wallichiana. The sequence continues at coordinate 582,879,789 of CM031237.1, read as the reverse complement.
TTTATGACACAAAAGTGCACTATTTGGGTCATGTAATTAGTAAAGATGGAATTGTTATAGATCCTTCTAAAATTATAGCTATAACAGAATGGCCTACACCAAAGAATGTACATGAAGTTAGAAGCTTCATGGGACTTGTTGGCTACTATAGGAAATTTGTAAAAGACTTTTCTAAGATAGCTGCACCAATAAATTCCTTACAGAAGAAAGATAAAAAGTTTGTTTGGAGTGAGAAATGTGAAATTGCATTTAAAACCTTGAAGGAACAATTAACTTTAACACCTATTCTTGCAGTACCAGATCCTAATGGAGATTTTATGGTGGTAATTGATGCATCTAGTGAAGGTCTAGGAGGTATTTTGTTACAAAATGGTCATGTTATAGCATACAAAAGTAGAAAACTTAAGTTACATGAGTTGAATTATGATCCACATGATTTAGAGCTTGTTGTCATTGTTCATGCACTCTAATTTTGGAGGCATTATCTGCTTGGTAAACCATTTGAGTTGAAAACTGATCATCTTGGGCTGAAGTACATTTTTACTCAGCCAAATCTGAATGTAAGACAATGAAGGTGGTTAGAGTTTTTTTCTCAATATGATTTTGACATAAGTTACATTAAAGGAAAATAAAATAGAGTGGTTGATGCTCTAAGTCATAGGAAGCACATTTATGCTCTTATAACACTTAGAACTCAGTTTAAGGATGAAGTAAAAAGTGTTATGGAATCTGATTCTTACTTTCAACAAGTAAAAATAGCACTTGCTACAGATTCTAATGATTCGAGGTATAAAAGTTTTCACTTTGATAAGGAAGGAATCTTATGATTTGAAAATAGAGTTTATGTATTTTTTCTTAATGATTGAGAAAGAAATTTTTAATTGAATTTCACAATTCACCTTTTTCTGGACACCCTGGCATTACTAAGATATAAAACAACAATATTTCTAGAAAGGAATGAAAAAGGATGTTATTGATTTTGTGACACATTTCCTTGAATGTCAACATGTTAAAGCGGAACATATGCACCCATCCAGTTTGTTGTATCCTCATAGCATACCATAGTACAAATGGCGTAGGTAATAAGCATGGATTTTGTACAAGGGTTACCCATGTTGAGAAATAAGCATGATGTTATCTTGGTAGTTGTTGATAAACTAACAAAGGTAGCACATTTTATTGCTGGAAATTTGAAGGATGATTCTCCTATTTTAGAAAGAAGATTTGTACATGAAATTTTCAGATTACATGGAGTACCTGAGTTAATCATTTCAGATAGAGATCCTAGAATGACATCAAGATTTTGGCAAACACTTAATGCAGCTCTAGGAACATAGAAGATAGAGAGGTAATTGGACATGAAATTATTATTGAAATGGAACAACAAGTTAAAAAATTATTCATGACGGCTTGAAAGAAGAAGCAAATAGGCAAAAGAGTTACGCCGACTTGAAGTGGGTTGATAGGAAATTTGAACTTAGTGAGAATGATTTTCTTGAGTTAAACCGAAAAAGAGTTCTATAACTTTTGGCAAGGCTGCCATGTTATCACCACATTATGTGGGACCTTTTGAAATAGTTGAAGTAATCAACCATGTAGCTTATCGTTTAGCATTACCACCTACTTTGTCACGAATGCATGATGTTTTCCATATTTCTTTGCTTAAGAAATACATTTCAAATTTATCACATGTGTTAAATTGGAATTCCTTGCAAGTCCAAGACCCAGGAATAATTGTGGTTAAACCCATACGAGTTCTTGAAACTCACCAGTTACATTTAAGAAATCAAGAAATAAGTCAATGTAAGGTCCAGTGGGACTAGTTTAATGAAGAGAGTGCAACTTGGGAAAAATTGGAGGATATGAAAACTAATTTTCCATATCTATTTGAATAGAATTGATTTTGTTGATTGATAAAAATTTATGATTTTATCTTTATATGACAATAAGTATGCCAGTTTTGGGCAGATATTTATTTGATTTGAATAAACAACTATTTAATGCTGATTTCGGAACTATAAGATTTTGGTATATTTGACTTAGGATAAGAGAAGTGAATGAATTGATTGTCCTTGGTGTAAATTGTTAAAAGAGGTAATCATCGGAAAATGATTCTTTTAGGAGGGAAGCATGTAACACCCTTGATAGTTGTTATTTTCCTCCTTTGCATTTCAAGTGTTGACATGTGATTTTCCTTATAAAGATATGTTCTTTTGATTGTTGGAGATCATGTTTGATATGGACAAATCATTTCTATTCTTAAGATCCTTTGACTGAATTGGAATGGCTTCCTTGAATCCATTTTTCACTTCTTTTAGATGAATTGCAATATGGTTTAAGAGTTGTAAACTTATCTATTAATCTGACTCATCCTTGGATCAATTTCAGTGATCCAAGGAATGTTTTAAATATGCTCTATTGAACGAATGGTAAATTGACATTCCATGAATTAAGAGACATATTGACTGAACTTTGTTGTTACAAGTTCTTTGATTTTTGTGTGAACATATTTCCATTCAGTTGAATGTTGTGCTTGGGTCCTTGGAGATCGATCATGGCAGGACATTGCTGACGAACATGAAAATATAGCCTGTTCATGGCATAGGAAGGATTCGGGATCCTAAAAGGGATATCCTATGGAATCCTAAGCTAGGTAAGAATATTTGCTACCTAAGCTATGTCACTAAATAGAATTCTTATTCTAACCTAAAGCTTCCTATTCTACTTTGTTGGTTGATTGGCATCCTAACCTAATACTATAAGGTTTTATGATGATCTAACCTAATGCCTAAAACTATTATGTGGTGAATTAATCTAACCTATGTGGAAACTACCTTAGGCTATGTGTTAAGACCTATGGTGGAAATTTGTTTTTAGGGTTATATCCTAAGGTATGCATTATAAACTACCTAAGATATAACCTAAGCAATTTGATCTATCCTAAACTAATGGGTATGAAGGGGAATTAGGTGGTCACATGCATTAACGGTGACTGTTCCTATGCCATTTATGTTATTAATAAGGTTTTTAATACATAGGGTACTACCAGTTTTGGTAGGGGCTAGTGACTTGGCAGAGGCTTATGTGGAAGTATCACTAAAATGGAATTTCATGTTAATTTTGATTTGGCAATCGCCAGACTTGGAAGGCGGTGGCAAGGAAGGATAGGTGGGAAAATTGGAATAAATGAAATACATTATTTTCAGTTTTTGTACATAAACCATCTTGGAAGGTATGCAATCGGGTTTGTTTGGGGTTGTTTCACTTTGCATGTTTAACGATTTTCACTTTGCATGCTCTCTAGTTTTTCAAACATGTAGATTAAACTGCACTTAATGGATATTTTTAAGTCCTAGACCTATTTTCAATTCGTGGGATGTATAAGAGACAATGTGGAAAAAGAATATGGTTTTTTGATCTTTTGTGGAGAAGAGGATAAGTTGTGAGCTTGGCTGGAGATCTCCTTCAAGTTCAAGAAGCACTATCAGGCATGATAGGTTCTAATCTTTAAGATCTCTTGCTTTCTTCTAAATGTTTCATTAAAATGATTATGTTCTTTTGAGATTCTTGGATTGCATGTTTTATCTGGTTACTTGTTTGCTGGGTTTTATAATCTCTGTTATCTTGGATATGAATCCATGGAAAAAATAATGTTGGATTTGAAATTGTGTTGTGATAGTTTAATAGTTATATGTGCATCTAAAGCTTGTATTAGTAGATCTTCTTTCATTTCAAAATTTTGTATTCAAGGATTTTCGTGTTGGAACTGACCATCGTTGTATTATGTGGACTCTGAACTATATGGGAACCTTGAGTTCCATCTTATCTTGTTGGAGTTTGTGTTTTCTTGAGCTTGTAATCAAGCTTGTATTTGGTTTGGATCTTGTTCTTGGTTTTGTGTTTGATGAAAGCTAGTGATGGAGGTTCTTGATGCTCTGACCTATGTTTGGGAATCTTGGGTAACTCAAGACTATTGTTGAAGCCCGTATGTGGCTCTGTACCCATGTTTTATTCTTGTGAAAATATGGACTATTAATGGAGGTTCGTGTTTTACACCGTACTTGTATTTTGTTACTTGTATAGTTCTAAACTCTTGTTGAAGCTCATGTTTTGTTTTGAGCTGGTATTAGGACTTCTTGTTTAAAACATAAACTGGAATGGGAACTTTTGTTGCCTTGAACCTGTGATTAGAGACTTGTGTAGCTTGAACTTTTGTTTAAACTTTGTGTGTGACTGTTTGGGTATTTGAGTTGGGTTTTACTTGTATTAAAATTTTAAAGATTATAACTCTTTGTCAAACTATTTCTTAAAGAAAACTTGGAGAATAGTTGGTGAGTTGTTGGGAAAACTCTTGAGATCTTAATCAAAACGTCTTTGTTTGATGAATGGATTTGGTAATTCCTTTTTGAGAATTGTTTCGTCTTCTCCGAGATGGCAACGATGTTTTATTTGGGGTAATTTTTCCCCTCTATTTTATGGAAATATGCATCTTCATTTCTTTTTAAATAAGCTCTATATTTTGTTTAAAAGAAGGGTTTATTACTTTAGTGTTATGAATTGATATAGGGGATTACATTGTCTCTGTTCAGATTGTTTTTGTATTATAGTACTTAATGAATCGAGAACTTGTTACTCTTTTGTAATTCAATATTGAAACTTGACAATGGGATTTCAGTCTTGAGTTCATTAATACTCTGAACATGTATAGCTTACTGATCGGTTATTTTTTTCTATTTCTTGTTAGATATAGTAAATAACCCTTGTATATTTTTAAAAGAAAGGAATATGAATCCTTTGGAAAATAATGTTGTTATTAGGATTGTTATGCATATTTCATTCTGAGATTAGAACTGAAACTCATTTTTATTGAAGGTAAAGAATTGTAAGGAAAATGGTAGTGCATTTTCTTCTTACTGAGATTCAATTTTGTTCTCTCTCCTCGGAACTAGCTTATGAATTTCTATGTTTGAATTAAAAACGAATATTCATTTGTTAGTACAATATAATGAATTATTGATTGGATCATTTTCTAATTAGGATCCCTTTTTTCTATTCTTTGGGATAAGTTCATTGGTTGAACTTTTCTATTTTGATTCTCTTACAAAAAGGAGATTTCTTTTTTATTTTTTTCGGTCTTCCTTGTCCAAATCATTTGTAGAAATGAAGTAGGAAGAGGTTAGATTATTTAATTTTTATTGAACTAAAAATGTAAGTTTTTTCGACAAGGCTTTGATTTGTTTGATTTGTGATGAGTAAGTTTTGTCTCTTGCACTCTATCCTTTTTATGGATCCTCCTTGGATGGACTCAAGTGTAGATTAACTCCTGTATAAGTCTACCTTGATTTGTGAACGTTGATTTATGATCTTTAAATGTTAACTTCTAACATGTGGAAGTAGATTTACACTTGCAGGTAGACTGTTTAATTCCTTATTCCTTCTTTAATTGAAATGGGATTTTGTTCTGATGAATATCTTAAATGTTGAAATTTAAGGTAGTTGTCCTTTAAATGAAACCGTTAATTCATGTTATGAATCTGTTTCAGTTTTTCAAATATCTTGTGTTGAGCATAGTTTGTAATGGTTCTTCTTTTTCTTTTGCTTAGGAGTTAGATGAATCATCCTAATGAGAACCATGCTTTAAACCCTTCTTTTGGTTAAAGCAAAGATAAATGTTGTATTCTATTATGATAGAATTGGGAACAATGAGATGATATGATTTTTTGTTTGCTAAAAGATAATTGATAGGATCAATTAAACTTTAATTTTGTAAGGCAGATATAGTAGATTATATTCCGTTCTTATCTTAGAAGTAAATTCAATTGGTTAAACGTACTTATTTTCCATTTGCTATTGCTTATATTGATATTTATGATGTAATAATTGTCTCATTAAAGAAGAGTTGTTTTAATGGAACAATTATTAGAATGCACCTAATTTTAAGGCTTAGTGGTTATCATTCTTAGTTCATGAACTAACCCATGCTAGCAATTTTGTAGATGGACTTGAAAGTGATAAAAGAAGGAAAACTTATATGATGCATGGCTGAATTAAATTTGATTCCTTATGAAGAATTCAGATTTATTCTTGAGATTGTATTGAAAAAGAAATGTAGTATTCTTTTTATAACGAAGATGGTTGTTATGAAGTATACCTAAATGCATAAGTCTTGAAAATGTATAAGTTATATGATAAATTCAAAGTTGAGAGTTTACTTGCATTGGTTGTGTAAATTGCTTTGTACTTGTATGGTTGAGATGGATTCTATCTTGTTGATATTCTTTATATTATTTTTATGTTAATTGGTTACCTTTTCATAAATTAGATAGAGGGATTTAGCTCAATATCCCTACTTGTGATGTAGCTTGTTAAGTTACAGAATATGATATTCGTTATCTAAACTATATAACATAGTAATGTAACGTGTGATGAACATACATTAAGTAAATGTGGACATTGGGTAGGATAAAACCTAACATGTAACATGTGGAGAAAGACTCTTTATCTTTCTTAATGGATTATAAACCAAAAAGGTTTGCAAGTATGACTACAATTTATTAGACTTCATTTTGTATGAAGTCTACCTTATATTGGATATATTCTAGCATTGAAATTTCTAAAAAGTTATTGTACTTTTTAAATAAGACATATTATAATGCTACACAGTTATGGTTAATTGACAGTTTAACTATGTGATCAATTATTAAAAGTGACTATGAAAATAACGAAGTTCTTAGTGGGCTAAATGAAGAAAATTTAGGAAGAACTTATTGAGTGTTGGATTAGGGTTTGGTAGGGTTATTGTAATCATATTTTTACACAAACTAATAATGCATCAACAATCTCCTTAGGGGGTATGTACATCTCGATGAGGCGAGTCTCTCGTAGGATGTTGGCACACACCAACCGTAGGGTTTTACTTTCAAGAAGTCTTGAGTCTTCTCAAGAATACAACATTGTAGTTGACATGTGGCATCACCCTTCCACATTGATCATCTAGATCTACACACATTTGGAACTCAGACTTGATCCTAGTTTTTCTCTAGGTTTGGATAGGAGCATATTTAGGATAGGAATTAGCTTCCAAAGGCTCAAGGTACATTTGCACATTTGGACTACTTAGGGCTAGGGTAATAGTTTATATTTCTATCTAGGGCTAGGGTAAAACCTGGAACAAGTGGACTGATGGTATTCAGTAAAGACAAATCATGATAATAGAAGAGTGAGGTGAAGGACGTATTCCAAAATGACGAGTATGTCATCTAGGAATATTATCATACACATTATGTTATAAATCTTTGGCTAAACTATCACAAGCTGCTAGTTGTGTTGTCTATGTCATCAAGTTTAAAACAACGTGATATCGATGAGTATTGGTAATAGATATTCATATATGTTCTTTAAACAAATCACTCAATCCCTGGTGTAGGGTAGGATGACAAAGTATATAATATTTATTTAATACATAAGATAACATAAATAGATCAGTAGCTTACCGAGTTATGGAATGAATAGATTGGTGAGTCACCAAGTCATTACTGATTGCATGTGTTTATCCATTGAATTTGATTGGCATGGAATGTTTATTCTAATTATTGCTTTATTTAGAACAACAAACATTATAAAAATAAAAATAAAAATTCTCTTGATTCTTAAGACTTAAAATGGGAATGTTACAAGGACCTCCATTCACACTCCTACTAGTGCGATATCCTACTCCCTAGTTTTTGGAACAAAATCTATCATCCCATGGAAATAGAGCTTCCATCCCTAAGGATATATCTTAGGGATTATCTAGAAAAAGATGAGGATTATAGAGTTTTCAAGCTAGCAAAATTTTAACTCCTAGATGAAAAGTGCATCCACGCACTTAACCATCCCAAGGTTTATCAAAATAGAGTCTCCCAAAACTATAAAAAGGGATCATACCTCATCAATATGAGGTCATATATTTGGTCATGAAAGAGAATCAGTTCAACACAAGGGCAGTAAAGAGAGAAGAAAGGCAAGTTCAAACCACACTAGTTAGGACCTTATGTCATTGTGTCAAAATATGGAACATGAACATACAAAATTTCTCATCCTGATGGAGATGATCTTTGTGAGCTAATGAATTCCATACACATTAAGAGGTTCTATGATTAAAAATGGTGCGAAATCAAAAACAAACCAAAAATGTAAAAAGGATCAAAATACAAAATATTCAAAAAAAAATAGAGAAAAAGAAAAGAGAAAACTAGTCATCCATATGTGAAAATCATGCAATGGTGGCACTTTGGATGGATCCCTTGGTGAAAACGGATTTCAATGCCTTGGGAATATTCTTTGTTCACAAGCATCTTGTATCTAGGGGGTAATGTTCATGCAAAATCATAGCACCCCTGGAGGCAGATCGAGTTTCTAGGTTGATCACTTAGGCATCCAGTGTGATTGCATAACATTGAATCCTTTCTCCAAGTGTGGGACTTGAAAAATGAGAAAAGATTCTCCAGAGAAAGGCTGGTTCCTATTCCTCTGTTCAGATGCACCAATGAAACGCAGAGGTTTACCCAAAAAACCTAAACTAACTACCAAGGAGACAGGGAGAGAGAAATGTACATAAATAAACCTAAGCTAAGGGGGTGATGCACCGAGGAATGAAGAACATAAGCTTTGCAAAAATAAACACAGACCATATAGATGCAATACCACACCATGCACAGGTAACCGAAATGCAATGAGAGATCAAAATGACAACAATGAATACATGAGAGGATTTAAATTTAATCACAGACATATATATATTGCTCAAAGGGTCGATTCAATACATTGCAATGGCCAAAAGGCAACAATGGCATTACAGTCCATGTGGGAGGCTTGAAAACTCCATGAATTCTCTTGCAAGCAGGAGAGAAGGGAGGGGTTGCAAAACAAAAATGTCCAACCGTTAGAAAGAAGCCCCTCCTTACAATTTATAGGAAGAATGAGAGAGAAAAGAGAGAGGAAATCAAAACCTGCCCCAACCACCTCCAGAATGCACTTAACTCATCTCATCATGGCAGAAGCGGTGGATCCTGGTGAAATGGTGGACCGCCAATGTGAAGCGTGTGAACTCTGCTGCTGCATTAAAGTTGTTTGTTGACGCATCACTTCTGTTTGTTATTCGTGCCAGAGGCGTTTCTTGATTTTCATCCTCCAAACTGAACCAAAACTCGAGATTGATCCCAGAATCATGTAGAGAATCTCATAAGCTTTCCGTTGATATAAAGAACGTGGAAATCCGAGCTCTGGATCAAAAGATATGGCAATCTGAAGATTTAGGGCACGGAACAAGGGAAAACGGATTTTTTAAATTTCTTCCCGCGCTCTGCCACCTGGACGACATGTGGCACGTGCTGACTCGCTGAGCAACTCTCTCTCCTCCACTTCTCGGTGGGTTCTCCTTTTGAAATTTCCTTGTGGGCCCTAACTGGGACACGTGGCATTATCCCATTGGTTCGGATCGGTGCTCGAAAACTCGCCCTTTGACTTTTTGACCTTTTCTCCTTGAGACACGTGTCATGATCTGATTGGCTCTCGGCCCTGCCGGCTCTTTCGCGCCCTTCGCGTCTTTTCATCCCGGATGTCCCAAATGCTTAGTGCTCCTTGTGCTGATTTCGCGCGAACCGGCCGGTTCGCGTCCATTTGTCCCAAATGTCCCACTTTGCTTTTGGACTGCCTTGACCTTTTTCACCTGGTTTGGCCGGTTCGCGTACTCGTAGCCCGCTTGTCCCATTGTGTTTCGGACTGTTTGTGCTGATTTCACCCGGTTCGGCCGGTTCGCGCCTTTTTGTCCCACTTGTCCCGAACTGTCCCTCTCAGCAGTTAGTCGATTTTCTCTCGGTCGAACCGGCATTTCGCGCCCGCCGCGTACTTTTGTCCCAGATGTCCCTATTGCTATTTGGGCCGCTTGGAGGATTTTCGGCCGATCCGCGCCTTTTTGTCCCAGATGTCCCAATTGCTCCTAGGACTAGGACTTAGCCAATTTTCACCATTTTTTCTGGATCAACCTTCTTGCCTTCTGCAACCTTTTCCCGCATTTTCTCAGAGCTTGCTCCTAACTACCTGGACAGGAGAGTTAGAAAAATATCTTAGAGAACCTCAGAAACATGATGTTTTCTTTGAATCAATCAATGTGCCTGGGACTTGAATATTCTGATGCATGTTATCAAAATTACCCGGGGGGGTGAAATTTTGACAATAGTTTGGCGACTCAGTGGGGTCATCTGCCTGCTAGATGAAAAGACCAGTAGCCTGAAGCAATCCATTGGGCATGGAGTCATAAGCAAGCCTGAAAACTGATCTGAACTTGAAAATCTCCCCTCTGAGCCACTTGGAAACCACCGGGCATGGAGTTGTTCTCACCAAAACCACTGAAATGAACTGTGCCAGAGCAAAACCAGCAACACCAAAACTATGTACAGAACTAAAAATCATACATGCCCCAAATGGAACATGCAGAGTGTGCACGAGCACTTCTTCTACTGAAAGCAAATCTACCTACTCTACTCTAGCTGGAAGCAAAGGCAAGCTAAACAAACCCTGCAACTAGTTGTGAGAAATAGCTTCCTTTCTTCAAAATTGGCAGCCATGTAATTGATTTGGCACTGATCATGGCTATTTGTATGGATGGAAAATCAACAAGAAGCTGGTCTTCTATCCAAATCATCAAGGTATCAACTGAAAAATCCAATACCTCTTTTAGTTGCTCTGCATTTGGATTGGAGAGGTATGGCAGCTGATCCTTGGTACTTTGTAGCTCATCCTCATGCTCTAGAAGCAAGCATGACTGGTTGTGGCTTCTCCTTTGGCTCCAATGAAGCCAAATACCTGATTGGGCAAGGTATGGTCCTTTGAGTATGCCCATTGCTGTGATTTTCAACTCCAAGAATGGAGTCTTCTTGTAGACCCTCTTGAATGGATGATGTGGAAGAAATGGTGAAATTCTTCTGTCCTTTCTCTTCCTCCAATGAAGAACAGGGAAGATTAGAATCTTCCAATTTTGATTCCAAAGGGCTGCTATAAGATGCAGGCTGCTGCAAATGAAAGTTCTCCTTCATGGCAGTAGGCTCTTGTGTTTGGAATGTGGATGATGAAAGAGAGAATGGTGAAAACTCAACCGGCTCTTCTCCATCAAAACAGTCCTCCAAATCTGACAGGTAAACTACCTCATTGTTGTCCCGTTGTTCGTGTTCAACTTCCTCCATGGTGTCCTCTTGATCTGCAACTTGACCACCATGGTTTCCTTCACTCTCCAATATTGAGTTTGAGAGATCAAACTCCTTTTCAGTAATAGAACTTGAGAGAGATGAAGTGGAAAGAAGAACTGAAGGTTCTTCTGTAGCCTGCTTTGTGCTCAAAGCCCTTGGATCTGCACTTTTCTCCTCCACAGCTAGAATGTGCTCCTCTTCTTTTGGATTTGGAGCAGCTTCTCCTTCCTCCAATGTTTGAAGAGAATCTTGCTCTTGATTGAACTCCTCCTCCAGCATGAAGTTTGTCAAGTCAAACTCTTCAATTTGTTGCTCTAGAGGACAAGTTGGGACTGCAAGATCTTCTTCTCCAACAAAATCAGTCCTCACCACCATTTGTTCAACCTCAGCCTCTTCTGTAGGCTTAACCATCAAGGGGATCTTTGTCATCCCAAATCTAAGAGCCCAACTCTTCAGACTGTCTGTCACTTCTTTTCTTTTTGGCTCTTCCTCTTGTTGTCCTTGATGACTGATTTTTTCAATTTCTTCTTTCCCACATGGAATTGGGGATGCAAGAGGAGGGATAGGTTGAAACTCAACTGATTTGACAATTTTGTGTGGTGGTGGAGGCGGTGAAACCTCTTGTTTCTTTGGAGGAGGGGGTATTTCTGTTAGCTCTTGTGGAGGGGATGACTGTTTGGAAGGGAAAAGGAAAGAAGAATCGAGATGGGGTGGAAGACTAGGGGATGGAGGGATGGATTCAACACATGGGACAGCAGATGGGGAGTTTAAATGAGATGGTGCTGCTTGAGTAATGGAAAGAGAAAAACCAGATGATGGTGTAGAACTTACCCATTGACAAGGTTGTTCAACAACAAGTCTGTAGGCCTCTATCTCTGCTGTCCATTGTGCAAGTTGGGGCAGCATCTTTATCATGAAGTCCAGCTTCTCCTGAGGGCTGTAGTGCCTTGGAAAAGGTCCCACCCATGGACAGGGTGCTCCATAACCGATTCCAAAAGCTTTCATTTGTGCTTGAGCCCTGGACTGCACCATCCCCACCTCCATCTTTTGGATTTTCTCCAATAGACCAGCATCTTGGATCTGATGGTCTTCATTGTATGCATACTCTTGCTCTTGGGAAGCTTCATTGCCAAACTGACTTTGGCACTGCTGTTCATATGAGTATGCATGCTGATCTGGAGGATTTGTAAAACATGTTGGAAGTGGAAAATACTGCTGTTGTTGTAAATGTGAGTTCCATGATGGAAATGAAGTCATGGTTGCACAACTTCATGGAATGGAAAAGAATGAAAGGGATGGAAAGAAGGATGAATGAAAAATGGATGGAAATGAATGGAAAGGAAGGTCTGCAACTTCAGAGATGGTTGTTGACCAGATGGAGTCGCCAGATGTGTTTGCAAGTGCCTCCAAAGGCTGAAATCTTCACAGGAACACATCAACCTGCAAAAGATGAAGTGAAAGACCTCTAAGGTCCCACCGGGCGTGCCAAAACTGTTGATGCAAAATCACAGCACCCCTGGATGCAGATCAAGTTTCTAGGTTGATCACTTAGGCATCTAGTGTGATTGCATAACATTGAATCCTTTCTCCAAGTGTGGGACTTGAAAAATGAGAAAGGATTCTCCAGAGAAAGGCTGGTTCCTATTCCTCTGTTCAGATGCACCAATGAAATGCGTAGAGGTTTACCCAAAAAACCTAAACTAACTACCAAGGAGACAGGGAGAGAGAAATGCACATAAATAAACCTAAGCTAAGGGGGTGATGCACCGAGGAATGAAGAACATAAGCTTTGCAAAAATAAACACAGACCATATAGATGCAATACCACACCATGCACAGGTAACCGAAATGCAATGAGAGATCAAAATGACAACAATGAATACATGAGAGGATTTAAATTTAATCACAGACATATATATATTGCTCAAAGGGTCGATTCAATACATTGCAATGGCCAAAAGGAAACAATGGCATTACAGTCCATGTGGGAGGCTTGAAAACTCCACGAATTCTCTTGCAAGCAGGAGAGAAGGGAGGGGTTGCAAAACAAAAATGTCCAACCGTTAGAAAGAAGCCCCTCCTTACAATTTATAGGAAGAATGAGAGAGAAAAGAGAGAGGAAATCGAAACCTGCCCCAACCACCTCCAGAATGCACTTAACTCATCTCATCATGGCAGAAGTGGCGGATCCTGGTGAAACGGCGGACTGCCTAACAGAAGCGGCGAACTGTCTGCTGCATTAAAGTTGTTCGTTGACGCATCACTTCTGTTTGTTATTCGTGCCAGAGGTGTTTCTTGATTTTCATCCTCCAAACTGAACCAAAACTCGAGATTGATCCTAGAATCATGTAGAGAATCTCATAAGCTTTCCGTTGATATAAAGAACGTGGAAATCGAGCTCTGGATCAAAAGATATGGCAATCTGAAGATTTAGGGCACGGAACAGGTGAAAACGGATTTTTTAAATTTCTTCCCGCGCTCTGCCACCTGGACGACACGTGGCACGTGCTGACTCACTGAGCAACTCTCTCTCCTCCACTTCTCGGCGGGTTCTCCTTTTGAAATTTCCTTGTGGGCCCTAACTGGGACACGTGGCATTATCCCATTGGTTCGGATCGGTGCTCGAAAACTCACCCTTTGACTTTTTGACCTTTTCTCCTTGAGACACGTGTCATGATCTGATTGGCTCTCGGCCCGGCTAGCTCTTTCGCGCCCTTCGCGTCTTTTCATCCCGGATGTCCCAAATGCTTAGTGCTCCTTGTGCTGATTTCGCGCGAACCGGCCGGTTCGCGTCCATTTGTCCCAAATGTCCCACTTTGCTTTGGACTGCCTCGACCTTTTTCACCCGGTTCGGCCGGTTCGCGTACTCGCGGCCCGCTTGTCCCATTGTGTTTCGGACTGTTTGTGCTGATTTCACCCGGTTCGGCCGGTTCGCACCTTTTTGTCCCACTTGTCCCGAACTGTCCCTCTCAGCAGTTAGTCGATTTTTCTCTCGGCCCGGCATTTCACGCCGCGCGCATACTTTTGTCCCAGATGTCCCTGTTGCTATTTGGGCCGCCTGGAGGCTTTTCGGCCGATCCGCGCCTTTTGTCCCAAATGTCCCAATTGCTCCTAGGACTAGGACTTAGCCGATTTTCACCATTTTTTCTGGATCAACCTTCTTGCCTTCTGCAACCTTTTCCCGCATTTTCTCAGAGCTTGCTCCTAACTACCTGGACAGGAGAGTTAGAAAAATATCTCGAGAGAACCTCTTAAACATGATGTTTGCTCAATCAATCAATGTGCCTAGGACTTGAATATTTCGATGCATGTTATCAAAATTACAGGGGGTGAAATTTTGACAACAGGTACTTTTACTTGGCTCTAGGGATAGTTCCACACCTATGTTAGTGATTCCTTATGATCTCGTCCTCACAAACCTTGATCCGATCGCTTCTCCTCTTATAAATTGGTGAAGGAATTTCCTTTGTATATTCCCCATCTAATGTTGGGGGAACCTTCATGATTTCACTTTCCTTTATATATCATGTGGCACCTACCCTTATATATTCCCATCTAATGCTGGGGGCATCCACATTTCTCAGTTTCCTATACATAGCTTTAGAAAACCTTACAAAATCCAAAAACATTCAAATATGTTTAGAAAATCCAAAAACATTCAAATATGTTCAAAATCTCCAAAAACATTCACATAACACTTGAAAAACCCAAAATAATAGAAAAATTGGAAAATACAAAAATAATAGAAAATTGTTTAACAAACTTTCCAAAACAACACAAAACACATTGAAAAATAGTACCACAAAAACATAGCTTTAGTTTACTTTCTTGTCTTGTTTCTTTCTTTCTTTGTTAGTTTGTGTACATTGATTGTTTGTATAGTTTCTTCTTGCTTGTACATTTGTATAGTTTTTCACTTAAACATACTTTGTTAGATTCATCTTTTCTTGCTTAGATTAGATTCATTCTTACTTGTACATATGAAGTGTGTTTTTACATGCTTGTAAATAATTGTACATAGTTGTGTTAATTCATGTTGTTTAGAAATGTATATTTGATAGGTTTGTTAACATTTGTGGGTGTTTTCTTGTTGCATTTGCATGGTTTTTTTATCATATCATCATATCTCCATCTATATCATCACATCTAACATCATCTATACATCATATATAAATAAAAAGCTAAGTGTACATCATACATGAATGCTAAGCTAATCATCACATACCGTATCATCAAATGGGGGCAAGAGGGATCAAAAATATCAAAATATATCCCCCCACACCAATATCATCATATCATCCTGTACCCAGAAAGAAAAATAAAGTATCTCATAAACCACAACATTTGATATCATCTAAGGATATATCATGCATCTAACATATGGGAAACATCATCATAGCCATCATCATGATACACACAAACATATGAAATAAAACCATACAACATCATGATATTGTATGCAATGGAAAGTTGCAAAAGCTATGGAGTGAGGCTAAAGAACCTCAAAGCTTTGCTAACTCAACCATGCACCATCAGATTAGAGCTAAACAAGAGAAACTAACATAAAAGTATTATAACTTTGACAAAAACATCAAAAAATAACATGTATACTACTCTCTACTCTATGAAAGCTTATTAAAATTGAACCTAGTTTAGATCCTAAGCAATCAAATTATGTGTTGTTTACTCCCAAACATAGTGAAGAGATCTCTCCAAGTTGGCTACATGGCCAAGATTTAGATCTTCCCTTACTAACTATATTTGGAATGGATGGATGTAAGATGGAGGAGCTCTTAACAATGGATTATGGCCAAGATCCAAATGTTATAT
Organism: Taxus wallichiana var. yunnanensis; assembly: GCA_018340775.1. Lineage (NCBI taxonomy): Eukaryota > Viridiplantae > Streptophyta > Pinopsida > Cupressales > Taxaceae > Taxus > Taxus wallichiana. Next base: position 582,863,734 of record CM031237.1, on the reverse strand, counting down.
AGCTTAAAGCTATCACAAATGGTTTATAATGCCTTTCCAAAGTGTTTGAGAGTAAATTTGTTAGTATGAATGGGAGGGGTGACCCTTTTATTTATAGTTTTCCACTTGGGAGAATTTGGAATTTGGGTGCATGTGGGACTAAAGCCTAAAAAACACTTTAGGATTAGATTAGGATAAACATGATTTAGGCTTAGTTAACTAGGCTTTAGGCTAGGTAAACTTGATTAACAAGTGATTAGAGACTCATTAAGAGTTAGGGGTCCTGGATAACCAATTGTGGATGATAGATAGCCTAGGAAGCCAATACAAGTGGTCGAGAGAGAACTAGGGAGATTATGAATGGTGAAAAGGAGGAGGAGGAATACGACCAAGAAGGTGTCGTAAATGGGCATCTGAGAATGGAGCGAAGAATGGGGAATTAACGTAGTATCGTTAATCAGTTGAATTGGATGAAATGCTAAGTGTAAGCATATTTTAGGTGTCTACATTTGCCCCTCTTTGGGGTGGCGTAAGTGACGTCACTTCAAAGAAAGTAGACAAGCATAAACAAGTAGAAAATTTTGAAGGGATAGAAGAAAAAAATGAGTAGAATGAAGGATTCCCCTCGATTGTTGATGGGGTGATAGAAGAACTCGATTGACGATCGAAAAGATGACAGAAAGAGAACAAAAGAAAGAATAGTGTGATGAAGAAGAAAAGAAACAATGATATAGAAGAAAAGGAGTATGAGGAAGGGGGAATGAGCTAACATCCATCCAATGCCTTTTAAAAAACTTTATTTTTCATCATATTGCTAGAGATCTTCATCATTGGTCCTTATTAAAAAGAATGAACAAAAGTGTAGTATGACATGAAAAGCCATATATGAACAAATGTCCATTGCTAAAAAAAAAAAAAAACACTAACTCCATGCAACATGCAAAATGTAATGCAATATGAGAAAGTAAACAAGCTAACGTGATAGAGAAACATAATGCAATGTTTTTGTTATCAAGCTTCAGTTCCAACCTGTGCAAATTAATGACAAGGGTTAATGATGATGCCCTAAGAAAAGATACATCCGAGGGGGAATAACGGAGGACACTTTGGTCCAATGAAAAGTAATGTGCACTACAAAACAATACTAAGAAACTCGTTGTGCCCCAGAGTACAGACAAAGTAAGTAGCCTAGCTTTTCTTGATGGAGGTAGATCAAGATGATCCATGAGTCATGCACATGAATAGGTGAGAACCAAAGAGTGACATTTTGTAAGCTGATTTATATTGTTTTTGATGTTTCTTGAAACATATTTGAATGTTTTTGTGATTTTCTAACATATTTGAATGTTTTTTTATGATTTTTAAAGTTTTCTGAAACTATGTACAGGAAGACAAAGAAGCGTGGATGCCCCAAATGATAAACAGGATGTACAAGGGAAAAAGGCCATGCGCATGCGAGAAAGGTGAAGATGTGAAAATTCCCAACGATTAGGTGGGAGTATTAAAAGGAAAATTCTTCATGGATATAAGCAAGACCCAAGGCCATTATGGATAGGTTCAACATGATGATGAACGTAAAATAATGAAGTGTTGGGAAGAAGCAAGGATGCCCCCAGCATAAGTTGGCCTAAAAGCACATGATAGAAAGGAAGGAGATGATTGTCTTTGTGAAAGGGGAAAAAGGTGTCTGCAAACATGTCAAAAAAGGAAATCTTATACACATGGATGTTCTGAACAAAGTATAATAACAAAGAATGATATGAATGTAGCTTAGAAGCCTCACGATGAAACAAGTGATTAGCCAAAGGCACAAATCATGAGATGAGATACAGACTAGAGTAAGAGTCTGAACAAGGTCCAAAAAAAGACACTTGGTAACATACTAATCCTGCATACTCATAGAGATCCAGTGTGTGAACGTGGAATTAAATTACCTCTTGAAGGGAAGATTTAATAGATAACAAGTGAAGACACCCTAGCCAACGTGTAGGAATGTTTGATTTTGAAAGGTGATTTGTGAATGGAGGGTGGAAGGATAGTCGTACATTGCTCCGCTGCTAGCCAGGCATCCATAGCCCCGATGGAGATGCATTTGATTCTAATCGCAACATTTCTCTATTGCAGTCAGGAATCCATAGCCCCAATAGAGATTATTGGAAATACCCCAAGAGAGAGTTATATATCAATTTTCTTTTTCTTTGTAGCTTTTAGCTTTTGAATTTTGATTGATTTTGATTCTTTTGCTTTCTAAAAATTTATTTCAGCTCTTTTGTTTAACAAGGGGTTAAGAACCACAAATGGATTGATGGAAGGAGGTGGAAGTGATTATGATGATGACATTGGCTAGTGTCAACAAATATATCCAAAATTTCTTCGCAACAAGTTTATTAGATGTTGAATGTGATAGGATATCCATGAGGTCAATCATTCTTTAATTTACCAAGGTGATAAAAAACAAAGGTCAAACAGATACCATAGAAATAAATGTCACAAAATATGTGTGAATAGGCTAAGCAAAAGATCACTAAAGGGATAAAAATGATAGGAAGACTTACAGAAGAAGAGAAAGAAAGGGAAGAAATAAACATCCATGTGTACTCAATACCTGATTGCAATGTTTGATCTTTGTACCGTTATCCAAAATTCACCCCCAAGGGTAATTTTGATAACATGCATCAGATTATTCTGTCCCGAGCAAGTAGATTGATTCAAGGCCCAAAATCATGAAAATCGGCTAAGTCCTAGTCCTCGCAGCAGCTGGGACAGTTGGGACATCGGGGCACGAATCAGCCGAAAAGCCATCCAGGCGGTCCGTGTAGCAATTGGGATGTCGGGACGCGTGGGACGTGAAAGGGTGAACCGGCCGAAAGTGGAAAAAATCACCAAGTTTTGTCTGGGACATCCGGGACAAGAGTACGCGGAGGACGCGGATCGGCTGGTTTGGCGCAAGTCAGTCCATTTCGGGCGGTTTGGAGAATTTTGTCCCAGGCAGTCTGGGACAGTTGGGACAAAAGTACGTGGAGGATGTGAACCGCTCGGTTCGGCCGAATAGAGGACTTTCATTTGGGACATCTAGGCCAAAAGTACACGTGGGACGTGAAAAGGTGAAGTGGCTGAAAAGAGACAAGGAGGCCCGCAGACGAATCAGGAAACGCCACGTGTCAGGGGGAAAATGACTCGAAGAATTTGCTAAGTGTTGGCTGAAAATTTCAAAGGGCAAGGTTTGAAGGGTCGGCCCGAGCCAATAGACACAGGACACGTGTCCTAAGGCGGGGGAGTTCGGAGCCAGGGAAAGACTTAGGAAAATTTGACAAAAGTCTTGGGCCAAAAAAATTAAAAGACAAGGATGACCCCACGCCCCTGTCCTCCAACCAGATCATGCCACGTGTCCCAAGTGGCGGAGTGCAGGGGAAAGTGAATTTTTTTTCAAAATTATAAAAACATCAAAATTTCAAAGGGAAACCCGCAGGAGGCGGAGGAGAGAGAATTGTTTGTCCTATCAGTGCTTGCCATGTGGCGTCTAACCAGCGGAGTGCGGAATTTTTTTGAAAAATTTTCCAAAGACAAAAAGAGGTAAAATTTGAAATTTTTTCCCGCCAACCCGTTTTGGGCCGTTTTTGCCCTAAATCTTCAAACAATCATATCTTTTGATCCAGAACTTGGATTTGCATGTTCTTTATATCATTGGAAATCTGTTGAATTTCTCTACACGATTCCATGGTCAATTTCTAATTTTGGTTTAGTTTGGAGAGAGAAATTTCAAAAACAGATCTGGTACGTGTCCATGGCCAGAAATGATATTTCAACAACCAAATTTAATATAGAATGGGTCGCATTCTCCTCCAATTTGGTCAAAAATGATAGGGTATGGGTTTGTAAGGTCCCCCATGCTGATTTAATGCATTTTCAGTCAATGAGGAATGGGCTCCCACGTTTTTGTACATTTTCTCTCTCATGGGCTCGACCCATGCAATGTAAAAGCCAGATTTGGCTCATTTCTTCAGGGGGAACACTTTTTTGAACATCAGACTTCTTCTTTCACCTGAAAACAAGTGAATTTTGTAAGTATCAGGCCTTTTTCAAGGATTGTAACAGGTTTATACCTCTTTGATGGTGTAATGCAAGGGATTTTACATGGAAATGACAAGTCTGCAAACTCGTGAATGTTTTCAGTCCTCTGTTTGTATTGTTTTTACTTCATTTTAGATCTCTTTTTGCATCTTATCAGTTTGTGTATGTTTTTCGTGTTGCATTTCATGGATTTGTGCCTATTTGTATGAGCAAAAAATGTTCACCACTCCTTTGGTGCATCACCATCATTAGGTTAGTTTCATTTTCTACATTTCTTATCCCTGTCTACTTGCAAATTAGGGTAAAATTAGGATTTGAACCTCTGCAATTGTGTAAACACTAGATCTAATCAGAGGAGTTTGAGGAACCAGCCTCTAATCTGGAGATTCTTCTCTCATTTTACAAGTCCCCACACTTGGAGAGAGGTTTCAATGTTGTGTAATCACACTGGATGCCTAAAACATCAGTTTAGAAACCTGATTTGCATCCAGGGTGCTACTTGATTTGCTACAACAAGTACCTTTGATTTTTCTATGAAATGTCTTCTCATGTTTTTTATTTTTACATTGTTTTGATTTTTAGATTTTTGATAGTTTTTGGAAAGGTGGGACCAAAAAAGTCACTCTGTGTGGTAAGATCCAACAACGATGTCTGCAAGTTCCTTAATAAGGGAGACTAAGTGTGATTGTTTATCAAGAGTCATGTTATCTCCGATGTCGATGATCGTGGTGAGCTCATACTCAACAAAAGACTACAATTTATCCTAAAACATGGATTTCGTATGTGGGAGTTGGAGTTCCCTATCTAGAGGTTTATGCACTTTGCACCATACTTGATGGTTACGTTGATGTGTGTTCTTGAATTGTGTTTGATTTTTAACCTTAAGATTGTTTACTTTGTTGGGAGCTTTAGAGCTCTTGGAAGTTTTGACCTGAGCTTGATAATGAACCTGTTTGGGTTTTTTATAAGCTGACGCATGACTTGTCTGATCCCAAGAAGGAGAAGAAAGTGAACGTTTATGATTGATGAAAGGAATGATAGAAATGGTAGTGGGCTTGCCACAAACATTGATAGAAGAAAGATGTGATAGATGAAAAGGATACGGTCCAAGAATTAAAGAGGATGGGCTACCAGGAGGTGAGCCACTAATAGAAGATGATGAAGGGCTGCTAGGATATGGCCCTAAGATGGAAGAAGTTGGGCTACGAGGACATGGTCCAAGAATAGAAGATGAGGGTGAGGGACTACTAGGGTGTGGCGCAAGTATCAATGAGTAGGGGTTACTCGGAGGTGTCCCATAGATAGAATAAGATGAAGGGCTACTAGAACATCACCCAAGAATAGAAGAAGATGATGGGCTACTAGGAGGTGAGCCAAGGTAAGATTTTTATTGAGGAATGATGATAGATAAGGAATGATTGGGAAATGAGAAGATAGGTCATGGATCAATGCTAGACTCCAACATCTCACCATGTTCAGAGGAAGGTGAAGATGGAATAACAGAAGAAGAATCAAGTTCCATGACCTTAGGATCTTCTTCTATGTTCTGATAAAAGGAATCAAAATATTCCTCCCCATACGTGAGCGTATCGATTTTAAGAAAGAAACCTTGTTTACAATCCTCTAAAGGGATATCTTAGTGTAGTCTGATTGGTCCTTTATCCTAAGATAAATCAATCAGTAGAGGTTATTGTTCTTTGACCATGGGGGGTTGACTAGAAGAAATGGATCTGCTAAGTAGGGAAGATTGATTGACAAAAGAAGATGACTCAAGAGAGGAAGTAGGCTTGGCAATAGGCATTTCATGAATGGATGATTTGGATTTGGACCTAGGTCATTTTTCTAGAAGATGACATAATGTAGGTTGGAAAGTAGGATCACATAGCCATCCATTAAGTTGACGTAGGAGTCAAATTGGATGAGTGACTAGAGGTAACCCGAGTCATGGAACTCTTCGACAGAGGAAGAGGTCATTGAGATGACTGATGAAGGAGGCCCTGTGAAGAAAGGGAGGACCGTGACTCAAGAACCAAATTAGATGTTCAATCGATGGAACTTGGAGTCACATGAGTCTTCAAAGGAGGAAGACATCATTGAGGTGAGTTGGAATAAAGGTCTTGTGAAGGAAGGGAGGACCGTGATTCAAGATTTGATCTATGGGTATCCAAACAATAGTTGGGATCCGAATCTTCCGAAGAAGAGTGGGAATCCAAATGGTAGTTTGGATCTGAATCGGAAGAAGAGTGGGGGAACTCTGAATAATAATTTGGATCAGAAGCATCCAAACCATACCACCGACTATGAGCTGAAGGTGGGGAATAGGGTACCCAAGTGGGAATTCTAGCGCGAAGAACCAAACGAGGCTTAGTCGTAATGGGAATCTTTTGATGTGAATGCCTAAACCTAGGTTCCGCACTATCGTAAGTGTGAGGAACCACGTGATAGTCAGTCATTGTTGGCATCGTTTAAGCACAAATTTCTATACCTAGATAGTGTGATCAAAATTCTTCAAAGTGAAGAAGGCCCCATGCTAATTTGGGCAGCACAATGGCAGCCAACTAGACATTCAAGTATGTACGGAGATGCGTGTGTGATTTTCTGAAGAAGGTCTAAGGAAAATAGACATCATGATGACAAAATATTGATGAGATCAAAAAGGATTGTCCTAGAAAACAAGTTTTCTGAATGAATAATCACAAGGAACAATCACGCAAGTGTGAAACAAAAATCCAATCAATAAGGAAATACTCCCTATGTAAAATGTGTGTGCAAAATGACAGCCCAATGCAAAGATGATCCACACAATGTCAATACTTACGTCAAGTTTGAAATGAACAAGGTGTAAGTAACAACAAGGAGAAAATCATGACCTCCACACAAGGTATACCTAGTACTAACTCGAGTGTCGACGAAAGCTAAGTGTTTTGAAAAGTGGACGTCGCAACTAGACATATCGTAACAATGCTATCCAGATATCTCAACCAAGCAAGCAAGGTGTTGATATCAAGACAACATTATGGTGATATATATAATGTGGTATCAACACTCATCAAGAGACCTAGATGACGTCTAAACTAAAATCAAGTAGAAGGTATAACAAGAAGTCTGTGATAATGCAAGTAGCATAACCGCGCAATAGAGGGATTTATACTATGTACCCAAAGAATGGGAGATGTAATGTAAATACCAATACTGAATGACCAGAATGCAAGCAAAAGTTGACAAACTAGGGGAGAGATAGAATGACAAAACTGACCCAGTAACAATGATGAAGATCCTGAAGTCAAGATCGTAGGACTGCCAAAGATGTGAAAACGTACCCACTCACTTTAGTCGTTTAACACCCCAGCTACAAACATGGATGGGTGTAAACGTACAAAAATCAACTAGCACAATCTCTGACATGACACGTAAAGTATGCCTCTGTTTGACTTCCAATGTGGAAAGTACAAATGCATGGGTGTAGATCAAGAATATGTGAAAATAGACTTAGTTTCACTTTGGGTAGAGCTTCGCCTTGTTCGAAAAATGAGAAGGAAGCTAAGCTAAGTAATACGTTTGTCTAAATTCATGATGAAAAACACTTAGATCCAACTTAGAATGGGTTTGTTACCATGTTCGACAAACAAGGTGCTAAATCCAAACAAGTTATCACTTCATGATGGAAAATGACACGAATGGACTAGTAAAGTTGGCCTCCAGACAAAATGGTCTCCTTAATAAGTTCTCTCAACTAGGTGTTACAAGGTTGTCTAAGAGTGAGGCGTGATTTACCCAAAAATTTGCAATGACTAGTTTGGGAGTATCTCGGCTTTGTCCCCCTTCAAGTACAGTGGGCAATGAATGCATCCATCATGTACTTTTACTAAGGTCATGATACGAGACAACTTGTAACTCTAACTCACAAGGCGTACTAGTCAAGTGGGTAAGTGAGGCACTTCCCATTTCATCCACGAGGTTACTCAGCGGTGGACTACTTTGGGGTTCCTGGAACCACCCCCATTGTTATAGCTTAAGGTGTTATGCCAAAGGGGTTACATTCCAGTTAAGCAAAGAGGGACTTACCCTTTTCAAACCTGTAATATAGTGTGTTGAATATGGTGTGTTTTTTTATCTTTTTTAATCTTAATGTGGTTTCAAAAGTGGCACACCATTTGGAAATCTACAAACACACGTGTATTAGAAGTTTTCACTTCATTCTTAACACCTTTCTTTGACCAACGTTAGGTCATGTAGACAACAAGTTGGTTAGTAGTTTTTTGGTTTGCCGATTGAGGTAAAAGAGAACTCACACTTGCTTTTGATTCCTAAGATCACCCAAAGGTGTGAAGGAAGAGCATACACAAAGTGGAAATCATACTAAAAGCAAATAAAAATGTTACTTTATCCTTAAAAAGCAAGTGTTTTAACATAAAAAATAGAACTTGTGTAAGTGTTTTTGATCTCCAAGATCACTTTAGAAAGCACGAGGAGAGAGCATACACACTTTTTACAAATCCCAAGTCAAGCTAAGGAATGAAAAAAACTTAACTAAATTAGTCAAACAATGACCAAAATAACTCTGTAAACAAATTATTTGTGTCACAAAACCTATCAATTTGTTAGAACGTCTAAGAATACAATTTTGTAGACTATAAGATACACTAGAACATGACTATTTACCTAATAATGCTAATGATAAATTTTTTGTAAGTCCAAATCCTAATTTTATGATTTCATTATGTAGTTCTCTTCAATACCTTTCCAACGCAATGAAAACAGAGTCATTTTGAGCTCGGGAGCAAAAGTTATGGCCTTCGGAAGATTGGTGGTGAATGTAGTCCGACACAGACACACCTAGTATGACGGGCACGCGCTACTGTTTCAATGGGTATGCATGTGTGTAGGTGTTTTTGAACCCAGAAACATATAATAGTGATGTATATGTGACTAGAATGATGAGTACGTGCCTGTTTTAATGGGTACGTGTGCGCGTAGTTGTTTTTGTGCTCGTAAACATAGAAAAACACGTAACAACGACGTAGATGCACCCAGAATGATGGGTATGCACCTGTTTCAATGGGTACGCATGCACGTAGGTGTTTTTGCACCCAAAAACATAGAAAAACATAGAACAGCAATGCAAACATGCCCAGAATGATGGGTACATGCCTGTTTCAACGGATACATGCCCCTTCACAACGCCTATGCGTGCCCTGTGAAAAACCTACAAAAAACATGGATTTTCAAATTTTCAAGAGTGAACAGGTTAGTAGTTAGTCAAAGCATCCTATTTCTATATCAAACCCACAAAATGTATGTAAATGAAGGTCATTTATCCAATGTTTAAAATAGAAAAGAGGAAATAACAAGTGATTTAAACTAAAAAACTTGAAAAATGACTTTGAAGAACTCAAAGGACCTCCATTAATGGAGGATGGACATAAGTGTCCCACCGGGCATGCCAAATGTATGCAATGGAAAGTTGCAAAAGCTATGGAGTGAGGCTAAAGAACCTCAAAGCTTTGCTAACTCAACCATGCACCATCAGATTAGAGCTAAACAAGAGAAACTAACATAAAAGTATTATAACTTTGACAAAAACATCAAAAACTAACATGTATACTACTCTCTACTCTATGAAAGCTTATTAAAATTGAACCTAGTTTAGATCCTAAGCAATCAAATTCTATGTTGTTTACTCTCAAACATAGTGAAGAGATCTCTCTAAGTTGGCTACATGGCCAAGATTTAGATCTTCCCTTACTAACTATATTTGGAATGGATGGATGCAAGATGGAGGAGCTCTTAACAATGGATTATGGCCAAGATCCAAATGTTATATAGCTTAAAGCTATCACAAATGGTTTCTAATGCCTTTCCAAAGTGTTTGAGAGTAAATTTGTTAGTTTGAATGGGAGGGGTGACCCTTCTATTTATAGTTTTCCACTTGGGAGAATTTGGAATTTGGGTGCATGTGGGACTAAAGTCTAAAAATAACTTTAGGATTAGATTAGGATAAACATGCTTTAGGCTTAGTTAAGATTGGTTTAGGCTAGTTAACGATGGTTTAGGCTAGTTAAAATCAATTAGCAAGTGATTAGAGACTCATTGATAGTTAGGAGGGGTCTGGATAACCAATTGTGACTGATAGATAGCCTAGGAAGCCAATAGAAGTGGTCTAGAGAGAACTAGGGAGATTCTGAATGGTCGAAAGGAGGAATGTTTAGCTAATAAGAGAGATATTAACCAAATTAGATGATTTATAGGAGGAATATGACCAAGAAGGTGTCGTAAATGGGCATCCGAGAATGGAGCGAAGAATGGGGAATTAACGTAGTATTGTTAATCAGTTGAATTGGATGAAATGCTAAGTGTAAGCATATTTAGGTATTTATAGATATGATAAACATCCATAATAAATCATCATCATAAGATACATCTCAACATGAAACTATACAACATCCAGTGTCCATATATACATGTGTATAAAATGTCTATCTCAACAGGATATACATCATCGGTACAAAATGGGCCATCAAGGGCATAGGTCATAATAAAGCCTTCATTAGAGGCGTACATAAAAATGCTACATCATATACATTGATAAAAATAATGAAGCCTTTATAAGAGGCATGTAATTCAGATACACACAAAATAGGTAAGTGCATAAGAGTCACATCTGACTCAAAACCTCATCAAGACTATGTGGTCTGTGAGCCAGGAGAGGACCCATACCCTATGCACCATGCTAACCTATCATTTGTCCCCACATCTACTCAACTAATCTACCAGATGTTAATGGCTTCTGTGACCTCACGTATCCACTCAAACATCGGCTATAGCTCAAGACCCGCCGACCCTATAGAATGGCCTCATAGTACAAAGAGAGATAGTATGAGGCCCTATTCTCAGCTGTCACTAAATCCTTGTGTGTGTGTGGTGTCACAACAAACCAATTTATGTGTACGAAGGGTTCTACCTCCAAGGATATCCTAGAAACCTCAACCTTAACCATTACTCACTCATCTCGGAGGTGATCCATCTTTACACCATTTGTTGCACTTGTGCCTAAGACTGTTGTAATAAACTCATAATTTGAGCAACCTACGAGGCTATCTATTGTACCTACTTAAAATGAGCAGCACCATCCCCTCCATGACTAATCTAATCTCTATCCTAGTCCCACTTTGCTGTAAGAACTTGTATCTGGGATTAGGCCTCGTCTCTCTCTCTGTTGTTACCCAAAGTTGGACCCCTGTGACTTGTTGAAGCTATTGTTACAAGGAAGCTAGTTTTCCAATATCATCTCCAACCTCTCCTCCTCTCAAAGGACTATGAGAAAGACTATTCCTCGACTCGTGGTCGTGGTGGTACATGTTGTATCACTGGGACCTACCTCTATCTCTATAGCCTCATTCTAGGACCCTATAATGGACCATGTCTATCATCTCCACCATCATACCTTTGTCCATCAAATGGATCATCATCATCACCACCTCCCCTATCACTTATCTCTACATCATCACCCTCATCACTCTGTTATAGGAATCTCTCTAGTGGTGGTCTCACATTTGCAGCCCTTGTACCCTCTGGTATGGTCAATTGTAGAGGTAAAAGTGTGGCATACCAAGCCTGTGTAATCCGGTATCGTCCTGTGGTCCCTAATTTGTCATTCTTGGGCCCAAACCTGTGGTACCATCTACTCAAAATTGGCCCTGGCTCTAGCTATCTGAATACGGGGGCCCATGATCCACCTCTCAACATCACAATGAGCATACCACATATTAGGCTGAGGAACACCCTGAATGATGCCCAACCTGTCACTAAGCATCTCACAACCCTATAAAAATTTGTAATATAATTGTGGCTACCTAGAAGAAAGTGCTCTACCATGTAAATGCTAAGCTCTACCCCATCCTCCGGCCACTGTATATGCCTATAGGGCCTCCAGATAATGTCTCTCTATTGCAGCTCATCAAACTCTCGATGATAATAGTATGTATCACCCAGGTGCCCTCAGATATCATCCCCAACATGAACCCATCCCATTATGTAGTATTCTCTAGAGATCTCACATGTAATGCACTAGCGAGATGGCCAATAACTATGTGGTCCCATGACCAAATCTGTAATAACAAAGTAGGTCCCACCATCTTCTGATGGTGGTATGTGATCAAATGGAAGTCCTAGTATAGATATGTAGTATGCATCGACCCTAAGCAAGATCTATCGCCATTGTATAGACCATGAATAATGGTAATTAGGCCCAATGGAAATGAATTCCCTGTCTTATCAGTGAGTAAAAACCCACTGATAAGATCCATCAGATATAAGGGTCCCTGGTGAATGGTGCGATCTGATATACAATGATGTAAATAAAATATCATACACTAGTGGAATATGTTGTCCTAGAAGAAGACATCACTAATCACCTATGTAATATTTCCAAAGTTTCTAGTATACTCAATCAAGGAGCCAACAATGGGGACACACAGAATGTACCAAACATCCTCTAAGGTAACAAGATAATCTCCTTGTAGGGATCTAGAAGCTATGGATCTTGTTGTGCCTTCACTCTATCAATGTTGTTAGAAGGTCATGATCTAATGTAATATATGGCATCCGAGCCATGTGACCTAAACCAACCACCTCCAATAGTACCTCTATGTCATGACAATCTCGCCGAGGCAGGATCGCCTCTATCTTGGCAATACAACTATGCCACTCACTAGTCCGCAAAGTCAAAAATCATCTTGTCATAACATGATAAGTGTTATACACTAACATTTCCTCTATTTTCTTCTATTTTCTACCATTTACTAATTTTCGTTTTCCTCTATAAATCACTCCTCTCAATTTTCTAATTCTTCCTATCTTTTTTCTTCTACGTTGGGAATTTTGTTCCCTTTTTGACACCAAGATGCCCATTTGGGTGTTTGCACCCACCACATATCCATGTATAAATACCCCCTCATAGCTATCCCAACCCATACATGTGTGTGTGTGCCTCATTGTACCTATGTGGCCATTTTGGTGTGTGCATGTCAACGTATGTATCTAACCCCTTATCGGTGCTTGCTTTCCTTATCGGTACTGTGCATATGCCTTAGTGAGATAAGATATGTGCGCATACATGTAGACACTTTTATGGTGTGTGCACATCCCTCGAAGATGCCTACACACCCCCGAGGGTGCGCACGTACACCTTTCCTAGGGATAAAAAGAAATAAAACATTTAATAAAGTAATAAATGCATGAAATTACAAGTTCAAGGTTACACTACTCATGAAGGGGCCATCGTCTGCATGATGGACATACTCCCACACTCGGTCGATGCATCTCCTTCAGATCATGCTCTCACCATCATCTTCATCACTCTTAGAGGTCTCACGGTAACTTTCGGTAGAGGTTTGTAACAAATGAACTGATCATAATGATTTACCCCCCCCGCATGGGGTATATTTAGCCATTTTCACCACTATGATGCCCTAGGGGCATGTTTTGACCACTATGATCATTCTAACCCTTCTTCTACTCATTGTGAATGATTATTTTTATTAAATAATTATTTTATTTTATTTTTCGTCGTGTGGAAGAATTATTTTCTACCTAGCACTCACTTCTAACTAGGACAATTTTATTTCTTCTAGGTAATATCACTTCTTCTACATACTCCATGAATAATTATTTTTATTAAATAATTATTTTATTAATTTTTCATTACATTGGGGCAATACCTGCCACCTAACAATTATTTCTTCTCCATGGGACATTTCTTTCGCTCCTAGAAGACTCTTTCTTATTCTTTTGAATTCTTCTATGTTAAAAATCTCAAAATCTAAAAATCTAAAAGAAGAAGAAATTAATAAAAATTAAAATAATCTGTCAAAACTCAAAAAATAAAAATTAGTTTGAAATACTATTTTTTTTCAAAAATAGGTAAACAACCCATAGTGGTTGAAACTCATGTCTTGCACATGGTATTAATTTCATATCTTGTTGGAATATTCACGTGTTTGTAAACCACATGACTCATGCGGGTCATCAATTTTATAACCATTTACAAAGCTAGTCTACTTGCTTTGTCGGTATTTTGGGGCACATTCAGTTGCATGATATTGTTTCATTACACACAATGTTTTATCATTGGATAACTACATTCTAAATCACTTTCCCTCGCATATTTTCTTTCCTAGGGCATCATTTTAACATTTTCATCAATCATTAACATTTGGTATTTTCATCTTGATAACAAATACATTTTTGCAACAGTCTTGACCATTGTTTGTTTAAGTATGCGTTTTTACTTGTTTCCCTGTTACATGAGATTTTTTACTTCTCGTATTGCATTGATTTTTGTATGTTGCATTGATTTTTTATTTTTAACAATGGACAATTGTTCGTAGTATGGATTTTCATGTCATTATACTTTTTTTGTATGCTTATTTTTTTAATAAGGACCGATGATGTAGATCTTTGGCTATATGATGACAATACAATTGTTCCTGTAACATTCCCATTTTAAGACTTTAGAAACAAGGGAATTTTTTTTTGAAACATAATGTTCTCTGTTCTAAATAAAACATCATTTAGAACACACATTCCATGCCAATCAAGATGTACATACCCCCTTAGTGGTCATTAATCATAATTAAATTGGATTAAGATTTGGATTACAGAAACCATGACTAACACTAATTCCATCATTTATTAAGTTCTTTACCCATACTTATCCTAATTAGATATGGAGAACTTTATTAATTCATGTTTGCATTGTTGTTCGTTAACATGGAATAAGAAGCAGTTATCCCAAAAACAAGACAACAAACATCAAACGTTTAATTCCTAATGCAACCTAGCTGTCCAAATCTAGAGTGTCATCCACCTAGATTCATCTAGTGTTTACTTTATAAATGAAGTTATAAATATTAAATATCATAACCACTATTCATTTTATCTTTCGTTCTTTGGGAGAGGAAGATTCTTCCTCTACATGGTTAGATGTTAGGTTTAACATAACCTTTTTATCATTCATTACTCATATAGTTTAATTATATGTCCCAAGCATATTTCATTATTAAACTATAGTTGTGTAGTTAGAGAATGACATCTTTTACAATTTAACAAGTTCATTATAATAAGGGAGATTATACTATCTCCTTAATCTAATTCATTATCTGATAACAACAATAGTATACAACAGATATAAAGAATACCGCCAAGATATCACTATTATTTTTGGCATACAAGTACAAAATATTTCACACCAAAAATTGGAGTCCAACACAAAACCTTTCAATTCATGATTTTAGATAACATTTGCAAAACTAAGATATTTGGAAATTCAAACATTCTCGCATGAAAATCATAATTAAGATATTTAAAAGAACATCACTTTTCTTTTCCAATAAAACTCAAGAATGATTCAAAATTATTTACATAAGGTCCATAATTAAATAAGATAATGCATCATAAAAGTTCTTTCCTTCTCTTATCACTTATGATGTCCATCTACAAAAATTCCTAAGCATGGGCCAATTCATTGAATCGAGCATGATAACCACTAAACATTAAAGTGAAGTGCATTCCACTAATTGTTCCATTAAAAAACTCGCTTTAATGAAACAATTAATATATCATACAAATAATCATAAGTAATAACATCCAGAAAAGAAGTACAATTAAAGAGTCTGAATTCACTTTTAAGAAAAGAGCATAATATAATCTGCAACACCTGCATTTATATCATATGGTTTAATTGATCCTATCAATTACTTAAAATAATAAACAGGTCTTTTCATCCAATTGTTTCATAATTCCATAAGAATATAAATACACATTTATCTTTTCTAAGTAACAAAAGAAGTTAATTTCAGCCTAGCTCATATTAGGATGATTCATCCTACAACTTAAGCAAAGAAGAAGAATCAATACATACTACTCCTTACACACTTCATCATCTGAAAGATAGAAACAGGTTTAGAACTCACCTAACTGCTTCAGTTCAAGGATATCAATATAAGGATTCCATAAATAAGAGACAACATCTAAACAAGAATCTTGAATCCATCCAAGAAGAATAGGAAATCAAAATAGTCTAACTAAAAGTCTTACTAACTTCTACATGTTAGAAGATATAATTCAAAGATCTGAAACCAGACTTTCCACAAATCCAAGCTAGACTCAAACAAAATAAATCTCTTATCCAGTCCATCCAAGAAGGGTTCATAATAAAATAGAGTGCAAAAAGAGACAACCTTCCAATATCAATCCAAATGGAGTATGACTCAATCAAGCAAAACAGTTGGTCTAAGCATGTTATTATTTTCTTTCCAACATACCGACTCAGCTAATTTCTTTCCACATCATTACAACCAATGACTTATACAAAGTAGACCAAACAATCCACAAGAAATTTCCATCTCAGAAGAGAATCGAATATAGAGAAGCTCATCTAAATGAACTTATCCAAACAACAAGAAAAATGATCTCAAATAGAAAAGGACCCAATCCATAATTCATTTCATTTATACTATGAAATGAATTCTCATTTCTATTTCAAACTTAGAAATTCTTTAACTAGTTCCCAAAAGAGAACACAGAACCGAACACATAGTTAAAGAAATCACACTTCAAATTTTCCATTACAAATCTTACAAACTAGTTTACCTATTTCCATTCATCAAGCACAATTTGAATTCAAATATCGAATGAAGTACACAACATAGTCCCAAAATAGTATATTTTCCCAAGAGAACATATTCCTTTCTCTTTTAAAACCCAGAGATTTGTTCAATGAATCCATTGAGGAAATAGAAATCAAAAACAATATAAGATATATAAAATTTAATACAACCCATGAACTCAAAAGATATTGTATTCCAAATTTCTAGGTCTTACACGGCTCCAAATAACAGAGACATAAAGTATGTGGTCATTGTGAAGACAAATTTAGTGAGACAACCCCGAGCCAGAGATGATAAATCCTATCAACCAGATTCAACATGAGAGAGTAATCAACTCTTTTCCCTAACAACCAAAAAGTCAATAAAGAGGATCTAAAGGTAAGAAGAAAACCCAATATACGTTTAAGACAAGTATTATCCCAAACTTACCTCCAACTTGACTGTACACAAAATCACAACCAAGACTCTCAAGTTCTAGTTAAAAGATTATGACAAGGAAATTATTTGTTTCAAACATATATTAAAAGAAGGAGAAAACATGTGGTATTTCCGGAACCCTCTAAATCTATTAATGACTATTCTAACGAACTATAAATCATCAAATACCCATAACAAGATATAATTCCAGTCATATAATTCTTCTAATATAACAGTCAAGTCTTCAACAGGACATGGGTTCACTTAAGGGCAGAGAAGAATAAGATATACTTTGTATTCACATGCCCTGTCAAAATCAAAGAAGGTGGTACAGTCTAAAAAGACAATTACTAAAACCATTCACACTCAAGAAGCTGCATGAAGAAGATCTCAAAAGAGATTACTAGATAAACTTCCAACCGAAACTAATCTCTCAAGCCCTTATCAAGTAGATAGTCCATAATGAGTTCAATCATTCTCAAATCCTTGAATACAAATAAAAATTTCAGCTTAGAGTACATGTACAGAACAAAACTCATCAACTCAACTACAAGTTTAGAATACACAAGGACTAAATACAAGTATAGTGTTGAATACGAAGATTCGAGAAAAAGTTAGAATGACACAAATCTCCAACTCATCTTAGAATAACATGAAGTTTAAATACAATCTCCTAGCAAAACTCGAATGCTCCAATACAAGTAAAACAAAACACAGGTTCCAAATAATAGTTTAGAATGAAACATAAGACTCCCATAAAGGTTCAGAACCACACAAAGCAACTAATGCTAGTTCAAAACAACACCAGTCTTGCATACAAGTTTCAGACTAAATTACAAAGCTTCAAATACAATTTTCGCAAGCATGTCACCATCAAACTAGCATAGAGAAAGTTTCCCAAAAACCATCATTACTAAGTAATGGATTTACATTCCAAATACCATAGAGATTCATAAAAACATGCAAGTAGATAACTAGAAAAATCATGCAAATATTAATCCCATGAGAGCAGAGTTGTTCTAATGAATCACTTAGAAGAAAGTAAGAAATATTAATGGGTAGGGCCTATCATGCCTGATAGTGCTTCTACAAATTTGAAGGAGACTTCCAACCGAGCTTCCCACTCTTTTTCTTCTCCACAAAAGATCAACAACCAAAAAAATTTCCTTCCAATGCCTCAGACATTCCCTTGATTGAAAATATACCAAAGAAACCAAAAATAGTCAAGAAGAAGAAGAATTCGAAATGCTAGTTCAAAGAACTAGATAGCTCCACGTAAATAAAAATTTGTGAGGCATGCAAAACCAAAAATCTCCCACAAATCCACCTCCCTTGTTTCCAAGATGGTTTACACACAAAAACCGAGATCCATTAATGCCATAACTCCCAATTCTCTCACTTATCTCTCCTTGCCACCACCTCCCAAAACTGGTGAATACCAATTCCAAATCAACATGTAATTCCATACTTAGTGAAGCCTCCACATAAGCCCCACTAAAGTTAACTAGCCCTTGCCAAAACTGGCAGTACCTCCTTGCATTAATACCCAATCAAATCAAATAAAATCCATTGGAACCGTCACCATAGTGCCATGCGACCCTAGGTCCCTTTTTAATTAGTTTAGGCTAGATTTCCCAAAACTTAGGTTAGTCTAACAATTAATCACCTTAGGTCTTAAAACATTTCCATAGGTAATACCCACTTTAGGTTAGATTAAATTCACTTCCATATAGTATTAGGCATTAGGTTAATATAGCCTAATATCACCTTAGCAAACTTTCTCCCTTATTCATTTAGCACTAGATCTTAGGTTAGATTATAACCCCTAATTAAGTAGACGTAGCTAGGAAGTAGGTGCTCTTACCTAGTTTAGGATACTGTTAGGATTATCCTTAAGTTTTTAGGATCCTGATCCCCTTCATAGTCATAAGTAGACTATATTTTGTTTACACTAATAATGTCCTACAGAGATCAATCCCAAAGACCCAAGCACAAACAT
Organism: Taxus wallichiana var. yunnanensis; assembly: GCA_018340775.1. Classification (NCBI taxonomy): domain Eukaryota; kingdom Viridiplantae; phylum Streptophyta; class Pinopsida; order Cupressales; family Taxaceae; genus Taxus; species Taxus wallichiana. The sequence goes on along the minus strand of CM031237.1, from coordinate 582,844,600 downwards.
ACAACCGAATGAAGGCACTTTCACACAAGACCATAAAATTTACAAAATACAAAAGTTCATTCTGTTATGCCTCTCAAGCTACTGAATGTCAATTTATCATTCAATCCGGTAAAAATATTTAAAACATTCCTTGGATCATTGAAATTGATCCAAGGATGAGTCAGTATATGAGATAATTTTGTAACTCTCAAAATTAGATTACATCTTATCAATAAGAAGTGAAAATGGATTCTTGCAAGCCATATCATTCCATTCTAAATAATCCAAGAGTATAAATGATTTATCCATAACAATCATGATTTCCAACAATCAAGGAAACACACCTCATTCAAGAAAATCACATGTCAACACTTATAATGCAAAGAGAAATATAACAGTTTGTCTAAGGTGTTGCATATTTCCCTCCTAAAAAGAATCATTGTCCCGATGATTATCTCATTTTAATCATTACATTAATGATAATCAATTTATTCACTTTCTTAACATATGTTTTCACAATATCAGAATTTAAAGTTCCATAATTCATCATTTACATAGTTGTTTATTTAAAACAAATAGTTGTATGTCTATAACTGGTAGACTTATTATCATATAAAGATAAAATCACAAATTTTATCAGTCATCATAGTCAATTCTAATCAAATAAATATGGAAAAGCAGTTTTCATATCTTCCAGGTTTTCCCAAGTTGCACTTTCTTCATTAAACTGGTCCCCTTTGGAGCTTACATTGACTTATCTCATGATTTCTTAAATGCAATCAAGCGAGTTTTCAACACTCATATGGATTTAACCATGATTATTATTAGGTCTTGGACTGTAAGGAATTCCAATTTAACACATGTGATAAATCTGAAATGTATTTCTTAAGAAAAGAAATATGAAAAACATCATGCATTCATGAACAAGAAGGAGGTAATGCTAAACGATAAGCTACAAGGTTGATTACTTCAACTGTCTCAAAGGGTCCCACATAACGAGGTGATAACTTGACATCCTTTCCAAATGTTATAGAGATCTTTTTCAGTTTAACCTGAAGAAAGACTTTCTCACAAAGTTCAAATTTCTTGTCAACCCGCTTTAATTTAGCATAATTCTTTTTCCTATCTACTGCTTCTTTCAAGCACTCATGAATCATTTAACTTGTTGTTCCATTTCAGTAAGATTTTAGGTCCAATTACATCTTTATCCTCAATACTATCCTCACTAACAGGGGTTCTGTGTTTTCTTCCATATAATTCTTCGAAAGGTGCCATCTTAAGGGAGGTATGATATGTGTTATTATATGCAAACTCTACCAATGGAAGGTACTCTTCCCACTTATATTGTTGGTCCATACAATACATTCATAACATATCCTCTAAAACTTGATTAACTCTTTCAATCTGTCCATCTGTTTCCGGATGATACACAAAACTGAAATTCAGCTTAGTTCCTAGAGATACATTAAGTGTTTTCCAAAACTTTGATGTCATTCTAGGATCTCTATCTGATATGATTAATTCAGGTACTCCATGTAATCTGAAAATTTCATGCACAAATCTTTTAGCCAATACAAGAGAATCATCCTTCAGATTACCAGCAATAAAATGTGCTACCTTCATTAGTTTATCAACAACTACTAAAATAACATCATGTTTATTTCTTGACATAGGAAACCCTTGTATAAATTCCATGCTTATCACTTGCCACTTATACTACGGTATGCTATGAGGATACAATAAACCGGCTGGGTGTATATGTTTTGCTTTAACACATTGGCATTTAAGGAAATGTGTCACAAAATCAATAACATCATTTTTTCATCCCTTTCCAAAAATATCGTTGTTTTATATCAGCAAGCATCTTTGTAATACTAGGGTGTCCAGCAAAAGGTGAATTATGAAATTTTGCTAACAATTTCTTTCTTAAATCATTTAGTGAAGGTATGTATACTCTATTTTAAAATCTTAATATCCCTTTGTTATCAAAGTGAAAACCATTATACCTCAAATCATTTGGATCTGCAGTAAGAGCTGTCTTTACTTGTTAAAAGTAAGAATCAAATTTCATAACACTTTTTACTTCATCCTTAAACTGAGTTCTCAATGTTATAAGAGTATAAATATGCTTCATGTGACTTAGAGCGCCAACTACTCTATTTTCCTTACCCTTGATATAATTGATGTCAAAATCGTATTGAGACAAAAAATCTAACCATCTTTGTTGTCTTGCATTAAGATTTGGCTAAGTGAAAATATACTTCAGCCCAAGATGATCAGTTTTCAATTCAAAAGGCTTACCAAGAAGGTAATGTCTCCAAAATTTTAGTGCATGAACAATGGTAGCAAGCTCTAAATCATGTGGAGCATAATTCAACTCATGTAACTTTAGTTTTCTACTTTCGTAAGCTATGACATGATCATTTTGTAACAAAATACCTCCTAAACCTTCACTAGATGCATCAGTTACTACCATAAAGTCTCCATTAGGATCTGGTACCACTAGAATAGGTGCTAAAGTTAATTGTTCCTTCAAAATTCTAAATGTAGATTCACATTTTTCACTCTAAACAAACTTCTTATCCTTCTTTTGTAAAGAAGTTATTGGTGCAGCCACCTTAGAGAAATATTTTACAAATTTTCTATAGTAGCCAACAAGCCCCATGAAGCTTCTAAATTCATGTACATTCTTCGGTGCATGCCACTTAGTTATAGCTACAATTTTAGAAAGATGTACAACAATTCCATTCTTACTTATTATATGTCCCAAATAGTGCACTTTTGTGTCATAGAAAGAACATTTAGATAACTTACCATATAACCGTCTCTTTCTCAAATTTTCCAAAACTATATTCAAATACTCATGGTGTTCCTCAATACTTTTAGAATATATGAGAATGTCATCTAAGAATACGAGCACATATTTGTCCAAGTATTCTTGAAATATATTATTCATTAAATTCATAAATGTTGCAGGTGCATTTGTTAATCCAAAAGGTAAAACCGTGAACTCATAATGTCCATACCTTGTTCTGAAAGTTGTTTTATGAATGTCCTCATCCTTAATCCATAATTGATGATATATAGATCGAAGATCTATCTTATAATATACCAATGCTCGATGCATCTGATCAAATAGATCATCAATCCTAGGGAGTGGGTATCTATTCTTGATTGTTGCTTTGTTCAACATTCGTAATCAATGCACAATCTAAGTGTTCCATATTTCTTTTTCACAAAAATTATCTGGTGATCCCCAAGGTGAAACACTTGGTGTCATCAAATCTTTAGATAAAATTTCTTGCAATTAAGCCTTGAGCTCTACTAATTCTATGGTAGTCATTCGATACGGTGCCTTAGAAATAGACTCAGCTCCAGGATTTATCTCAATTATAAATTCAAACTCCGTTTTGGTGGAAGACCAGTAACTCTTCCAAAAATACGCCATGAAGTTTCGTAAGAGAAAATATCATTCCAAGACATCATTGTTCTCTTTAGTTGTTTCTACAATTTTTACTGCATATAAGGTACAACCTTTATTTTTGGCCTTTTTAAGTTGCATAGCTGACAGTTTTCTAACAGAAATCTCACATTTCACACCATGAATCTATGATGTTTTCTACAGTCATCTAAATATTTAATTTATTTTTCAAAATAGTCCACTTTAGCCTTATGTTCTGCTAACCAATTAACACCTATGATTACATCATAAGACCCCAAAATTGCAACATAAAGATCAACTTCAGTGGAAAATCTAGGTAAGTCAAGGACTGCTCCAAAAAGACATACTAATTGTATGAACAACATTGTTTCCATAATATATAGTCCATGTTTTATCCATGTTTCCATTGTTTCTTTTTAGTTTTGATGCTAATTTGCTAGAAATAAAACATTCAATAGCTCGATATCAAAAAAATAGTTATAGGTAAACCAAATAACTTAACCGTAACTTCTATGGGTGTGGCCTATTTCTCACCGCTTGTTAGCTACCGCAACGTGTATGTTGTGTTTCCAATTACGATCATCATTTTTCAAATGGAATTGATTTGTGTAATGATATTTTCCAAAGTTATTACAACCTCCTATAGGTCCCTTTCTAGGCTCGGGTTTATTTCCAGCCTTAGAGTTATCATTCTGACCTCCATAGCACTTCTATCAATTATGATTGTTCTTGATAAAGTTGTTCCGCATTCTATTTCCAACAAACTTGTTTGTTGCTACTTTCTCATTAGTATCAAATGAAAAATTACTTTTCATTCCAAATTTCTTCCACGGTTCTTTCTTAGGTGTAAGAGATAATGAAGAGGAGTTGGGGATTTTCTTCCTTACTTCCTCCTTATGAGCATAAATTACCTTCACTTTTTGTTCCTTCTTGATGGAAATTTCAAAACCCCCTCCATTATGGTTGGGCTGTGAACATCCACCTCTCCTCCTATAATAGGATTCAATCCAATGATGAATTTTTGTATCCTAAAATTCTCGTCAGTTTGGTACTAAGGTACATACTTAAGGAGTTGTAGTAAACTGTTTCTAATACTCAGTTACCATTAGCTTTCCTTGAGCTAAGTTATAGAATTTAGTCATTTTCTAATCATAGTAAAGTTGCGGCAGCCAACATTGCCTAAAGTAACCTTTAAATTGATCCCATGTGATATTAGTTTTATCAATGTTTAACTCAGCCTTACGGATGTCCCACCATGAAGATGCCTCATGGGAAAGCTGATATGCTCCCCATATATCCTTTGTTTCTTCTAAGAAATTCCTTATTACAAAGTATTTCTTGATTTCCCTAAGCTAATTCTCAGCTCCATGTCCTAGTGTGGTGCCATCAAACTTGGGTGGACTTATCCTTTTTATATCATTAGTGAGTTCAGCTGCCACCCTAGTCTTTTTGTTCTCAGGTTGATTAGGTATGTTGACATTGTTATTATCAACACCTAAATTGGCGTTGTCCTCGGGAGGTGGTTGATTATTGTTATCAACATCTTATTCCTCCTCATTTCCCATTACTTGTTGTTCAAGTACAACCAAACGATCTCTTGTGTCCAACAGGGTAGTAAGAATCTCATTGAGTTTTTGGGAAATTACTAATCCTTCCTTAGGTGGAGGATTATTTGCAACATTTCCTCTTAATCTAACCATTTTTTTTAACAATAAAATTTAAGTTTCATCAAATTATGGACATAATAGGTCTAAGAGCTGCAACCTCACTCGATACCAATATGTAACATTCCCATTTTAAGACTTTAGAAATAAGGGATTTTTTTTTAAAACATAATGTTCTCTATTCTAAATAAAACATCATTTAGAACACACATTCCATGCCAATCAATCTCATAACAGATAACCATATGTAGTTGTAATGACTTGGTATACTACCAATCTCTCATTCCATGACTCGATTACCAACCGATCTCTCATGTTAACTTAAAGTATAGAATACTTTATGTATACTACATATACTTGGTTCTCCTACCCTATTTTGGGTACTGAGTGATCTATTTAAAGAACCTATATGAATATTTGTTACCAATATTCATCTGACATCACATTGCTTTAAAGTAGGTGACATAGGACAATGCAACCATTAGCTTGTGATACTTTGACAAAGAATTTTCAACATATTGTTCATGTTACTATTCCTATACGAAATACTTGTCATTTCAGAATACATCCTTCACCTCACTCTTCTGCTATCTAGAATGGTCTTTAGTGACTAACATCAGTCCACTTGCCCAAGGTTTGACCCTAGCCTAGGTTAGCAACATAATTTATTATAGGAAGACGCTCACAATGACTTAGGGTATATGGGCATACTCGGTTGACCTAAGTCAACCGGATGTGCCAAGGTACCCTGAGTCATTGAAAGATACTACCTATCCTAAATATGCTACTAACTTGACCTAGAGAGAAACTAAGTTCAAGTCTAGATGTGCGTAGATCTAGATGAACAAATATGGAAGGGTGTTGCCACATGTCAACTGTAACATTGTATCCTCGAGAAGTCCCAGGACTTCTTGAGGGTATAGTCCTATAGTTGGCGTGTGCCAACATCCATTAGAATTGATTCATCAAGATGTACATACCCCCTTAGTGGTCATTAATCATAATTAAATTGGATTAATATTTAGATTACAACAACCATGCCTAACCCTAATTCCATCATTTATTAATTTCTTTACCCATACTTATCCTGATTAGATATGGAGAACTTCATTAATTCATGTTTGCATTGTTGTTTATTAACATGGCATAACAAATAGTTATCCCAAAAATAGGATAGAAAACATCAAACATTTAATTCTTAATGTAACCTAGCTGTCTAAATCAGGAGTGTCATCCACCTAGATTCAGCTAGTGTTTACTTTATAAATGAAGTTATAAAGATTAAAGATCATAACCACTATTCATTTTATCTTTCGTTCTTTGGGAGAGGAAGAGTCTTCCTCTACATGGTTAGATGTTAGGTTTAACATAACCTTTTTATCATTCGTTACTCATATAGTTTAATTGTATGTCCTAAGAATATTTCATTATTAAACTATAGTTGTGTAGTTAGAGAATGACATCTTTTGTAATTTAACAAGTTCATTATAATAAGGGAGATTATACTATCTCCTTAATCCAACTCATTATCTGATAAAAACAATAGTATAAAATAGATATAAAGAATACCGCCAAGATATCACTATTATTTCCAGCATACAAGTACAAAATATTTCACACCAAAATTGGAGTCCAACACAAAACCTTTCAATTCATGATTTTAAATATACATTTACAAGACTATGCAATTCGGACATTCTCCGCATGACAACCATAATTAAGATCTTTAAAATAACATCACTTTTCTTTTCCAATATAACTCAAGAATGATTCAAAATTCTTTACATAAGATCTAGAATTAAATAAGCCAATGCATCATAAAATTTTTTGCCTTCTTTTATCACTTACGATGTCCATCTACAAAAATTACTAGCATGGGTCAGTTCAATGAACTGAGCATGATAAGCACTAAGCATTAAAGTGAAGTTCATTCCACTAATTGTTCCATTAAAACAACTCTGCTTTAATGAAACAATTAATATATCATACAAATAATCATCGTAGTAACATCCAAAAGAAGTACAATTAACAAGTCTAAATTCAATTTTAAGAAAAGAGCATAATATAATCTACACACCTGCATTTTATCATATGTTTTAATTGATCATATCAATTACTTTAAAACAATCAACATGTCTTGTCATCCAATTGTTTTATAATTCCTAAGAATAGAAATACACATTTATCTTTTCGAAGTAGTAAAATAAGTTAATTTCAGCCTAGATCACATTAGAATAATTCATCCTACTACATAAGCAAAGAAGAAGATTCAATACATACTACTCCTTACACACTTCATCATCTAAAAGATAGAAACAGGTTCATAACTCACCTAATCGTCTAGGTTCAATGATAACAATATAAGGATTCCATAAAAAGAGACAACATCTAAACAAGAATCTAGAATCAATCTGTTGGTACCCAATTTTTTTCTCCTTTTCAGTCTGAGTAGCATCAGAGATATGGCATGAAGCTTGAAGTCAGATAGATCATGATGTGTGTTCGTTTTGTAGCTAGGGATGTGATCTAATTGGCACTCAGATTTGTAGAGAGATGGATAGCACTTTGAAAGGATTTGATCTGACCCTCACTATTTTAGGTTGTGCCTTTCAACCAAGGTAAGAGAACCTACATTGTAACCCCCAAATGGTGAAGGAGATGAAGATATCCCTCAATTTATGCAAATAGTATGAAAAGGCCTTGGGAAAATATGATCAACACTCCAAATCTGACTTTCACAAGTTGTCACTCCTAGATTATGGAGATATTTTCAATGCAAGGCAAGGGTTACTGGAGACATTATATGATCTTGATTTTCTTTTGCATTTTTGTAAATGGATTGTATTCTTTTGTTGACACACAATGCAATGCAGGGGTAGTATGGGTAGTATGGGTTGTTTAGAATGATTTTTTTGGTGGGGTATTGATGAGACAAACTATGATATATCAGATCTTTAACAACCTCGAAAATACTTGAAATAACTATCGATAAAATGCTTCAAATAATCAAGACATTCTTTCAACCGTAAGAGGCATGGATGGAAGCCTGGGAAGCACTCTTCACACAATCTTTGAGAACTCACCACAAAATCCTGAAGTAAAGAAATCAATTAAACATAAAAATCCTTGATCAAACCATGTCTAAGGTGCCCCAAAGGCTTAAAAATAATCTCTCGCAATCAAGGAAGGTAAAGTTATTTTAATTTTTTTTATCTCCTTATCGATGAAGGCTCTTCGAATATGAGATTGCAAATGCCACTAAACTATTAACTAGAAATGGAGATCCTATGTGATTTCTAAATACTTTCAATGTAAGATTACAACAAGAACAATGAAAACTATTTGCAGGCATTTAAAAATGATAACAGACACCATATTGCCCATAAAAACACAGGATTAACTCAAAAGCTTATTAGATTCATCAACAGGGAGAGTTTCATGAACAATCTCAGATTTGTGTGATGGCTATACACTTGTAACCAACTCACATACATGAATATCCAACACATAAGAAATTATCCTTGTTCTTTGGTGGGTTTCTCATAAGATGAGCTTTCTCTTAGAATTTTCTTGTGATTTCAATTTTTTTCCGAATTTTTGTATTTCTTCCAAAATGCATTATATATCTCTTGCCACATTTGATCCTTCTTTCCCAAGAAAATAATATGCCAAGGGATCAATTCTATTACAACAATTCTTCATGATTCACTGAAAATGACATTTAACAAATTTGCAACGAGAGTTGCCAGGTGTTTCTAAAATGGTGAATCATTGCAAATATCTAGATCATTATCCTTCCTAGAGGCACGTTTTTCATCATCAAGGCATGAAAATGCCTTTCCATTCATCATTTCACCCTTTTACCCTTTAAAATTACCTCTACAACTTTTAATTTGACACTTCATGTGTTTGCTCGGGCTGGGGCAAAAATTACTTCAAAAACATCTCAAATCAAAAGATTGAGTCATGAAACCGATTCCAATGTTCCTAGAAGGCAAAAACAACCGGAATCACCAAAAATCTGATGAATTTTGAAGAAAAATTCATGATTCCAAGCTTCCTGGAGAAAAATGGCAGCCAAAAATGAAAATGCATAGTTGCCCTTGATCTGCTATGTGTCAAACTATGATTGGGAACAAATTCGGGCTTATTTTTGACTTTTTGACATTTTTGAAAAAATGGAAAAATTTGAATTTTTCCCCCGCCTCCGCCTTTGAATTTTGGAGTTGACACGTGGCATGGTGGGTCCCACTAGGATCACACTTCAATTATGCACATTATGACCTTTTTTAGAAAATTGGAAAAATTTCACTTTTTGCCTCGCGGGCCCGCACACCCGATTTCTCCCTCGCCATGTGTCACTTTCTCTATCGCTAAAATCCATGGGACCAATTTTCATTTTAATTCCATTTTTGCTAAGGAAAATTTTTTCAATTTTCCTTCCATTTGGGCCGCCAACATGCTCGCCTTCACCACGGGTCATGCTCCAAAATTTTACCTTAGGTCTTTTTGACCAAAAGGGAAAATTTTCCTTTTTTTCTTCTGTGGGCTACACTTCCCTCTAAATCTATTGGACATGTGTCCACCTGTGATTGGCTCGCGAGGGTACGCTAAATTTTTTTACTCTGAACACTTTTGTGAAAAAGGGAAAAAATCCCCTTTACCTCGGTTCACCCACCAACCCGCTCTACCATGTCGTGCTGCCACGTGTCCTCCTCTGATTGGAGCGGGGCTAAAACTTATTTTGAAACTTTAGAGAATTAGAGCTAAAACCTCTAAGTCCCCCCTCGGCCCACTCCTCCTTTTTGGTTTTTTAGGACACATGTCCACTGGATTGATGCAGGTTTCGGACCATTTGACAGAAAATGATGCCCGTATGACCGCCAAAATGCAAAAATTCAAAGGATGCCCTAGAATTCAATTTTTCCACCAAGGATGGCAGATTTTTCGATGAACCATGTTTTTTACAACATTCCCGATCTAGGATTTGGATTTTCAAATACAAACAAATATGATTTGATCAATTTCTATTTTTCCACTATCTGGCAAAGGGAAAAATGACATAGCCTCGCAAAATTAGAAAAACTAGGGCACAGAAAAGGGAAAACTTGGATTATTCTTTCAAATTATGGAAAAACAAGAAGTTTGTGAGCACTTTTAAAGCATTTCAACTAAAGGGGAATAATTACAGACCATCAAATCAAAGGATAATTTTTTTGAAAGCGGAAAGACTGATTTGAAAATTTAGGGTAACATGGTGCAAGCTCATAAATGGCATGAACATTGGCTCTTGCTTAGAGATGGGCACTCCCAGTGAGTGCCATAATGACAAAACATAGACCAAGTGCCAAAATATCCATTGGGAAAAGGAGTCAATACGTAAGGCAGTAAAAAAACCAAAACCATCCTTCAAAAATGAGTCGAAAATCGACTGTAATGGTCTGCCAAGAACAAGGGCAAACCACACACCAACAAAATAGCAAAAACAAAGCAAAAACAAATACTATACAACTGTAAAATTGGTGTATACCTCAGATTTGGGGATTAATCCAAGAAATGCTTCAAATGTCTTCCATTAATAGGCAGCTCCAGTAATTCCCCATCTAAATATTTGAGAAAAAAGGCATTCTCACCCATTCTCGATATCAATGGCATAAAGGCCCATCCATAATGCATAAAATTTTCCATGCTTTCCCTTGGCTTCATGCCTAGTATCCCACAAAAACCAGATCTCCAACATTGAAGGCTCTAGGAGTAACCTTCTTATCAAACAATCTCTTCATTTTTTCCCTAAAGTTGACATGCCTTTGATGGGATGCTCTTCTCTCCTCATCAAGCTCAATAATATAATTGATCCTTGATTCATATGGGCCAAGATCTTGATCTTCCAACCGTTGGAAAAATGAAATGAAGATAATTATAGGTGTAAGGGAAGTAAAGCCTCGAGTTCCATACACCAATTCAAATGGGCTTTTACCAATAGCTCTTTTAGAATTTATCCTATCAAAGACAAATCGCAAATTTCAATTGTTCACCTCATTTCTTCTTGTTTTGATCCAAGGTTTTTCTAATGATCTTTAACAAATTATTATTAATGGACTTAGCTTGTCCATTCCTGGGGGTTATAGTTTGAAGAATAAGTCGATTGATTCCATATTCATTGCACATTGACATTAAAGGTTTAGCTCTAAAGAACATGGCATTATCATCTACAATATTGCTTGGGACTCCAAATCTACATATGATTTGATTCAACAAGAAGTCCATAACTATTGGGTGTGTTGCTTTCTTGGTGGGATTGCCTCTACCCACTTTGTAAAATAATCGGTGGCTACAAGGATCCACTTATGGCCAACAATAGAAGGATCTAAAATCTCACCAATAAAGTCCATCCCCCATTGCTTGAAAGGATATTCAATTGATACAAGCTGCAAAGGGAGGAAACCTGAAGCTTTCAGTCTTCCAAAGAAATGTTGGCAACTATCACATTTTCTAACCAAATTGCGTTACATCTTTGAAGAGAGTAGGCCACCAATAACCAGCTCTCAAAATCTTATGTGTTGTTACTCTTCTAGCAAAGTGTCCTCCACAAAATCCCCCATGGAAATAAGCAACTATCTTGGGAGCTTCATCTTCAGTTATGCATTTCAAGAGGACACCTTCAGGGTTCTTCCAAGCCAGCCTAAGGTCTGTGATGATATATTTTTGAGAAGCCAGCTTGAGGGCTCTTTTCTAATTTTTATTTAAGTGACTAGGGAAGCATAGGTGTCTGAGGTAGAAGATCACATCTTTGTACCACTCAGAACTTACCAACTTTGCAAGCACATCTACCCTTTCTTCCTCTAGCTGATTCACTTCCACATTCTGCAAGTTGCTCTCAGCCATGAGCTTAGCAAGGCCCAAACCACGTACCAACTTTGTGGTTTGGATGTCCATATCATACTCTTGCAGCTTGTTCACCCACCTACATATTTTTCTTGAGATCTCCATCTTTGATAAGATGTCTTTCACCATGGTGTGGGGAACATAAGCAACAACTTTTGAACTCAATATATAAGGCCTGAAAACTTTTGTTGCTTTCACCAAGGAAAATGCTTGTTTCTCCATGATTGTATACTTCAGCTCAGCTGCTTGTAAAGCCTTACTAAAGAAGGAAATAGGCCTCTCAGCCCCATTCTCATCCTTTTGCAGCAAAATAGAAGCAATGGTATACTCAGAGGCAAAGGAAAAGATTTGGAAAGGCCTCTTATAGTTTGGGGCTGCTAAAACAGGTGCATGTTTAAGTGCATCCTTAATTCCTTTAAAATATTGAATGGAAGCCTCCTCCCACCTGATAACTTGGTCCTTCTTTAGCATTATTGTGATTAGAAGAGTTAACTTAGAAAAGTTTTAAATAAACCTTCTAATAAAATTAATTTGACCAAAGAAAGATTCGATGCCTTTCTTGGTTCTTGGGATAGGTACTTTTTTGATTGCTTCCACTCTCTCGGGGTCTATCATAACACTTTCTTTTGACACAATGTGACCAAGTAGCTTGGCCTTTTGCACACCAAAATGACACTTCTTTGGATTAAGAGAAATTCCATGCTCCCTACATTTGATCAGCGTCTTCTCCAAGTGTTGCAAATGATCACCTCTCTGCCTTGAAAACACAGTCACATCATCTTGGTAAATTGCAATGAACTCATTTATATAACCCACAAAAGCAACATCCATTGCTCTTTGGAAGGTATCCCCATCATTCATGAGACAAAAGGAATTCTCACACAAACATATGTTCCCAAGGAGTGGTAAAGGTAGTTTTAAATCTTTCGACTCTTGACAATAACCCGATTCAGAGCCAAAGAAACCATCCAAGGTGGACAACAATTCAGATCTAGTTACTAACTGTAGCATGTTCTCCATGTTTGGAAAAGGATAATTGTCTTTTAATGAAGCTCTATTCATGTTTCTGAAGTCTACACAAAGTCTGATATCTCTGTTCTTCCTTTTCCGATCGCACAAGGTTTGCAATGCAAGATGAATACCTTGTGGGCTGAATGATCCCTCCCTCCTTCAGTTTCTTCAATTCACCTTGCATTTTCATGGAGAGGAGTGGATTGATTAGCCTTTTCTTTTTTCTGAATGGTTTGGCATTTGTTTTAAGAGGGATCTCATGCTGAAATAAGTCTTCTCTATATGCTTTCAGCTCTAAATATGACCATGCAAGACAGTCTTGATATTTCTTTAACACCTGAACATAAGACTGTTTCTCCTCTTTGTTTAGACTTCTGCCCAAACAAAATTTTCTTGGTTTATCCTTTGTTTCCACATCATGCTCTTCCACATCCCTTGAGGTAGACATGTTTCTATTAATGATGTAATTAGCATTGTTAAAATTAGACTCAAGAGCAAATATGCCTCTAGGAATGGTGTTAGTTTTCAATTGGATAATATATTTTACAAACAAAGTCTCTCTTCCTTCAATCATACACACCATTGGTTCCCAATCAATATTTTGATTTGTAAACTCACCTTGATTTTGCAAGAACCTTTGCACTTGAGAATCATCATCAAACACTTGCCAATGTTTCACATTATCAGGGACAATTGGCCTGCTTAGCACTTCAATGTTGTATTCACAATAAGGTGACATGGTGTAATTTCCAAATCTAGAACCCAACACTGCCAACTTTTTAGTAATAACATTGAGACCTCTATCATGATACACAATGTTAAAGGAATCAAACATTTCAATTAAATCCCAAACTGCATGCTTATACTATTTCATACGCTGATTTTTTGTAGCATATAGTTTTCTTATTTGTTTGACAACCAGCTCTGAATCTCCTTTTACAACAATGTCTTTTACTCCATATTTCCATGTAATTCTTAACCCTAACAACAATGCCTCATACTCAACAATGTTGTTAGTGCATTCAAAATTAAGTTTGAAAGAAAAATCAAACTCTTCCAAACTAGGAGAAAGCAGAACTATACCAACACCATTCCCAAATTTGGAGCAAGCTCCATCAAATAGCAAGGTCCAAGGAGAACATACCTACTCAAGGCAATTTGACTTGTCCATCTTATTTTCTTTTCCATCAGCAAAACCAATGAAATTATTAGCATCTACATCAAAAAATAACACTTCATAGGAAGCATTGTTGGGATCTTGAATTAGGTGTAACATTTTGTTTTCACCATAAAGTTTGACCTTACTTCCATCAATGGGAATGGTGGCAAAAGCCATGTCCATCTGAACGCTGCCACCAACACTTGGAGCCCACTTTCTTGACAAAATCATACCCCATTTGGTAGGGAATTCAACAATTACAACATCAAGTTTCAAATTCTTACCGGATAAGCTGCAAGTTGCACTAATAAACCCTTTACACAACCAACTACCAAGACTTCTCTTGAGTCCATGGTAGTACACTTTCCATAGGCTATTGTGACTTTGATATCCAACTCATTCATGACTTCTAGAGGCATGACATTACATGATGCACCACAATCAAAAATAAATTTTTCAAGTAGCTTATCCTTTATGATCAAAGTTGTGAAGAATGGATCAACATTCAATTGGGAATCAACCAAAGATGTCCCCAAATATACCTTAGGTGTCTCTCCAAGATCTTCTACTACTGGTGGTGTTTCAAGGTCAACAATGACTTGAGGGGGAGTCTCAACAACATTTACATTTCTGCCTGGAATATTCTTCTCTTCTTTCAATCCCAAGTACTCAAATGCTCTCTTCTTATGCTCAGGAATTCTAAGCAACTCAATGATTGGAACACTCACTTTGATTTGGCTCAATACTTGGGCTATTTCATAGGGAACATTCTTTGGCAAAGCAAAATTATAAGGGAGACAAGAAGATTCATTAGATGGCAAGGGATTATTAGCAGCTTGGGCATGACGAGGACTGTAATTTTTACTTGGGACAGTAGAGCTTTTAGCAAGTGTTTCTTTCCTAAGAGATTCTTTTGGAATGCTTATGAGCAAGGGTGTTTTAGCTTTGGCTTGAGGCCCACATCCTTTAAAAACTTTTCTTCTAGTGTTATAATCTTTCTCTTGAGCTACAATAACATTCATACACAATTGTTTATCTTCCCATGAAGGGATACCACCATCATACTTCTTAATCATCAAATCTCTTAAGTATTCAAAGTCATTGTTAGGAATTTCAAAAGATTGCACTACATCAACTTCAAGAGCATGAGGGGGAAGAAAGACTTCTACCCGTTTGATGCAATCCCAAAAAGTTGCAGCTTTCTTAGCACTTATTACTTCGGTAGATGTTGATCCTCCTTGTGAGCTTGAAGAACAACCCATCATGCAAATATCATCATCAGTACCATCATCATTATTAACTTCACCTTCTTATTGGTTTACTTCACATGGAGGATGGGGTAGAAAACACCTATCACACTAATCAATATCAAAAACCTCTTTAACAAAAGCAACCATAGCAGTTAAGGGATCAAGCAACACTCTCCCTTCATGTGCTTAAGGATTTCTATTTACAGATCCAATGTGCCCTTTACCTTGTCATCAAATCTCTTCTCATCCCTATGGTGATTACCAAATCTATCTTCTACTTGCTGCCTAGGCTGACCTTGTGAAGTCTCGCCCAATTCCCTTCTCGATCTTGCCAACTTTTATGAGATTTCTTTGACATCCCCTACTAAAGTTTTCACAACCTCTTCTAAATCAACACCTTTACTAGTTTGAGGTTTTTTAGGTTTTATCAATTTTATAGCATCTCTCTTGAGAGGTTTCCTAACATCCTTGATATTGTTTTCAATTTGAAGTGCCATGGTGAAAGCTTGTCTTAGATTGGTATGGTTCTTTTCTCTTAAGTAATAGGCTGCCTTTTTATCAAAGGCATATGTATATTTGATTAAACAAGATTCATCACAAGGCCTCAAACCAACATGCAGCCTTCTCAAAGTTTTTTTAAACCTTGTGTTGAACTCGTGGACTGATTCATTAGGGTTCTTCTTGATATTCTCAAACTCGATAAAAGAAATCCAGATCAATCTTGTCACCATATTGCAACCTAAATTCATTTTTCATTTCAGTCCATGAATCAATCAAATTATCAGGTAGAGTAGTGTAAGAATGAACAACTTAATATAGAAATCTTCAAACTCTATCTCAAAATCTTCCATCATATTAACAAAGAGTTTGAGATGTTGATCACTAGTTACCGCATTGTTGCCTTTAAATTTTGGCAATCTATTTCGACATCTTGTGGAAAAAGCATTCCGGTAACCATCCATTCCTCTAAAATCTATGGGACCAAAGGTGTTAACAACAAATGGAGGTCTAGGCTGAGCCATATTTTTTGGTGGAGGTGATCTTGGAGGTGAAACAAGATGATGAGGAGTGCAAGATCTTTGGGGCTCAAGAATGTGATTCACAAGACTGGTATTATCTAAGTGATGATTTTCTTGGAAGGTTTTACTCGAATTAAAACACAGAGGTGTAGATTGGATAAGGAACTTACCAGGTACAATAGAAGGGCCTTCAATAGCTAAGGAAAACAAGTTAATGAGAGGATTTCTTGAATCAGAATCACTTGAAGAAGAGTGATAATCCTCTACTAAAGGATGATCTCTCTCACTAATGGATATATCTTTTCCTGATGTCTGAACTTTAACCACTTTCCAAACTCTTCTCCCTTCCAACTCTGAGTTTATTGAATCTGAGAACAATTTCTTAGCAAAGTCTCTAAGGAAGAGAGATATTCTTCCTTCCAATTTTGTAGAGATCAGCAATACAAAAATAAATGATAGAAATCTTAAGACACTGGTATTTATAAATATCAAATCAGCATGGATTCACCACTAAGGACTTTCACCCTAGTTGTGCAAATGCACTAAAATACTCTGTCAAATATTTACCAGCACTGAAAATATTGCCAAAATTTACAAATTAGACCTTCCTTCTTCCTGAATTTATCAATCACAAATGTAAATGAAGTGCAACAACTATTGGAAACTGGTAAAATTACAGGCAGAACTTATATCTTCACTCAATCCTTACAAATATAATTATAAAATGATGCTTCAACAATGTATTTGCATGCAAAATTTGCAAAGGAATTTACCAGGGTTTGATATGCATTCAAATATCTCAAATATGCATGCACATGGATCAGATTGAACTTAAGAGAATATCAAACTCAGAGCTCTACTTTTATTCCAATCTTATAAATCTAATCAGAAGATGATACTCAAATTTGTAATTGCACATAAATCACAAAAGAAGTATTACCAGGGATCTGAAATACAAAAATATTTAAGAATCTCCCTAACAGCAATGTCATAAAGTGTTGGCACCCAAATTTGTTCTCCTTTTCAATCTAAGCAACATCAAAGATATGGCATGAATCTTGAAGTTAGATAGATCATGATGTGTGTCGTTTTGTAGCTGGGGATGTGATCTAACTGCACTTAGATTTGTAGAGAGATGGATAACACTTTGAAAGGATTTGATTTGACCCTCACTATTTTAGGTTGTGCCTTTCAACCAAGGTAAGAGAACCTACATTGTAACCCCAAAATGGTGAAGGAGATAAAGATATCCCTCAATTTATGTAAATAGTATGAAAATGCCTTGGGAAAATATGATCAACACTCCAAATTTGACTTTCACAAGTTGTCACTCCTAGATTATGGAGATATTTTCAATGCAAGGCAAGGGTTACTGGAGACATTATATGATCCTGATTTTCTTTGTGCATTTTTGTAAATGGATTGTATTCTTTTGTTGACACACAATGCAATGCAAGGGTAGTATGGGTAGGATGGGTTGTTTAGAATGATTTTTTGGTGGGGTATTGATGAGACAAACTGGGATATATTAGATCTTTGACAACCTCTACAATACTTGAAACAACTATTAGATAAAATGCTTCAAATAATCAAGATATTCTTTCAACCGTAAGAGGCATGAATGGAAGCCTTGCAACACTCTTCACATAATCTCCGAGAACTCACCATAAAATTTTGAAGTAAAGAACTCAATTAAACACAAAAATCCTTAATCAAACCATGCCTAAGGTGCCCCCAAAGGTTTACAAGTAATCTCTATAGTTAAGGAAGGTAAAGTAATTTTAGATTTGTTTATCTCCTTATCGATGAAGGCTCTTCTAAATATGAGATTGCAAATGCCACTAAACTATCAACTAGAAATGGAGATCCTATGTGATTTCTAAAGACTTTCAATGCAATATTGCAACAAGAACAATGAAAACTATTTGTAGGAATTTAAAAATGATAACAAACACCATATTACCCATAAAAACACAGATTAACTCAAAATATTGTTAGATTCATCAGCAGGGGAGAGTTTCACAAACAATTTTAGAGTTGTATGATAGCTATACACTTGTAACCAACTCACATACATGAAGATCCAACACAGAAGAAATTATCCTAGTTCTTTGGTGGGTTTCTCAAAAGATGAGCTTTCTCTTAGAATTTTCTCGTGATTTTCAATTTTTTTCCGACCCTTTGCATTTCTCCCAAAATGCATTATATATCTCTTGCCACATTTGATCCTTCTTTCCCAAGAAAATAATATGCCAAGGGATCAATTCTATTACAACAATTCTTCATGATTCACTAAAAATGACATTTAACAAATTTGCAACAAGAGTTGCTAGGTGTTTCTAAAATGGCGAATCATTACAAATATCTAGATCATTATCCTTCCTGGAGGCACGCTTTTCATCATCAAGGCATGAAAATGCCTTTCCATTCATCATTTCACCCTTTTACCCTTTAAAATTACCTCTGCAACTTTTAATTTGACACTTCACGTGTTTGCTCGGGAAATTTGGGCAAAATTACTTCAAAAACATCTCAAATCAAAATATTGAGTCATGAAACCGATTCCAATGTTCCTAGAAGGCAAAAACAACCTGGAATCACCAAAAATATGATGAATTTTGAAGAAAAATTCATGATTCCAAGCTTCCGGAGAAAAATGGCAGCCAAAATGAAAATGCATAGTTGTCCTTGATCTGCTACGTGTCAAGCTATGATTGGGAACAAATTTGGGCTTATTTTTTGAATTTTTCTATCGCCCCTCTACCTTTGAATTTTCAAGCTAACACATGGCACATGGTGGGTACCACTAGGATCACCCTTAAATTCTCGCACATTATGACCTTTTTCTAGAAAATTGGAAAACTTTCACTTTTTTCCCGCGGCCTCGCACACCCGATTTCTCCTCGCCACGTGTTGTTTTCTATAGCTAAAATCTGCGGGCCCAATTTTCATTTTAATTCCATTTTTTTCTAAGGGAAAATTTTGAATTTTCCTTTAGCCAAAGCCGCCAACCCACTCTACCTTTGCCACGTGTCATTCATTGATTCGTCGTGGGGCCATGCTCCAAAATTTTACCCTAGGTCTTTTTACCAAAAGGGAAAATTTTCCTTTTTCCTTCCGTGGCCTCGCACTTCCCTCTGACCCTATTAGAAATGTGTCCACCTACGATTGGCTTGTGGGGGCATGCTAAAATATTTTCACTATGAACTCTTTTGTGAAAAAGGGAAAAATCCCTTTTACCTCCGCAGCCCCGCCACCCGCTCCGCCCCTATTGTGGTGCCACCTGTCATCCTCTCGAGTGGAGTGGGGCTGAAAATTATTTTGAAAATTTAGAGAATTAGAGCTAAAAAACTCTAAGTCCCCCTCGGCCCGCTCCTCCCTTTTTGGTTTTTTAGGACACGTGTCCACTTTGGATTGGCTATGGGGCTTTGGACCATTTTTGACTTTAAAATTTTTACAAAATAAAGTCTAAAAATTCTAAGGGAATCCAACCACCTACCATCCCCCTACCAATCAGAACATGCCACGTAGGCAAATTTTGAAAAAATGGGTCCCTGGCCCGAAAAATGCCCCATTTGTCAAAAAGGTGAAAAATGAAAAGTTACAACACTTCCCTGTTTTCCTCAGCCAATTAGAAGCCGCCACATTGCCAATACCTTCTAAGGATGAATTTGATGGGAAAATGATACCCGTATGACCGTCAAAATGTAAAAAATTCAAAGGATGCCCTAGAATTCAATTTTTTCACCAAGGATGGCAGATTTTTCGATTTTAAATCAACTGAACCATGTTTTTACAACATTCCCGATCTAGGATTTGGATTTTCAAATACAAACAAGTATGATTTGATCAATTTCAATTTTTCCACAATCTGGCAAAGGGAAAATGACATAGCCCGCAAAATTGGAAAAACTAGGGCACGTAAAAGGAAAACTTGGATTATTCTTTCAAATTAGGGCAAAACAAGAAGTTTGTGAGCATTTTTAAAGCATTTCAACTAGAGGGGAAGAATTACAGACCATCAAATCAAAGGATAAAATGTTTTTGAGCAGATACAAATTTGAAAATTTAGGGCAACATGGTGCAAGCTCAAAAATGGCACCAACACAATCCAAGAAGAATAGGAAATCAAAACAGTCTAACTATAAGTCTTACTAACTTCTACATGTTAGAAGATATAATTCAAAGATCTGAAACCAGACTTTCCACAAATCCAAGCTAGACTCAAACAGAATTAATCTCTTATCCAATCCATCCAAGAAGGGTTCATAATAAAACAGAGTGCAAAAAGAGACAACCTTCCAATATCAATCCAAATGGAGTATGACTCAATCAAGCAAAATAGTTGGTCTAAGCATGTTATTATTTTCTTTCCAACATACCGACTTAGCTAATCTCTTTCCACATCATTACAACCAATGAATTATACTAAGTATACCAACAATCCACAAGAAATTTCCATCTCAAAAGAGAATCGAATACAGAGAAGCTTAGTCAAATGAACTTATCCAAACAATGAAAAAGGATCTCAAATAGAAAAGGACCCAATCCATAATTCATTTCATTTATACTATGAAATGAATTCCATTTCTATTTCAAACTTAGAAATTCTTAAACTAGTTCCCAAAAGAGAACATAGAATGGAGCACACAGTTAAAGAAAGCACATTTCAAATTTTCCATTAAAAATTTTACAAACAAAGTTTTCCTGTTTCTAATCATCAAGCACCAATTAAAATTCAAATCTCAGAATGAAGTACATAGCATAGTCCCAAAATAGTATACTATCCCCAAGAGAACAATTTCCTTTCTCTTTTAAAACCCAGAGATTCATTCAATGAATCCATCGAGGAAATAGAAATCACAAACAATATAAGATATACAAGATTCAATACAACCCACGAACTCAAAAGATACTGTATTCCCAATTTCTAGGTCTTACATGGCTCCAAATAATAGAGACATAAAGTACGTGGTCATCGTGAAGACAAATTCAGTGAGACAACCCCGAGCCAGAGATGATAAATCCTATCAACCATATTCATCATGAGAGTAATCAACTCTTTTCCCTAACAACCAAAAATTCAATAAAGAGGATCTGAAGGTAAGAATAAAACCCAATATACGTTTAAGACAAGTATTATCCCAAACTTACCTCCAACTTGACTGTACACATAATCACAACCAGGACTCTCAAGTTCCAGTTTAAAAGATTATGACAAGGAAAGTATTTGTTTCAAACATCTATTACAAGAAGGAGAAAGCATGTTGTATTTCTAGAACCCTCTAAATCTATTAACGACTATTCCAACAAACTATAAATCATCAAATACCCATAACAAGATATAATTCCAGTCCTTTAATCCTTCTAATATAACAGTCAAGCCTTCAACAGACACGGGTTTGCTCAGGGAAGAGAAGAATAGGATATACTTCATATTCACATACCCTATCAAGTTCAAAGAAGGTGGTACAGTCTAAAATACATAAGAACTAAAACTATTCACAATTAAGAAGCTATGTGAAGAAGATCTCAAAAGAGATTACAAGATAAACTTCCAACCGAAACTAATCTCTCAAGCCCTTATCGAGAAAACAGTCCATAATGAATTAAATCATTCTCAAATCCCTGAATATGAATAAAACTTTCAGCTCAAAGTACATGTACAGAACAAAACTCATCAATTCAACTACAAGTTCAGAATACACAAGGATTGAATATGATTACAAAGTGTCAAATACAAAGATTCAAGAAAAAGTTTAGAACTACACAAAGCTCCAACTCAGCTCAGAATAACACGAAGTTTAAATACAAGCTCCTAGCAAAACTCGAATGCTCCAATACAAGTAAAAATGAAACATAGGTTCCAAATAATAGTTCAGAATGAAACATAAGACTCCCATAGAGGTTCAGAACCACACAAAGCAACTAATGCTAGTTCAAAACAACACCAGTCTTGCATACAAGTTTCAGACTGAATTACAAAGCTTCAAATACAATTTTTGCAAGCATGTCACCATTAAACTAGCATGAGAAAGTTTTCCAAAACCATCATTACTAAGAAATGGATTTACATTCCAAAAACCACAGAGATTCATAAAAACATGTAAGTAGATAACCAGAAAAATCATGCAAATATTTATCTCATGAGAGTAGAGTTGTTCTAATGAATCACTTAGAAGAAAGAAAGAAATCTTAATGGGTAGGGCCTATCATGCCTGATAGTGCTTCTGCAAATTTGAAGGAGACTTCTAGTTGAGCTTCCCACTCTTTTTCTTCTCCATGAAAGATCAACAACCAAAAAAATTTCCTTCCAATGCCTCATATACATTCCCTTGATCAAAAATAGACCAGAGAAACCAAAAATAGCCAAGAAGAAGAAGAAGTCAAACTACCGGTTCAAAGAACTAGATAGCTCCATGCAGAGAAAAAATTGCGAGGCATGCAAAACCATAAAACCTCCCACAAATATTCCTCCCTTGTTTCCAAGATGATTTACTCACAAAAACTGAGATCCATTAATGTTGTAACTCCCAATTCTCCCACTTATCTCTCTTTGCCACCGCCTCCCAAAATGACAAATACCAATTCCAAATCAACATACAATTCCATACTTAGTGAATCCTCCACATAAGCCCCACTAAAGTTCACTATCCCTTGCTAAAAATAGTAGTACCTCCTTACATTAATACCTAATCAAATCAAATAAAATCCATTAGAACCGTCACCATAGTGCCATGCGACCCTAGGTTCCTTTTTAAATAGTTTAGGCTAGATTTCCCAAAACTTAGGTTAGTCTAACAATTAATCACCTTAGGTCTTAAAACATTGCCATAGGTAGTACCCACTTTAGGTTAGATTAAATTCACTTCCATATAGTATTAGGCATTAGGTTAATATAGCCTAATATCACCTTAGCAAACTTTCTCCCTTATTCATTTAGCACTAGATCTTAGGTTAGATTATAACCCCTAATTAAGTAGATGTAGCTAGGAAGTAGGTGTTCTTACCTAGTTTAGGATACCATTAGGATTATCCTTAAGTTTTTAGGATCTTGATCCCCTTCATAGTCATAAGCAGACTATATTTTGTTTACACTAATAATTTCCTATAGAGATCAATCCCAAAGACCCAAGCACAAACATATAACCAAATGAAGGCACTTTCACACAAGACCATAGAATTTACAAAATATAAAAGTTCATCTGCTATGCCTCTCAAACTATTGAATGTCAATTTATCATTCATCCAAAGAAAATATTTAAAACATTTCTTGGATCACTAAAATTGATTCAAGGATGAGTCAAGATACATGAAATAAGTTTTGAACTCTCAAAATTAGATTGCATCTTATCAATAAGAAATGAAAATGATTCTTGTAAGCCATATCATTCTATTTTAAAGAATCCAAGAGCATAAATGATTTATCCATAACAAACATGATTTCCAACAATCAAGGGAACACACCTCATTCAAGAAAATCACATGTTAACACCTATAATGCAAAGAGAAATATAACAATTTGTCCAAGGTGTTATAGTTCCAATGCAATGTGTGAAGGCTAGTTTTCCTCTCCCTTTCTTCATATTTATTCTATATCATTCTCCTCTTGACACCATTCTTCCATTTTTTGGGGCATCCTACCCTTACCCATTCTTCTCCTCCACTTGGGGCATCTTGTCCCTTGTTTTCTTTCCATTTATCTCATCTTTTCAATTTTCAATTGCCTTCCTTCATCACCCCATCGACACTTGAGGGGGCATCTCTCACTTCTACTAATTTTTCTTCTACCTCTTCAAAATTTTCCTATCTACTATATTTGAAGTGGTGTCACTAATGCTACCCCAAAGAGGAGAAAATGTAGATACGTATAATTTAGCTCTAGCAATTTAAATACTTAAATTTTTCTAATTGTCCCCTTTCCCATAAATTGATGATATATCATCAATATAGCACATTTTCTCTTCTATTTCTGTTAATTAACTACATTACATTAATTAATTATCACTTATATCAACAAAGATACAAATTAACGATCGTCAGTTAATTAAACCCCTTTCTACCTGAATTAATTAATTATTCTTAATTAATTAAGTATCCTCCTCTATTAGATAAATAAACTTCCATTTATCTAATTTAATCCTTCATATCCCCTAAATCATGCTAAATCTATTATAAGTTAGTCTAATAAGCTCATCTCGTCATTAATTAATCACCTTTGATTAATTATATGCACCCCGATTCCCATGGGTCACTAAAGTAAAAAATAAACTCTCCTAAGTTTGAATCAACCCTCCCTAAACATTCCTTATCCACAACTAACGCAACCTCTCTATTATTGCACATGTAAAGGGTTAGAGAGATTATTTTACCCATTGGGCTATATAAGGATCCCTCCTCCTACCTTTCAACTTACACGTAAATGAGCATAGAGCCTATACTATAGCCATTTCATCATCCTAGGGCATTCTTCCTTGGAGTGGAGCTAGGCATCATCCATTTGTATTGAATCATCCAAGCTATTTTGTGAATATCAATGGAGTTAATCAAGAAATGCCTTATTGTCATGGCTTGATGAACCTCCATCCTCAATCCTCTTGGATCAAGAAATAAATATTAACCCTTTGATAGCTAAAGGATCTACCTAGATCCATTTTAATGATTTAACTTTCTAAATAGTTAAGAAATAAATGGTAGCATGTTAGCTTGAGGTTTATTTTCAAGGTTCTAATGCATAGTGTTGATGTTTATTACTTTTTTATCTCTTAATATGATGGTGTAAATATTTTAGTTTATCATTTTATTGAGATTATTAGGTGTTAGTCTTGATTTTATTTTCATACCTACTAATTCTTGCACGTGGCTCCCAAAGATACCCCCGTTTTTTTTTTGTGTCATGAAGGACTGTTAGAGTGTTATCTAACTTATTTACCACCTCACCGAAGCATAATTTGGTATGGTTCATTATCCATGGTTCATCCTTCATTATTCATTGTTTCGAGTTAACAAATTATGCGTATGGACTCATTTGGTCCAAGAACTACAACCTTCATCTCTAATACCAAAATGTAACAAAATTTTTTTACCTCTTGATTCAAGGGATTTTATTTTTAAATCGATATCAATAATTCTTTATTCTAAATAAATATAATTTAGAACTAACATCAATCTAAATCAATCCATCCTATAACAGTTAACCATGTGCAATTGTATGAGTTGGATTAATTCTAATCCATCATGTATTAATATTTACAAGTGTGTATACAAGGTATACTATTGGTTTCATTTTTAGGCATTGATAATCAAGTGACACTTTCTAAGTGTATACATGGGTATTCATTTCTGAAACCCATCCGATATCCTACAACTTAGATCTTGGTGAAATAAGGATAGTGTAATCAACAACTTATAGTACTTAGAAAAAGTTTCAGAGACATGTTTTCCATGCTCAGTTCCATGATGGCACACTCATCAATTAGAAATCTTCTTTCACCATAATGCTTAATTTATGTTATATAGATTAGGACTATATAGTGGAGTTATAATAAATTACAAGTTATGTTTAAGGTACAAATTCAGATCAGCCTATATGGATAAGTTCCACTATGTTGGCTTAGGATGACTATGGGAGAGTAAGCACGTCTGTAATAATTTGCATCATTATGATTTTTTTACCTTTCCCATAGTCATCATAAGATGACATCGGTACATAATCGTGGCAAGAAAATATGTATTTGTACCTTTAATGATACTTGAATCTTAAGGTATTATGACATTCGTATTTAGTGAATCTTGACATGATAACTCAATATAGAATATGTACCACATTATATAAATGATGACCTAAGTCACTAAATGGGTACTACGATATAACGTCCATAATGATTTTCTTGTTGAGTTCCTCTAATTGAAACACCGTATCTTATTTGACTTAAGGAAATTTAGTTAAATTATGACAGTCAATTCTTAGATACTCTCTTCAATTCATTAGGTCTCATGGAATTTATGTAAATCTCAAGTTTTCTTCATTCCATCATGTTCGTTATACACACTAGTTTTAGATTTAACTCATCTTACTACATAAAATCCATAGTTCATATTTTGTTATAATTATATAGGATGGATTTATTTCAAATGATTTAAGAAGTGGTCCATAATACACATAAAATCACCTGTAATTATAATCATGCATACACCATATATATAAGTTTTAATTCATTCCATCATGTTCAACATTGAATTATATGGAGTACACATTTTCCCATAAAATTCATATTTAGATTTAATGGCTAAAACATCTTTATTACTACATAAATGCTAATTTATCCTATTAATTAGTTAAACAGTAACAACAATATTTCATTTAATTACAAATTCATTGTTCAATATATAGCAACATTTATTTAACCAAATTGAAAAAATAATTTCTTTCAATGTCACTCACCTAGACTTAAATTACGCCATCTTTCAAATGTTAAAAAGGGCGTTTGAGGGAACCGACATGATAAGACCTATTTCCCATTTAATCGTTTATGCCATTTAGTATTTGTATAAATGAAATTATGTAATAATTAAAAATCAAGTAAACAATCTAATAACCCATAAGACCAATCAGCATTTACTCAATTAAATTTAATTACATTCAAAACATCTATTCACATTATTCTAGTTTAATTCCTTAATGGAAAAATCATAGTGACATAAATAATGGTTATAGAATAGAACAATATCAACCTCATTTTTAAACAAGTCATCCTTTATTAAAATAATCTCGTAGTAATCCTATTAATAACTATTCACTCTATACACCGCTCAAACAAGTAATTAAATTTATTTTATCATCTATTACTTTACATTCAAACTGGTTTTTTTTTTTACTAAGGGAATCCTTATTTTCCCTTAACTAAAATAAATACCAAACATCACAACATAATTATCTACTCCACTATTCATTATAATGTCAAGGAAAAAGTAGGTCAAGTTGTATACACTAAGTAATCGAGTGCTATTAGCCTCGTGACTTCCCTTACCTTCAACATAGATCACTATAGTCAACCGACCCAGAACAATAATTAAGCATGCAGAGTATAGTGTATATTTGACTACCTTAAGGTAATTTCTAATTACCTTAAAATTTCCGAACATCAATAAGTGAACCAATGAAGTCTTGTAATTAATGTAACATAGAGATTAAGAAAATATTAACGTATCCCACTGAGAGATTAATGACTTATTTTAGTCAAGAGTAAACAACAAAAGTTCCCAGATATGAAAAGGAAGCGAGTTCAAGTGATGTCGATTCACGGATTAGCATTCATTGAGATAAAAAGACCTCTCAATACCTAACTCTCATATTTCGATGACATGAATGGTATAATCACCCTACCATAATCAATCTGCAAGATTAAAATATACCTACAACCACTCTACCTAAAATAAGGTACATAATAATGTAAAAATGACAACCTCAAACTGAGTATGCACTCAATAGACCAACCGTATACCTTTATGGTTAACGGTTATGGAAAAATATTATCAATACTTAAATAAGGATCAACCCAATGACTGGCCATTTATACTAGTAAATAAGATTGTAAATATTTAACATGGATTCAAATGTTTCCATTTATCCACCGATTTTCCTCAAAACAATATTAACTAAACTATTTAACTTTCTTAACTATCCCAGAAGAAGGAGAAGATGACTCAAGAAATAAACCAAGCTTCCCTTAGATCAAAGAATAATTCAACTGGGGCCTACTCATCAATCAAGAAGTTGTGACATCAAGATAAAAACATAATCACACTTTAAACCCGTAATCCATTTGGATAGCTAAACAGATTAAGGAATAACAATCATCCATTTACTAACAGAGATTCGACCCCAAATAAGTCAAAAAAACATTACCAACAATCACATTAATCACAAAGGTGAAGTCACGATTATATATATATATATTAGAAGATGGGTATAAGGATATCCATAGAAAATATAAGGCTACAGAGTAAGACAATATTATCAACCGTAAAATTTCAGATCCCAACTTATTTTAATTTATTAAATATAGCTCAAGTGACTATCACTAAATACATCTTGTAATTTTCTAGAGGTTTCATTCAAACCCGATTCAATAATGAAATTGAAATGATAAAAACCAAAAAGGTATTATTTCCTAAAACCCATTTCCATAAAAGCAAAAAAAATAACTGCAGAGATTTTATTTATACAAATAATAAATGAAGTAAGCCATTAAGAGAGAAATAGATCTAATGATGCCTAATAGTGAAAACCCTCTTCTTATCATGTTTATCCAAGATTTCCTTCACAACCAAAGCCTCAAATTTTATTCTACAAAGATGTAGAAACCAAAATTGGGTCACACCCCCTTGATCCCTTTTAAATAACCAACTTAAACATATTCACCTAACGATGACCCTTCTACCCCACATTAATATTAATTTAATTATTTACAATTAAATTAATATTCATCCTCACTTCATTCATTATTTAAATACCTTAATTAAAACTAATTTCCACCTCACCTAGACACCTCACCCCACCACCTCACCTAGAAACCTCACCACAAACCTATTTTTAGCATATTTCCCCTTTACTAGGACTCAACATTCACTCACCATAACTAACTAAGACTTAGTCATACCTACCTTAATGAACTAAGACTTAGTGTAACCCTAAAATCATATGCCTATTCTCCCTCTAACCACATTCCCGCTCATTAAAATGTAACATTCTATTTTGATCCATAAGAATAGACTGAGCTGGCCCAAAAAGATTGCCAAGATCTGGCATTTTTAGTAAACCTAGGATTTCCCACCTTAACCGATGTCGGTCAACCCTAAACCAACGCCGGTCACCCTAAACCATTATTGGTTACCTTATATTAATTTTGGTAACCTTTTTTGAGAGGTGGGACACATTATCGTGTTTTAGAATGAAGGAGGTCTACATGCAAGAAAGAACCAGGACTCTTTCGCACATCCAGATAGCCATAACCAACACCAAGACTGATCCGAAGGTATTTTTATTCACAATAGCATTCTAGGAAGCACTTCCATACCACTGAGCAGCATTCCATAGATCAACCATCACTAGCATATCCAACCACCTCTCCACCACTACGTCAGGCATTTAGAATCCTTTTGAACTCCAAGTAAGTTGTTTTTTCCTCTGTCATTTGTAGTTGTATTCTCTATTTTCCTTCATGTATTCACTGTTCTTACTTAGATCTATCCTCAACTTTATCTCTATCAACCACCACCTCACACTCCACCTAAACTTCACAAAAACATATCTCAAAACTTCCTCCCTCATGTAGACCTCACAAACACCCTCCAAACTCTTTGTGTAATCATAAAGAGGACCCAAAACTCATTCTACAACATCTTCCAGTTCCCTATAGTCACCGACACTAGTTAAACCTAACCGTGGTCGGTCTATCTTATACTAACATCAGTCTCCTTAATCGATATCGGTCACTATGACTATCAACCCAACCTAACAACTCAACCCTTAACCTACCCCAAACCTCACTCAAAACCTTACCACACCTATCTTGGACCTGTCACCTCACCCTCCCCTATAGTGACCTTTCTAACTCTCTGTTCAAAGATAGAAGAGAGCCTAAACACCCTCCCCCGACTCCCCTAACATTTTCCCAAGTGAACGATATTAGCCACCTTAAACCTATTTCAGTCATACCTAAAATGACATCGGTCACCCTGACCGGTGTCGGTCTTTGTGTCGATAACACTGCTCTGCACCAAAACCTAATTACCTCACCCAAAACAACCCAAAATCTTACCCAACCTTACCAAGACTTTGTCTATGACCTGCAGACCACCTACACTACCCATAACCCAACCCAAAACCTTTACCTGCATAACATTTTAGTATTTAATTAGATCGACATTGATAGTAATCTGAGGCACCCAAATCAGAATGCTAGCACTAGATTCTTTTATTTACATGTTTAAGTTATTTTATATTGATTTATAAATAATGGATTGATGACCTTCTAGGAAGTATCACACTTCTAGATCTAGCATATGCTAGGTAGTCCACTATCATATACTATTTAACTCTCTTTTGTGGTCTTGTTTTGTATTTTAGGTAGTTCCTCCTAGCCAAAAGGAAGCTCTCACAATCAGCATTGGATCAAGAAGTCAGAACGTGCACAACAACCTTTAAACTGACCATCATAATAGGTATTCCTCCTTGGCCCATACCCTTATCTATTTCGTCTAAATCCTTAAAGAAAATGGTGAAACATTTTGGTACACTGGTGGGACCCATCAAGGGTTATTTTACATTTTTTTATTCATTCCTAGATGAAATTTGGGTGTTTTTTTCCCTTTTGAAAATCTTCCACATTAATTTTCTTCTCTGGAATCTTCCCTCTTTCTATTGTCTAAAAGCAATCATGTTTTTGGTGCTATAAAAATAATACTTATTTTCTTTCATTAGTATTGCATTAGTGAAAGAGCATCCCTCTTCCTATTCATTACTTACTACATCAAATATCACATTTTGATTTGGGTTTAAAACACTTGTATAACATTTCGATTTGTTGCATTGTATATCACATTAAAATTGAGGGCAACCTTATCTTTGGAAGTCATGCCCAATTGATGGTTAACATAAATGAATCGTAGAAATCACATTCTTTCTTCTCTCTCTTTACCAAACTACACAAATTAGAATATATACATCTTTTAAACAAAATCCCCTGCAGAGAAGATGTCAATGATCATACCATCGAGGATTGATAGTGGGCACCAAGGTAGTTATCTTTGTCTAGTCCCCCATCAGAGAACAGCCCGCCCCTACCATAACATAACCTAAAACCTCACCTTTAGAATTTCCTTCTTTGTAGGAAGCCTTCCCAACAAAAACTCTACTCTAAATTCATGAGTCATTATTTTAAATAGCATAATATAAACACACTAAATTCACTTGTAGGATTACATATTTTTCTTAGCTTTGTGCTTGACTTGCGTTTTGAGGTGTGAGGTCGTATTCTCCATTTTTCTCTCCTTTCACACTCCATAATCATAGTTGGTGTATTCCAGTTGTTTCTAAGTGTGTCAGGGCTCATTTTTACCATACTCAGACTTCTAGGTTGGTGTTTCATTCAACTTCAATTCAAAAAAGCAAAAATTCTTCATTCTTCAAATTTCATAAGAATCGCATCGGTCTAATAACCATCACCGGTTTACATCTATTTATCATCAGTTTACCTAACTAGTGTCAGTTCCTTGTTATTTTAGTTATTTTACCCAAAGAACACTTATCTCATCTTCCCTTTTGTTTAGAGTCTTTGTGTATCATTGTACTCTGATAACAGTCATCAAATACAACTCTTTTATCTAACAGTCATCGAGTTTACGATTTCGCCTCATTTGTTGAAACTTTTGTTTTCTCATAGTAATTGGTATCGCCATCAGAATCGCTCATCATCACCATTAACCACCATCGGTCACCCCTTAACCATCATCGGTTAGTAAGAATGACATTGGTCACTCTATTTTGATTTTAATAAAAACATTTACCAACTTTCCCTCTCATAATCTATTTTGTCCCATCTTTGTTGTTCCCTGTGTCATTTACAGAGTACAGTTCACTTGATATACACTGATTCACATGGTGTTGACTCGTATCCAAACTAATGCCCTTGTATTTCACACCATCCATCAGCCACTCCCACCTAGTCCATCACCACCATCCATCCTGTCACCTATGGATCCGACTCAGCTCATCCCCATTTCTAATAGCAACGATGAGTTT
Organism: Taxus wallichiana var. yunnanensis; assembly: GCA_018340775.1. NCBI lineage: Eukaryota > Viridiplantae > Streptophyta > Pinopsida > Cupressales > Taxaceae > Taxus > Taxus wallichiana. The sequence goes on along the minus strand of CM031237.1, from coordinate 582,812,386 downwards.
GTGAGACACCTCAACCATAATCCTACCGCCTCCAATACTACCTTACTCATTCTTCCACCCAAGATTCCTTAGGATAGTTAATATACATCATTCCCATATTTATCCCTCCTACTCTCTCCCCCCTCTCGCATTAGCTAAAGCACTAGCTCATTACTACCATAATCAACTTTACCACCTATGGTGTCTCATCTAGATCCCACAGCCACTATAACTACAGCATCTACATCATCTATCACACTTGTGACATCAATTGTCCCTCTAACAGCCACTTTAAGTATATCCCCATTTGCACCCACCACTTCACATATACTCATTACATCATAACCACCTCATGTGTCGAAACTTACACCCCTTTTCAAAACCTCTTCCTTTCAATCTCGCAATTCCTTACCCCCAATCACCACTAGATTTTTTATGAATACCCCACCCACTTACAAATACTACCAACAACCCCGACCTCATCTATCACTTATTTTGACTATGTGTCACCTACATCTATTCCTCTTCGTAGTGCTCATACTCAACGCCACCATACAATAGCATACCACCCACCTCATACATTCAAAGATCAACCCCCTTTTTTCTCACAGGGGGTACCCATTCATCACAACCTACTAACGACCCCATTAAATTGATGATGGAAAAGATGTAGACCTTAGAAGCATCTATTTCTGGCTCTTGTAATTCTTTAACTTATGATGAAATCTATAATGAGCCTATCCATCCATGTTTTCCCATTCTTCCCTACCCTATGCATTAGGAAATGCCTAAATTCAATTGCTTCAATTTGTAAAGAATACCTGCAACAACACTTGTGGTCATTAAAACATGGGTGTTACCCAATCTCCCACGGTGACACTTTGCTCCTACAAAATTTCCCAATGTCCTTGACAGGACCAACATTAGATTGGTATAGTGGACTACCTCGACATTTCATTTATTCCTTTAATCAAGTAGCCCAAGCTTTCTTAGACTAATTTTCAATCAATATTACCAAGAATGTCACCATGAAAATCTCTATTCAATCCGACAATATGAAGACAAATATATCACAAATTTCATTTCCCACTCGTGGAGTCTTATTTAACCAATTAACATTTCAGCTACTCTCAGATCGAACTTATTGAGTTGTTCACTAGATCTTGTGTCGACACATCTCACCAACTTTTCATGTACAAACCTTTACGAAGCATTCACCATGGCATGAAAGTTGGAAATTCATGCCTTTAAAGAAAATAAAATCCAATTACAAAACAAGAACACCCCATTTAAAGTAAACAACTCTTCTTCATCTTCAAAACCCCAAAGTAACTATTCAAAGCCCAAAGGATCTGCCAACATGGTAGTCCTCAAGGTAGGACCACCTCATCCTTCTAATCAAGCCCAACCTTCTTCCAATATTTCTCCCATCCAAGCCTTTTAACTTCAATGGGAGCAATAGAAGTACACTTCGATTAGAGATCCCTATTCTTCAATCTTGGAAAAGCTTCTTAAAGTTGGAGCCATTACACTTCCTCCCATAAAACCTCATACAGTTTTGATCTTTCTATTCTTATGCCTACATGGTATAAAGAACATCACTATTGTAATTACCATCATGTTAAAGGCCATAGTGATGGTAATTATATAAATTTTAAGAACATTACCCAAGAGATGATAGAAAATAGAGAGCTTTTCATGGACAACCTAAACACGCTAGAAAATAAAAATTTACACATATTTAAAAAGTCATTCCCTAATCATAAACCATTGTCTAATCAAAATAGTGAACCTTCATCCAATGAAAACAATGTCTATGAATTCCACATGGTTTTTGATATCATACCAACCATTCCTCAAAACCTACCTACTTCATCTATTGAGGAAATTTTTACACAAGATCCTCTACCCACAGAGGAGCATACCACTTCTACTCCACCCATAGAGGAGTCCCCCTCATCTCCCCCTGCTCTCATGGAGGAACCCACACCTTCTACCAATGCCATTTCACCATCTACCTCATAACCTACCAAACAATCAATGCTTTTAATTCTCCCATCCACAAAAGAATCATCATTACCTTCTCCTCCACCAAGGATGAAGTCTACATCACCCCACCTATTATCTATCCTACCCATGGGAGACTCATCAAACATACCACTACCTATTGGGGGAATTTCTCCCCCAACATCCTAGGACCCCATTGACATGATCTCATCTCTATTACCTACGAGTCCAAGCTAGCCAATTCCCTATCTCACAAACATATTTTACAGGGATTTCCACCCAACCCATTCCATCCTCTTCTTCAGTAGCCCTGTTTTCATGGTTGGTCGATCATTTAGATTATGTTGATCATTCCATGCTTTAGGGATGTCTTCGGATCCCCGTTTCAACCCAAATGCAAATGTTTTCTGAGGATACTTCCACGATCTACCCAAAGGTATTTTTGGCAACCAAATCAACACTAACCATGCCAATTGGAATGACTTCTTCTTATTCATCTTCATCCCTACCTACATCCAAACCTATACCCACAACTAAAACTATTTCCAAACATTACAAACCTACCCACACCTATCCCCTCACCCGTATCTAGACCCATCACTACTTTGGGTATCATGCCGACATCAAGCCTTACTCACCCACCTATCAGATTGGACTTAGCTATGCCTTCCCAAGCCTACACCAATATTATCCTCCCACCTAAAAGGAAAACTCAGCCTTCTAGGCTACATACACTAGTCTTTCCTACCACACGTTTGTCACTTTCCCACCTTCCATCCATCCTAGGGCCCCATCCATTAACCTTGACAAAATAGTCTCCTACCCAAGGCCAGTCAAAAGCTAAGCTTCCTATTGCTTCCTCATGAAAAAAATCATCCTTACCTTCACTCGTGAACTTCTTACCACTTATACCTCCACTAGTTACTATAACCCTAACCTTACTTATACGAATTCATCCCTTGCCATCTACCCCACCTCTACCAACTAATTCCACCACAACACATTTGCCCCCGTAGGTAACCCATCCCTTCCACCATCTGCTTTCCCTTCTCCATCTCGTACCTCCATTTTACCTTTACCCAAGAAGGTGCAACCCAAATATAAGAACCCGCTACCCTCTAATAAGGTAGTTCAACCAAAAAAATATTCCATTGCTATCTATTCTACTAGGACTTTACCCAATCAAATATCATCAAAACCTAAAACAATATCACTTACCAAACTAGTGGGTCAACCCATTCTCCCTCCTACAAGCTTCCTTCAAATCATCCACACCTTTACCCAAACCCACACTCACTTCCCATTGTGATCCGTTAGCACAATCCTATGCCAAAATTTTAACCAATCTCTTGGAAACATCCATCATTTCTACACCCAAAATACCATCTCGCACCCATACCTAAAATCACCATCTGTGGACCTACATACCCTATCTTTAACAGGGTCACCCATCACACAATGATAAAACAATTACATAAATCCCCTCTAAATATATCATTGTATGATCTTGTTCAAACTTCTAAATCTCATAGACAAACCCTTACTGAGGTTACAGAATCCATTGAAGTTTTACCCGATGATCCTACACTAGTGGCCTCCATTCTTACCCCTCACAATGTTGCCTCACTTACCAAATCCTCTCCTTCTTCTACCTCAATGCCCACTCCTCAAGTATTTTCCCTCAACTTCTCTAATGAGGAGATTGTACCTCTCTAGTCGATGACCCGATCCCACCCTATTCATCAGTATATCAATAACTTACGCATATGACATGTGGTGATCGATGGTGGTGCTAGCATTAACATCATCCACTTCCACGTGTACAATTAAATGTGTATCCCTTCTAAGTGTATGCATAATAACCCAGCTTATGTTTCCTTCCTTCAACGGAACCATCACCTCCACCCTTGGCACAATTATCCTTCACGTTCATGTAGGCCCTCACACTATCCAAGAACTATTCTACGTCTTAGAAAGAGAGTTCAAGTATAACCTATTTCTCATTAGACCTTGGATTTTTTTCATGGGTTGTGTTCCTTCAACTTCACACCATTGTGTAGAATTCAAGCATGAAGGACATAACCACACCATCCCCACCAAACCAGCACCATTTCAAACTTGTAACATGTAATACCGACCCAACGATGTACTTGTACCAATCAAAGCATGTTCCACTACTCCCACTTCTCCTTCACCCATAAGCCCATCCAATAATGCTTCTGCCACCTCTCCTAAATTTAATTCTTCTCTTCCTACTACCGACACTGATTCCATAATCGACCACACTACTTCCCAACCAATCGATACCCTCATATCTAATCATTTAGTGAATCATCTATTTTTGCTACTGCATACTTACTACCAATCCCTTAGAAGGTGTTTTTCAATGCCTCACTCTAGGGGAGTACTAATTATTAAACATCAACACATTCATCACTCTGTAAGAGTATGGAAATGTGTGTCAGCACCCTCGTTATGACTACGCATAGGTGAGGTCTTCCTTATAGTCCTCCTCACCTTTTCACTAACTTAACATATGGGGGACTTGACACCGCCACCTATTCACTTGAACCTCCAAGCCATACATGACCATTTTCATCTAACCTCCAATCCCTTACTAACCACTGCTTCACCCACACTTTCCTTGACCATTACACATGGAAAGGCTTTGGCTTTATTTTTTACAAACAAGGCCACCATACTATCATTTCTTGTACCACCAGTAAACACAATGATTGTAATGGCATTGGATTTTCCACACCACCTTCCAAGAAGGCATGTGTCAACCTCATTGAGAAATACAAACCTTCTTCACCCCATTCACCAATGTCACCACCTTGACCCATGGAGTCCATCGATCTTAAATCTATCCCTCCTAACTTTTTTTTTCATAAACACAATTTCCTTGGGGCCTTTGACTTATCAACGTGATGGCGAGGCTCCTAATTTATTCCATTCATGTATCCCGACATGACTGATGATGATACACCTTTTATTAATGTTGTTCAATGTCGTGACGATGAGTCCATCCTCACCTACCTTGGTGCAGAATATTCTTATATTCACCATGCTACCCCCTCGAGATGCAAACCATGTTGAATGAATCAATTATCAAAATCAACATTAATACTCGGGATGACCCACACATTCTAAAGGTAGGTTAGTCTTTAAATGTTGTTTAACATAAAGCTTCTACCTCTTTCCTCCAAGACCATAGCAACACTTTTGTTTGGTCCTATGCTTTGATATGCCCGATATTAACCCAAAATCATGGTCCACAATATCGTAACCACTCTTGATGCCAAACCCATTAAAAAAAAGGCTGTGGAAAATGCATCCTTGCATTGCTCTTCTTGTTAAATAATAACTTCATCACCTTCTCTTGGTTTCCATCATCCTCTCCATTGACTATACCCAATGTATTTCTAACATCATTCCCGTCACAAAAGCAACAATGGGACTCCATATTTACATAGACTTTCGTGACCTCAACCTAGCTTGTCCTAAAGACAATTTTCCCCTACTGCATTGACCAACTAGTTGATCTCACCTCCGCCATGAAATTCTATCACTCATGGATGGTTTCTTGGGATATAATCAAATATTACTTACTCCGTAAGATCAACACAAAACTTCCTTCATCAATCCTCGAGGACCTTTTTTGCTATCGAGCCATTCCTATTGGCCTTAAAAATGCTAGTGCTACATATCAACGATCCATGACTTATATCTTCCATGACATCATGCATCCCATATTGGAGGATTGCATCGATGAACTTCTTATGAAATCCAAACATTAGGCTAAACACCTGACAATACTTAAGTTCATCTTTGACCACCCCATCAATTATTATGTTCACCTTCAACCGAAGAAGTGTGTCTTTGCGGTAATTTCAGGAAAACTCTTTGGTTTCATCGTTTATTTGTGTGGTGTAAAATTTGATCCTTCTAAAGTAAAGGATATTCTAAAAATGCCTCCACCTACTAATCTCTCGAGAACTTAAAAGCTTGTAAGGTAAGTTGCAGTAATAAATTCGTTGTTTTATCTCATAGCTTTTTGATGGTGTCAACCATTTCATCATCTCCTCAAGAAGGACATAGCATTCAAATAGGATGATGAATTCCACAAAGTGTTTGATGCCTTAAAACAATACCTTCTTCAACCACCAGTGCTCGTTCCTCCTAAGGATGACCAACCCTTTTACTTATACATCTCTGCTACTTACCATTCTTTAGGTTCCATGCTCACTCATCATGATGAGCAACATAGAGAGAAAGTGGTTTATTACATAATTCGCCCTTTTGGAATACAAAACTAGATACACCCATGCCGAAAAACTCTATTTAGCCTTAGTTTTGTCACCACCAAACTTCACCATTACCTACTCAACCACAAAACCTTCATTGTCACCAATACTGACCCCTTACATTACATGTACACCAAACCCTATCAACATCAATGTGTCACATGTTGGCTCATGCTTCTCATAGACCTCAACCTCAAATTCATTCATCAAAAATCCATCAAAGGCCAAACCATCACTAACCAACTAGTAGATGCACCTCTTTCTAGGAATCAACCCTCTAAATTTGATTTCCCAGATGAATCCATACCTACCCTCTCCTTGGATAATACCACTTACCAAATGACACTCTTCTTCGATGGCTCCAAGTGTCAGCGTGGGGGTGGGGCTAGTGTTATCCTCATTCCTCTTGATGGTAAACCTATGCCTTTATCTTTCAAACTAGATTTTTATTATACAAACAATATCACCGAATACGAAGCACTCGTATTAGGTCTCCAGCCGCTTATGCCTTAGATGTTAAGTCAATAAATATCTTTGATGATTCTCAACTAGTCGTAAACAAAGTCAATGGTATATACCAATGTCATAATGAAATAATTCAAAAGTATAAACATCATGTAGACATAATTTTGACTACCTTTGACTGTTAGGAACATCAAACCAGCCCCATTCTACCAAATAATATTGTGGATACCATGGCCTTCTTGGATTCTCAGATACCCACTTCGTCTGACGACTCTAAAATATTTGTCACAATATAAAGGTTACAATCACCCTCTTATTTACCTCATGAGGTCTACTCTGTCAAAACCGTTGCACCTGATCCACATGACCTTTAATATAAGTAGTTTATAGACTATCTTTCCCTTTCCATTCTACCTTATGATCTCACTTGTAATGGACAATGTTCCTTTCTTAAAAGTGTCTCTCACTATGTCATCATGGGTGGTCTCCTTTATAAGCTTGGATTTAACATAATTCTCTTTTGATGCCTTACAAGTATTGAAATTCTCTACACCATCAAGGAATTTCATGACAAAAATTTTGGAGGCCACTTTAGTGGTTTAGCTATCGCTAAATGCATTATTTTCCTTGGCTATTATTTTCCAACCATAAACCGTGATTGTTCGACCATGTAAAATGTTATGTGAAATGTTAGTAACATGCCAATCTTCATCACACACCTAGTCATGCCTTACAAGTCATACGAGACCTTTGGATTTTCTCTCAATGGGGCTTGGATCTTGTCGAGAGATCTATCCCCATTCTTCATAATTCCATCAATGGATTATAACTTCTATCGAATATTACACTAAATGGGTGGAATCCATCCTCCTCATTTCTACAAAAGCTGAGAAACTATGTGAATTCATCAACCATCACATCATTTATCAATTTGGTGTCCCTCACCTTTGTCTCATCACTGATAATGGAAAGTAATTAAAAAAACCCTACGTAAGTTGTGCGATGTTTTTGGCATTCAACTAATTTTCTTTTCACCTTATTACCCATAAACCAATGGCCAAGCAGAATCAACCAATAAAACCTTGAACAAAATTCTTATGAAAGTAGTTGACGATACTGGGAAGGGTTGGCATACGCACATCCCCTTCGCCTTGTAGGCCTACCGCACTAGTATTTGCACTTTAACTACAGCCACACCTTTTTCTCTTGTCTATGGTACCAAGGTTGTCTTGCCTCTCAAAGTCCATATTCCATATCTCTATATATCACTACAAGACATTCTCAACAACGATGACTTTTGCCAAGATCATTTGGCAAAACTTGAGTTATTAGATGAATGATGTCTTAATGCTCTTGAACATCTCCAAATATACTAAAAACATATCAAGCGTGCCTCTAAAAAAATGGTCCATGAAAAAACCTTTCAAGTCAATGACCTCGTCTGAAGGAAAATCAACATGTAACCCGGGAAGGGAAAAGTAAACGGGAAAATTTTCTTATAATTGGCTTGGACCCTATATCATTACTCATGCCTATGGATCAGGTGCTTATCATTTGTCTTCACTTGAAGGTAAACCTGAACCTGAACCCCTTAATGCCTTGCATCTTAAACCATTTTATTTTTGAAATAAAGTCCTATATAACTTTGCTTTAATCGACCACTCATCCTTTGAGCATTGTTCACCTTCCATATTACCTATTTTTTAGGATCAATGACTAAACAAGAATCATGTGATTACCCATCACCTTTCAGCCTTATCTTCAATATGATTACCATGGCTCTACTCATAGCATGATTCTCATGGATACTTTTCATCTTTTTAAATATGGAATCCCATGGTCATTCATCACTCAAAACCACCTCTTTCATAGTTAACCTCTGTGTGTTATGGTTTTGTCTTCTAAATAAGAACCTAATCTTCCTCTATAGTCTTGTCCATGACTTAAAATGTCAAAAAAATGGGATTCAACTCCTTGAGTCAAACTTCTAGCAAAAAGATGACTCCCTCAAATGGGACATCTCTTCTCTCTATCTCGTCATTGTAAATAGATTGCTCCCTTGAAGGACAACTATATAAAGTCATTGCAAAAATACAATAAAATGTTCATAAGCTTCCCGCATCGATCAGCTTCACGAATACCTCAAAGATATAATATAATCATCCCATATAGACTTCTCACATCGATCAGTTTATTAAAAACAATAAAATGAAGAAAATGATACATTTTTCATCATGGACTTTCCTATTTTTTTATCTTGGGTTTCTTGCTAGGTAAACATACTGTCATACACTAAGTTACACTAAACCACCCACTTTCACCTCATTGCCTTTTCACCCTAATTTTCTCTCTGCTCAAGGGACTTGCCACAATTGTGAAATTTCATGATCATGTGACTTTATTCACCCTTAGAATAGTCCATTATGCAATGCCTTTAGGGTCTTACATTCATAATCCCATCTGGGGTATGGTAGACTCATTAGGGTTCTTATCAATTAAATAGCTCTTTTACCACCTCTTACCATTCACCTTCCTCATTACTTATTGATTATCCTATATAGGACTAGACCATTGACACCTACATGTTCACCTCCCAACCATGCCTTTCACCTAAGACTCAATCATGCCTATGACCTACACTCAATCATACCTAAATCCTACCAACCCATTCCTCTACCTCATCACATTCTTCCCTAACTTATGGTAGAACTACATCGGTCTGAGGCCTCTTTTCTCCCGAGTTATGTAGGAAGCACTCCTAGGGAATGGGGCCCTTGGAGGTTAGCTCGGCCACTCTTTACCCTAACCAATTTCCCCTTCATTTTCCTATTCACATTCTACCTTAGTTAGTTTCCATTTTATATCAATAATTGGAAATTAAACCAAATAAGCACCAATTAACAAACATCTTTATCACATCATCAAATAATTCATTTATAATTTGTATATTTCTAGCACAACATATATTTGGAAATTGGAACCATAACATACATATAACTCATCATTTATTTCCCATGTTACCAATAACTTGGACATTAAACCAAAATCATAAACCATGACTCAACCATGCCTATGACCTGACTACATCATGCCTATACCTAACTCCACCATGCCTAACCAACCTGACTACATCATGTCTATGACCGACTACATCATGCCTATACCGACTCCACCATGGTCGACCAACCCGACTACCCCATTCTTAGTACCTAACTCCACCATGCCTAAAACACCTAGTTTCCATCCATATACAACTAACAATCAATTTTTTCTAACACAGGTACATAATCCACAATCATCGATCTCATCATAAAAGTTTGTGTATCCATCTAATATACACTGATACAAAATAATATAAATCTCTCAAAACTCTCATATACAGCCTCACCATCTTCGACACATAGGCCGGTATATGATCAAAAATCTCAAAACTCTCATATACAACCTCACTATCTTCATCACACAGGCCGGTATCTATAGAAAATCATAATTTGAATGCCAAAATCAATTATTGGCCCCTCTAATCTCCAGGTCCATCTCACATGTCCCCTCTACTCCTCCTGTCTTACAACCTTCCAACATCTCTCCCCTACCATAGGTATAGGTCTCACCTCCACTGGACCTATAGCTAGGTCAGGCCTCTACAAACTAGTGGCCTCACCCTAACCCTATCTATGGTCTCACTGCACCCCTTTACTCTCATCCCTATGCATGTGGGATCTCGTCCTCTCACTCAAGGTCATTTGACTGCCTATGCTTTACATAGGAGGGGATATCTATCTCAGAAACTATCAAATGATCCTGATAATAGTGTGCCTCATTTAGGGAATCCCTAAACCTCACCATCGATATTGTTTCTGGAGGTTCCATGGGCCTCAATGTCACCTGTGTACTACAACCTCCTACTACTGGCCTTGGCCCATGTGCCTGTAAATCATGTCCTTGACCCTATGTAGTTAAATGTACCACCACCTATCCTTAGGTAATAGCTAACTTCCCCTATAATGTAGTCACCTGGCCCTGTAAGGTGGCTACTCGTGTTTGTGATGCCACTAGTTGGCTCTACAAACTCGTGACCTAAGCTCTAGTAAAGTGACAATCTACACCCCATCTTGTCTCGAGCCCCCTACCCATGTACTGTTCCAACTATCCCTATAAAGAGTCATATGTCTTGTTAATGTAACTATCTCTACATTTCTGCAATGGCCAAATGCACTCCCAATGTTGTCACCTATCCATGTAATTCATCTCTTTGTACTATAACGATCACTAAATACATCTTCCCGGTCATGGAGCTATCACCTATAACTTTGCTTTGCCTAATACCATATGTACTCATCGATCACCCCTATGTCATCAATCTAGCCATCAACCGGAATCTCTCTGCGACTGTTGGATTTAGGGGGTGTGGTAGAGCCAAAGGCCTCTCCAAATCCTCTCGGTGATACCATACAATAGGTGGGGCACATCCTGGACTAGTCCAAACTATCACCGGACTCTATCCATCTGGAATCCTCTCGTGCTCACTAGCACATCTACCCTGTATCCACCGTAATAGCTACAACCCCCACAACTCCCACCTCATACCTCTAAATACTAGATATCCTACTTACATCCACCACCATATGATATACATTAAATAAATCCTCCAACCTCTATCTATAATGCATGACATCATAGATCACCTCCTTACCTTGTTGGAGATCCCTAGCTACCACCCACCTCTTATAGCCTGCTCTCTGTCCACCTCTATGCCAATCTACTACTAGAAATCCTCGCAGCCACACTATCACAATGTGCTTATATACCCAAAAATGTAACATTAAGGTACAACATAAGTCATAGTGGCGCATCCTTTAATAACCCTAGAGCTGTCTATATAATTGCACCTAATAGGTAGGTGCCCAAGAAAAGCTAACCCGATCCTCCACCATCTCCCATAAAACACCATCAAACCTTAGGGAAACTGACCACCATCTGAACTAGGTAGAGCATAGCACCCCATCGCAACCATCATCGCATTGCTAATTGCATCTCCTCTCGGGTGTGTTGTGTACATCACCCCGTATACAAGGCTAGCACTTGTGCTCAGTCAACTCAGTCACCATCTCCCGAACATTGTGATCATCTCCTCGAAGGCCACATTATCCGACACTATATATAATAGCTCACCAAAAATCAACAATCATAATATCCGGTAGACATCCTCCAGCATGATCATCATCTCACTGGTAGGTAAGTGGAAAGTGTTGGTCACAACATCCCATCTATCGATGAGCATGACCATGAGGCTATGATCCCGTCGGATCCACCTATACCATCTGATGCCAACTAGGCCAACCACTTGAATGTGCCCCCACTCCTCCATGGTGATGTGAGGTCATATCTCCCCAACATCGGTGGGAATCTATCCCGCATCGTTAGCTTGATGTTGTGCCTGCACCCATATAACTCAACCATGTCAAAAGTGCCACACACCTATCTATCCCATACCTACTTCCCTGACCTATCATCTACCCTACACCCATTTACACCAACCCCATATTACCTTACCTGGGACATCACTTACCTAACCCCTTTCCTCCTACCTCTCTTTTGGTCCCTCTTATACCCCATTTCTACCCATTTCCACCCAATCTAGCCTCGCCCCATTTATGTTGACCGATATCGCCATTACTGACCAATATCGGTCACACATGACCGACATCAGTCACCTAAGCGTGACCAATGTTAGCTTAGTCTTATCAACACCGATCACCCTTGACTAACGTCGGTCTCTATTTCGGCTCCATAGCCGAAACCCCACGCCCCCAATTTTTCAAAACTTCCAAAATATGACCTAAAACCTACCCAAACACCCAACCAACCTACCCAAAATCATTTTTATTGCCTAAATCACCTCTATGGCCTCTCCCCATACCCAAATCCATTCATTTTACCCACATTTTAAAATTTTTGAAACCCCCCATTCTTTTCATTTTGCCCTAAAAATTTTAATCCAAAACTACAAATGGATCGAATCCTACCTCTAAATGCAGACACATCCTCGCTAAGATGCATGGTATCCCCATTGTTGGATCTCCCACACCTCCACCCACTGCTACCATGCCTCCAATCACACTCTCGGTCCTCCGACCAATCTAATCACTCTGAATGATCTCATGACCCAATCCACGTACCTCCTCCAACCACTCAGATACCTCCAACTCAGTGTTATATAACACCTCATCCTTTACTTCAAGGAAAATGCTAAAAAAATTGCTATGTCATTTTCTATAAAATGGACACATTGAAATGAATCCATAACATACAGATTTTTACTTTTTTACCTTACCCCGACCTAACCGACATCATTTTAACTTGACCGACATCGGTCATGTGCCTAATCTACCGCATCTAATTTCTATAGACTAACATCGGTTTTCCATAACTAGTGTTAGTTATCCTTTTTGACCCCCTTACTCCACATTGCACCACATCTACTTGCCTGAAACCTTTTCCCACCTAACCCAAAGTTGACCCTGACCTTACACCTCACCCCCATGACCTTATTCCTACATCTCCTTTTTTGCATCTTAGGAGTTGTTATTTTACCTATATCTTGGCCTTACCCATGTCATGACCTATTTTCCTGAACCCGACCTACTTGGTGTGACCATTAACCTTATACACTTGCTATACCTTGCAATGTTGTTACCTATTTTATTTTAGCCTACCAACCATACCTTGCCTATGGCCATGTCGTTTATCCTGAAAAAACATTTGGTGTACGAACATACCTAAACATTCCCCTGCGGTTGACCTATGTTATGTTTCTGACCGTATCCAATACCTTGGATACATGAATCACCTCACCCTTGTTTGGATAAATATATCGACCTTAGACGATGTAGATTTTGCAAGCTCTTCAACCTAGTACCATGTTATAATCTATACATGTGTGTGCATTTGATTTCCATTACCCATTACCTAATTTACACCTGGACTACTACCTATTACCCGTGTTAACTTGTTCCTTCTATGAAACTATGTGGTAATGGTTACTTGGATATTAAGATTTGAATTCATCTTGTTTGAATATAACAATGAATGAATTCTTCTTTTTTTGAACTTTATATGTTTTTGGGTTTTTCTTTAAATATGTGAAAGATTGAACTAAAGGTTGGATAGATGAAGTCCTATTTTGCTTGAGGATATTTTGAGAGTTGGTTTTGTCTAAGTTGATATTTGGATTTATTCACGTAGCTCTGGTTGAGCTTGCTAGATGTCGATCTTATTGTCTTCTTCACTTTTGAGTTAGATGTTGTTTGATTAAACTTATCGTTCTTGATATGGGTAAACTGCTTAAGTAACTTATTAGAGTAAACTTGTTAAAATCTTATGGTTGTAGTTTCAGGAAGATTTAACAAATGAATATTCAGATTTTTGGTTGATGTTTCATGATCTGGAACTAACCAATCGGTTCATTATGAAGGGTTTTCTAGATACTTCAGTTTCTATGATCTTTGAGTATGTTGAAGGATTAGAATGTCTTGTTGACTTAGTAGATGTGTATAGTTGATCTGTCCATAGAAATATAATGGAAGGAATTCTAATCATCTCTGTAGTTGATTTGGGCACAAGTAGCTAAATCATGTCATCATTATTATTGAACATTCTTTGAAATTGAATCTAGATTCTGGCGAAACTTTTGATGATTGGGAAAGACTTAGGAAGAATGTTTTTCATGTAAGTTGTTTAGAGATTTTTTTTTAATTCATCTACTTCTTAATGTGAATAATGTAATAACCATTACTATTTTTACTTCGTGCTGGGAGAAACTTATTTTGGTACCTGACTAGTAGGATGCAATCATATAATTTGGTTTATTATCTTCTAGTGTGTATTTCCTATGTTTATAAGAATTCAAGGATTTGTGAGGGGTCTTTACCATTCATTTTATGACCTTCATTATTTTTGAAAGAATGTTGGAATCCTCTTCTAAACATGTTGATTGAGTCTTTTCTCTCTTAACCTTTGAGGTAAGGTTTTCATCATTGTTTTATTTGAAGACTGTAGGAGATTATACGTTACACTCTCTTTTTGAGTTGTGAAATGTTATTAAAATTTTACCAAATTGGAAGAGAAGTCCTAACTTGTTTTCTCTCGTTCATTTTCCCTCTTACGTGATAATCTTGCTATAGATTGGATCGGTTTAGTTGCATTACTTTTAAGAATGCATTAGACAATTATGGTAATTCTTACTCATTCGAGTTGATTGGTATTGAAGGAATCAATATTTGTAATGGGTGATAAATGTTAGATGCCATTTATTGAGTACTCTGCTAATTCTAATGTGTGGCCTAAATTTATATCTTAGGCTATATATTGGAATTTAAATTAGGATATAGCATCTAAATGGTAATTTCTTATTTTTATGTTGTAGATGATTAATTCTAAAGCCTTTCATGAAGCTAGAATTAGCTTGGATGTAGATGTCTTTTTATGAAATTTTGTATCATTGAGTTTGATAGTAATTGTTTCTAAAAGTAACTCTATTTTTGGAAACATAGTGGAGCTAGTTCTATATTTCTTATTCAGATTGAATTATGTAAGAAATAATAAGTATATGCCTTTATTAAAAAAAGGAGATAAGTAATTTGGTTAAAACAATACTTATCTGATATAATGTTGTTGATTGCTGATTATATCATCATCTTTTCCTAATATTAATTCAGGTTGATCAATTGCTTTCCTTTTATGGTTGTTACTAATTATGATTTATTTATCTATTTGGATTTTGTTTCATAAAAGTAGAGTTGGTTTTATGAAATAGTTAGTTGAAGGAACATCATTTTAATGCTTAGTGCTTATCATGCTCAGTTCAACAAACTGACATGTGCTAGCAATTTTTACAGATGGAATTTGGAAGTGATAAAGGAAGGAAATAACTTATATGATGTATTGGTTGCTTAAAGTCTGGATCTTTTATGAAGAAATCTGATTCATTATAGAAATGTATTGAAAGAAGAAAAGTTGTACTATTTATTGATCTTGATGTTGTTTGACATGAAATATGTCTGAAATGCATGGTCTTGTAAAAATGTTTAATCCATCATGATGTATTGAAAAGAAATTAAGAGAAAATTTATGCTTGTTGTGCCATTCTCCTTGTTTGTTATTTGGAATAAGGTTGTAATCTTGTATTCATTTATTCTCTTTCTTATTTGATTGGATTCTTTTTTAGTTGGAATTAAATGAATTGGAGGAAGGGATTTAATTTAAATGTCCCTCAAATCAATGTAACTTATTGAGTTGTAAATAATAGTTAATATTTCATCTAAATATCTTTGTATTAGTAAAAAGATGTTAATGAAAGAGTAACTTAATTATAATTATTGGTATAACAGATCAAATATATAATGAATTCCAACTCATAACAAGAAAGAGGAAAGAACTTGAGTATTACCTTGATAGGCTTCAAACAAATGTATGGTATATAAGATTGTTAATCCATTAGACTTCATCTCTATGAAGTCTACTATAATGGAACCTATATTGGATCTTAAACATATTATGAATGGTCGAGTTATATTAAATAAATGTTATGATGGATGTTGTTTCTATTTTTGTTTAACTGAATGTTAAGCAAAAAGTAAATGAACATAAAATTAATCATAAGTTTATGAAGTTCCATATTAATTTAACAACTCAAATGAGGATGAAAAACTTAAGGGTTGTTAGAAGTAGGGTTCAATGGGGTTGTTGTAATTTGAATCTTAATTAAGAAATAAATGAGTGTAAATGACCTCTTCATGAGGTGTGTACATCGAGATGTGTAGTTCTGTCAGATGTTGGCACATGCCAACTATAGAACTATACCTTCATGAAGACTAGGGTCTTCACGAGGATACAGTGTTATAGTTGACATGTTGCAACACCCCTCAGCATTGGTTCATCTAGACCTACTCAAACCTAGACTTGATCTTAGTTTCTCTCTAGGTTAGATTAGGGATATGATTTAGCATAGGAAGTGACTCACAATGACTTAGGGTAACTAGGCACATTCAATCGACTTAGGTCAATTGAGTATGTCTATATACCCTAGGTCATCACGAGTGGTTCCCTATACCAAATTATGTCACTAACCTGGGTTAGGGTTAAACCTTGAACAAGTGAACTGACAAAAGTTAGTGAAGACCATTCTAGATAACAGAGGAGTGGGGTGAAGGACGTATTTCATTAGATGAGTATGTCATCAAGGAATAGTAACATGAACAGTATGTTGGAAATATTTGGCCAAAGTATCACAAGCTACTAGTTGCGTTGTCCTATGTCACCTAGTTTAAGAAACAAGATTTCAGATGAATATTGGTAACAAATATTCAGATAGGTTTCTTATACAGAACACTCAAATACCGGGACAAGGTAATACAACCAAGTATACTTAGTATTCACTTAGTATTCAATACCTTAATTTAACATGAGAGATGAATTAGAAATTGAGTCATGAAATGAGAGATCGATAGTTTACCAAGTCATTTATAGCTACATATGGTTATCTGTTATGAGATTGATTGGCATGGAATGTGTGTTCTAAATTATGATTATTTAGAATAAAGAACATTATGTATAAAAAAACTTTCCCTTATTTCTAAATTCTTAAAATAGGAATGTTACATCTTGGTATCAGAGTTGAAGGTTACATCTCTTGGACCTATTGTGTCCATAATCTGATAAAACTTAAATTTTCTTATTAATAGAAAGTTTTTAGAACAAGAGGAAATCTTTAAACAACCCACCATCGGTGGAGAAGCAAAAATTGCCCAAAAACTTGATGAGATCCTTACTTCCTGTTGGACATAAGAGATCATTTAGTTGTATTTAAATAACAAGTAATGGGTAATGAGAAGGAAGAAGATGTTGGTAATAACAATCAACCACCTCCGTGGACAATGCCAATTTGGGAAATTTAGGTGTTGATAATAATAATCTAAACCTAAGCGATCAGCCGGAAAATAAAAAGGAAAGGTGAAAGCTAAACTCACTAATGATATAAAAGAATAAGTCCACCTAAGTTTGATGGAACCACATTAGGATATGGAGTTGAGAATTAGCTCAGTGAAATGGAGAATTACTTTGCACTAAGGAAATTCTTAGAGGAAACAAAGGTAATATGGGGAGGATATCATCTTTTCCATGGAGCACCTTCATGGTGGGACAGCCGTAAAGCTGAGTTAAACATTGATGAAATGAATATTACTTGGGATCAAATCAATAGTTATTTTAGGCAACAATGGCTGCCACCAATTTTTTATGATTAGAAAATGACTGAATTTCAGAACTTATCCCAAGGAAAATTAAGCGTAATAAAGAAATCTTGGGAGAAGTTTACTAAACTCCTTAAGTATATACCTTAGTATAAAACTAATGAGAAGTTCAAGATACATAAATTTATCATGGGATTGAGTCTCATTATAAGAGGAGAGGTAGATGTTCATAGCCCAACCACTATGGAAGGGGTTGTTGAAAAATCCATACGGCAGGAACAAAAATTAAAGGAAATTTATGCTCATAAGGAAGAATTTAGAAAGAAAGTTCCAAACTCCTCTTCATCATCTCTTGCACCTAAGAAAGGACCATGGAAGAAGTTTGGTATGAAAAATAAGTTTTCAACAGATAATAATAAGAAAACAACAACAAATAAGCCTACTACTAATGTACGAAATAACTTTGTCAAGAAAAATAATATCAGAAAAAAGTTTTATGGAGGTCAAAATGATAACTTTAAGGCTGGAAATAAATTTGAGCCTAAAAAGGGACCTATAGGAGGTTGTTACAATTATGGAAAGGATCATTATGTAAATCAATGTCCTTTGAAAAATGATGACCATAATCAAGCAACACAAGATACATGCTACAATGTAGTGAATAATAATAGGTGAAAAGCATGTCACACCCATAGAAGTTCCAGGTAAGTTATTTGGCATACTTGTAACTATTATTTTTGACACAGGAGCTACTAAATGTTTTATTTCTAGTACATTAGCATCAAAATTAAAAATAAAAGATAGAAAAATAGGTAACTCATG
Source organism: Taxus wallichiana var. yunnanensis (assembly GCA_018340775.1). Taxonomy (NCBI): domain Eukaryota; kingdom Viridiplantae; phylum Streptophyta; class Pinopsida; order Cupressales; family Taxaceae; genus Taxus; species Taxus wallichiana. The sequence continues at coordinate 582,793,557 of CM031237.1, read as the reverse complement.
GGCTGTACATTATGGGAATAATGTTGTTCATACAGTTAGTATGTGTCTTTTTGGGTAGTCCTTGACTTACCTAGTTTTTCCACAAAATTTGATCTCTATGTTGCTCCTTTGGGGTCTTATGATGTAATCATAGGTGTTAATTAGATAGCTGAGCATAAAGCAAAATTTGACTATTTTGAAAAATATATTAGTTGTTTAGATGACTGTAAAAAACCATAGACATTCAAGGGTAAAATGTGAAATTTCGTCAGGAAGTTGTATTATGCAACTTAAAAAGACCAAAAATAAGGGTTATACCTTATATGCACTAAAAATTTATGAATCCCTTTGAAGAAAACAATGATTTCTTATAACGTTATCCATTGTTACACAATTTTAGTGATGTGTTTCGGAAGAACTACGTGTCTCCAACCTAAACGATAATTTGACTTCATAATTGAAATCAAACCTGAAACCCGGCCTATTTCTAAGGCACCTTATAGGATGACTACTATTAAATTATTAGAGCTTAAGGCACAGTTACAAGAACTTTTGTCTAAAGGTTTGATTAAACCGAGTGTCTCACCTTGGGGAGTACTAGTAATTTTGAGAAAAAGAAAGATGGAACACTTAGATTATGTATCGATTATAGAATGTTAAACAAGGAAACGATTAAGAACAAATATCCACTTCCTAGAATTGATGATTTGTTTGATCAAATGCATGGTGCATTGGTATATTCTAAGATAGATCTTCGATCTGGATATCATCAATTACGAATTAAGGATGAGGACATTCATAAAACAACTTTTAGAACAAGGTATGGACATTATGAATTCACAGTTTTACCATTTGGATTAACAAATGCACCTGTAACTTTTATGAATTTAATGAATAATATTTTTCAAGAATACTTGGACAAATTTTTTCTTGTATTCTTGGATGATATTCTCATATACTCTAAAATTATTGAAGAACATCATGAGAATTTAAAGATAGTTTTGGAAATCTTGAGGAAGAGACGATTATTTGGTAAGTTATCTAAATGTTCTTTCTATGACATGGAAGTACACTATTTGGGTCATGTTATGAAAAAGATGGAATAGTTGTAGATCCCTCTAAAATTATAGCTATAATTGAGTGTCCTACACCAAAGAATGTACATGAAGTTAGAAGCTTCATGGGTCAATCAAGTTACTTATAGGAAGTTTTTAAAGATTTCTCCAAAGTCTTTTGCACCAATAACTTCATTACGAGAAAAAGGATAAGAAATTTGTGTGGAATGAGAAATTTGAATCTACATTTAAAAATTTGAAGGGTCAGTTAACTTCAGCACCTATTTTGGTTATACTTGACCCTTATGGATACTTTCATTGTTGTAATAGATGCATCTAGGGAAGGTCTTCGAGGTATTCTATTGCAAAATGATCATGTCATAGCTTACGAAAGTAGAAAAATTAATTTACATGAGATGAATTATGATCCACATGATCTAGAGCTTGTTTTCATTGTTCATGCACTTCAAGTGTGGAGACATTATCTACTTGGTAAACCTTTTGAACTAAAAATCGATCATCTTAGGGAAGTATATTTTTACTCAACTAAATCGAATGCAAGAAAATGAAGATGGTCGAGTTTTTATCTCAATATGATTTTTACATAAGTTACATTAAAGGAAAGGAAAATAGGGTAGTTGATGTCTAAGTCATAAGAGGCACATTTCTGCTCTTATAACATTAAGAACTCGGTTTAAGGATGAGGTAAAAGCGTAATGGAATATGATTCTTATTTTCAGCAAGTAAAAACAACACTTCTTGAAGACCCAAATGATGTGAGATATAAGGGTTTTCACTTTGATAATGAAGGAATTTTGTTTGAAAACGAGGATATACATACCTTTGCTAAATAATTTAAGAAAGAAATTATTAGCTAAATTTCACAATTCACCTTTTCTGGACACCTGCTATTATAAAGATACTTGCTAATATAAAACAACAATATTTCGAAATGGATGAAAAAGGATGTGATTGAATTTTTCACACACTATTTGGAAAGTCAATAAGTTAAAGCTAAACATATGCACTCAACTAGTTTATTATATCTGTTTATCCTGATTCTTAGACATTGCTTTGAAAATGACAAAATAGATAGGGTAACAAGCGTAGGAGGAATACCTATTGAAATTTTGGTTGATAGGTTATTGTGCGCGTATGAATTCTGAATCCATAGCTGATTGTGAGAGATTCCTTTTGGCTGGGAGGAACTACCTGAAATGGAACACAAGACCACCAAATAAAAGTTAAACAATATGTGCAGTGAACTACCTAGTGTGTGCTAGATCTAGGAAGTGTGATACTTCCTAGATGGTTATCAATCCACTGTTTAAAACAATTTAATGCTAGTAATAAAGTAAATCCTATTGTAGTTAAAATGATTTAGGTATCTCATTCAAAACACAATAAGAAAGATCTAATCTAATAGGATAAGTTAAAATAAGATCCGAAGGTCAAGTAATTGGTTCTAGGTCTCTGTAGGTCTGACAGAGGTCTTAGGTAGGTCATAGGTGATTAAGGGTGATGTGGGATTGTAACATTCCCAATTTAGTACATTAGAACAAGAATTTTTTTTTTTTTTTTTTTTGATAAGTGCTTCCTAGTTCTAAATACATAATTTAGAACTCACGAGATCATAACAATCATTCTTATAATAGATAGCCATATGTAAGTGTAATGACTCGGTGTACCACCGATCTATTCATTCCATGACTCGGTGATCTACTAATCTATGCATGAGTATCATAGAGTTAGCATTTTTATTTTAACACTTCACTCTTGCGGTTCTCTTCCCTAACTGGGATTTGAGAATGCTCTATCCAAGGAACTATATCGAATAATTATTACCACTATTCATCGGCATCACGTCCCTCAGACTAGGTGACATAGGACAACACAATCAGTAGCTTGTGATACTTTTTCCAAATATTTGAAACATACTATTCGTATCTCGTATTCCTTGATGGCATACTTGTCAATCTGGAATACATCCTTCACCCCACTCCGATGTTAATTAGAATGTCTTATACTGACTTTTGTCAGCCTCCCTTATCCCAAGTCATTCACTCAGGAACGGATTAATAACATGACAATGTTATAAGGATGCTCTCGAGGACTAGGGTAAGCTGACATACTGGGTCAACCCTAGTTAACCTGTGTGTCAAGGTAACCCGAGTCTCCAAATGCAGCCTCATAACATGACCATGTTCCTAACGATCCGGAGTAAAAACTTATTCGAGTTTAAGGTGTAAATCTTAACGATCAATGTAAAGGGTGTTGCCATAAGTCACTTGCATTTTTGTATCCTCGAGAAGATCCTAATCTTCTCGAAGGTACAACCCTGCACTGATTGGCATGTGCTATCATCCTACAAAACCACCTCAAAAATATTTACTTAACTTCAAGGTGTTACTTACGATGAGTTGAAATTATACTTTAAGACTTTCCTATCTGGGTAGTCTTTTCCCAACCCCTGGGTTCCTCACCTTTGAGTTGCCTTACTTATTTAAGATCCATTTCACGAGAGAAGTTTAATAAAATTTGAGATCTCGTCGAGGAGATCATTGATTCACAATAATCTTAATCAACGAAATTGGGCAAAAGTAGCCTAAGTCCTCTTCATAAGGATGCTAATTGTACCCATATCAATTTATATCAGTTCTCAAAACTGAAATATATCTTACTTATTGCTATTAAGATATAGTGATTTAAAATAATCGATTACGTTGTCTTGACTTAGATCATGGATAGGAAGTAATAGATTACTCTTCTGTTTGACTACCTATTGATGTAGTTTTAACATTAACTTCCCATAAAAAGTGGACTAATTTTACAATTTTAGCCTTATTCAAAACATAAAAGAATTACTAATCATTCATGAAGTATTCAGTCACATAATCTTTACAAGGCCTACTTAGAGAATCCAAATAACTCTATGGTATAAAATAATAAAAATGCACTTAAAATCAATCAAACCTAAGAAGATCAATTCCATAAATTAAAAATGTAGCCACATAAGTAACAATTTTCTCCTTTTCATTTATTTCCAAGCCATACAATTACAACTTATGCACTTCGGCATATTGGATACAATACTCAACAGCAAAAGAACAACTTTCTTACTATAGTACAATTAGAGATATCAAATAGGAATTCATCATAAAACCAGATTAAACAATCTGAGCATCATATCAGATCCGCGTGCCTTTATTACTTAAAATGTCATCTGTAAAATTGCTAGCACAGTCGGTTTTGTGGAACCGAGCATGATAATCACTAATTATTAAAACAATTGCATTCAACCAATTACTCTCATTAAACAACCTGTTTAAATGAAATCATTTCTTCAAATCCTTAAACATGAATCAGGCTAATCATCTTTCTACAATTCTAACATGACTTTAACGCATGACTCATATTAAGCTGCCAATTAAACCTAAATATTTTTTAGATGATTCATCATATATATAAGATACTAAGAAGGAAAAAATGAATCCAAAACATCCATCCATCTGAATCCCAAGGACAACAATAATCCAACAAATTATTCCATTCAAAAATGAATATCCTATCAATTCGTGTATCCAACAGGTATGTTTTTTTAACAATTCCGCAAAGGTAGATTATAACATCTAGCAAGCTCAACTGACGGGTTCTCTTTATAATCATAACATTATTTCAATGGTATTGACAAGTACACCAACTTATACTGCAATATAATTTTTACTAGTCCCTCCAAACAATTTAACAGTCTTTTCTTTGTAAGCCCGTACCAGAGTTCACATAAGGATACAAAAGAAGAAAGCACTCAAATTTTCTAGAAAAGGAGAGAATATTTTCTTATTCCTATAGTTATATAACAACATATACTTTACAGCTTAGGAGAAAGAAACAGAGGCAATCAGATTTCCATTCCAATCATGTTCAGGACTGTACCGACTTCTCAAGAATAACACATATACATTCAAGCTTGAATTCAATAAGGAAGAAGAGAAGGCAAGAAAATCAACACCCATTCCTTCCAAATACAAACCTGATTTCCATCCATGCAGACCCAGGATTACCCATATGTTAATAAACATCAGAGTTCCTCAAAGCAAGATTTCTCTCGGTCAGGATGTGTTCCCATTAACCAAGCAAGGTCGTAAAGAAAACAATAATCACATTAATATTTCATCTTATACAGAATCTATATTTATTGACCATCCAGACCCTTTTTACAGAGGTGCAGGCTCAAATATAACATACATTATACGCATGCGACTAAATCAGTCGAGATCAAAAGAAGAAACTACAGTTTCATCAAAATTCAATTATAAAATCACCTGTAGCTATTAAGCAATACAAGAGTTCTTGCGACCAAGTAATAATCAATAAAACAATCAAATTAGACCCAACAATTCTTTCCATGTCATTCCTCAAACATGAAATTACCCAACGCCATCGCCTGTCATGGCACAGTTAGGAACTCATTACCTCAGTCAAACAAGAGACTAGGTAACATCATAAATAGAAGTCAAACCCATATACAAACACAACAAACATTTCAACAGAGTAGAATCCATACGAATAAACAACAAACATTTCAACTGAATCGAATCCATATGAATAAACAACAAACATTTCAACTGAATCGAATCCATATGAATATACAACAAGGGCTTTAACAGAAGTCGAGCCAACTCACAAACACATCAAGGACTTCAACAGAGTCGCATTCACATGAGAACACTACAAGGACTTCTACAGAAGTCGTATCCAACAAGTATTCACAACAAAGGCTTCAACAGAAGTCGAAATCATATGAAAACATTGCAAGGACTCCAATAGAGTTGTTTCAAACAAAGTCGAAATCAAACGAAAAAATTGCAAGGACTCCAATAGAGTCGTTTCAAACAAGTATTCACAACAAAGGCTTCGACAAAATTTGAAATCATGTGAAAACATTGCAAGGACTCCAGCAGAGTCATTTCCAACAAGTATTCACAACAAAGGCTTGAAAAAGTTGAAATCATATGAAAACATTGCAAGCATTTTAACTGAAGTCAATCTATAAGTATGCTCAGCAAAGATTCAATCTAAAGTTCAACAACATGCTAATACAGCAAGGTCTTCAGCTGAAGATGAATCCATAAAATAAATACAACAAATCCATTCAATAGAGTCTACACATAACTAGGGATTCCTAAATCCACAAGAAAAGAAGAACCCAATACATTGCTTCAAACCAACTGTGCTAAGATCACCTGAACAGAGTTGTTTTAATGAAAGCATTTTAAGGAAAGCAAGATTTTTAAAATTTAGGGCCTATCATGCCTGATAGTGTCACTTAAAAATCTGAAGAAGACCTCTGAATGTGCTCGCACCTTCTCTTCTTCTTCCACGATAAATTAAACAATAATAAATTGTTACCTTCATGCCTTATAAACTTTCCCCGATAGAGAAAGGAGCTAGAAATTCTCAAAGTTTCCATGCAACACAGAGTAGATGAATGGTTCAAAGAACCAGTGCTCAAGTAGAGAGAAAAAAATGCATGGAAAACCAAACAACCAAATAATTTTCCATTTGCATGCCTTCCCAAGCAATCCGCACTCGGGAACCGAAGTTCATTAATTGCATTAACTCCCATCTTCCCACCTATTCTCCATTGCCACCGACCGCCAAAGTTGGTGATTGCCAAAAGAAAACAAACAAACATTCCCATATTTGGTGATACTACCACGTCAGGTCATATAGCCATTTGCAACCTCCACCAAATCTGACAACATCCCAAGTCTTTCAACCTTATCCACCTCATAAATGCCATGGAAACCACCACCCATGACTCGCACCCCTTCATAGGTCCCCCTCCATTCTTATCATTAGTTAAGATAGGTTAGATCATAGGGTAGATCATAAGGTAAGACATTAGTCTTACTTCCATAGTGCTAGGTGTAGTTAACCTTAGGAGCATTAAGCTTATAGTTTAGTACTAGGTTAGATTAGCAATTATTTAACCAATAGGTTATAGTTTAGGTTAAGGTTATTAATCTTAATGAATCTAGTCTAGGTCTCCCAAGTAGGACCATTCAGTATTAGAACCAAACAGGGTAAAACATTCCTGTAAAGGATTCTATCGGGAATAGCTAAATTAAGCTTATGGTATAAACATGAACAACTTACCTGTCTTAAGGTCTAAGCCTTCCTGATGTTACGGTATTTGGAACCAAATTTCATTTAACATGATCAGCCTGAGTTAAACTCTGGAATTTCTCATTCAAATCATTCAGACCTTGTAACTTTCGTAAGGTCCATAAATTTTGTTCATCCTGAATAAGCTAAAAACATTCCTTGGATCGATACAACTGATCCAAGGCTGAGTCAAAGATCTTCAAGAGCAAAGGAGATACAATCCATATCAAGCATGACTTCACAACCCAAAGGAACATGTCCTTATATAGAAGAAATCATATATCAACACTTGAATGCTCAGGAGGAAGTAACAATAGTTCAGGGTGTTACATGCTTCCCTCCTAAAAGATTCATCATCCCGATGATTACATATTTTGATTTACCTTTAGGTCAACCAATTTATTAGTTCACAATACAAGAGACCAATTCCAACATGAATTATTTCTTAAATCAATGTCATGATATAATTTATTCAACCTGAATAATGTTTGCCTCAAGCTGGCTTACATAAAGACATGAAAAAGATAAGTTCATAATCATTTTTTTGTCAACAAATTCTATTCTGTTCAAAAAGAAAGGGAAAAGCAACTTTCATCTCTTCCAGATTTTCCTAGGTTGCACTCTCTTCATTAAACTGGTCCCACTGGACCTTACATTGCTGTATTTCACGATTTCTCAAATGCAATTGGTGAGTTTCAGTACTCATGTGGGTTTAACCATGATTATTCTTGGGTCTTAGACCTGCAAGGAATTCCAATTTAAAACATGTGACAAGTCTGAAATGTATTTCTTAAGCAAAGAAATATGGAAAACATCATGCATGCGAGACAAAGCAGGTGGTAATGCTAATCGATAAGCTATAGGATTTATTATTTCAACAATTTCGAAAGGTCCCACGTAACGAGGTGACAACTTGGCAGCCTTGCCAAAAGTTATAGAACTCTTTCTAGGTTTAACATGAAGAAATTTTTTTTCACCAAGTTCAAACTTTCGATCAACCCGCTTTAGGTCAGCATAGCTCTTCTACCTATCTAGCTGCTTCCTTCAATCATTCACGAATCATCTTAACTTGTTGTTCCATTTCAGTGAGGATTTCTGGCCCAATTACCATTCTGTCCTCAATACTCTCCCAACTAACAGGGGTTCTGCACTTTCTCCCATAAAGTGCCTCAAAAGGTGCCATTTTAAGAGAAGAGTGATATGTGTTGTTGTATGTGAACTCAACTAATGGAAGATACTCTTCCCATTTATACTGTTGATCCATGCAATACATTCGCAACATATCTTCCAACACTTGATTTACTCTCTCAGTTTGTCCATCCGTTTCCGGATGATATGCAGAACTGAAGTTTAGTTTCATTCCTAGCACTGCATTAAGCATTTGCCAAAATCTTGACATCATTCTAGGATCCCTGTCAGATATAATTAATTCAGGTACTCCATGCAACCTGAAAATTTTGTGTACAAACCTTTTTGCTAACACTGGAGAATCATCCTTCAGATTTCCAGCGATGAAATGAGCTACCTTTGTTAGTTTGTCTACAACTACCAAGATAACATCATGTTTATTTTTGACATAGGTAACCCTTTTACAAAGTCCATGCTTATTACTTGCCATTTATCTTTGTGGTATGCTATGGGGATATAATAGTCTAGCGAAGGTGCATGTGTTACGCCTTAACCCGCTGACATTCCAAACAATGAGTCACAAAATCGATAACATCCTTTTTCATACCTTTCCAAAAGTATTGTTGTTTTAGATCAGCAAGCATTTTTGTGATACCAGTGTCAGAGAGAGAGAATTATGAAATTCAACTAACAATTTCTTTCTCAAGTCATTTAACAAAGGTACATATACCCTATTTTCATAACGTAATATTCCTTCATTATCAAAATGAAAACCTTTATACCTTTCATCCTTTGGTTCTGTAGCAAGTGCTACTTTTACTTGCTAAAAGTATATATCAGATTCTGAGGAACTTCTTACCTCATCTTTAAACTGAGTTCTTAATGTTATAAGAGCAGAAATGTGCTTCCTATGACTTAGAGCATCCGCTACTCTATTCTCTTTCCCTTTGATGTAGCTAATATCAAAATCATATTGAGATAAAAACTCTAACCACCTTCGTTGTCTTGCATTTAGGTTGGGCTGAGTGAAAATATATTTCAGCCCTAAATGATCAGTTTTCAACTCAAAAGGTTTCCCAAGTAAATAGTGCCTCCATACTTGAAGTGCATGAACAATTGCAGCAAGCTCTAAATCATGAGGGGCATAATTCAGCTCATGTAACTTAATTTTTCTACTTTCATATGCTATGACTTGATCATTTTGTAACAAAACACCTCCAAGGCCTTCCCCAGAAGCATCCGTTACAACAGTAAAGTTCCCATTAGGGTCTGGTATAGCTAATATAGGTGCTGAAGTCAACTGGCTTTTCAAACTTTTGAAAGCAGTTTCACACCTATCATTCCAAATAAATTTCTTATCCTTCTTCTGCAATGAAGTTATCGGTGCAGCCACTTTAGAAAAATCCTTAACAAATTTTCTATAATAACCAGCAAGGCCCATGAAGCTTCTTACTTCATGTACATTCTTTGGTGCAGGCCACTCGGTTATTGCCACTATTTTTGAAGGATCTACTGCAATTCCCTCTTTACTAATAACATGACCCAAATAGTGAACTTCAGTATCAAAGAAAGAACATTTGGATAACTTACCGTACAACTTTTTTTTTCTCAATATTTCCAAAACTATCTTCAAATGCTCATTATGCTCTTGACACTTTTAGAATATATGAGAATATCGTCCAAGAATACAAGCACAAATTTGTCCAAATATTCTTGAAATATATTATTCATTAAGTTCATAAAAGCTGCGGGTGCATTAGTTAATCCAAAGGGTAAAACCGTGAACTCATAATGTCCGTACCTGGTTTAGAAAGCTTTTTTATGAATATCTTCTTCTCTAATCCTTAATTGATGATAACCAGATCAAAGATCTATCTTGGAATAAACCGCTGCCCCACGCATCTGATCAAATAGATCGTCGATCCTTGGAAGTGAGTATTTATTCTTAATTTTTGCTTTGTTTAACATCCGATAGTCAATACACATGACCTAAGTGTTCCATCTTTCTATTTTACAAATATTCTTGGTGCTCCCAAGGTGAAACACTTGGTCTAATCAAGCCCTTAGACAAAATTTCTTGTAATTGTGCCTTAAGCTCGACTAACTCGTAGTATTCATCCGATAAGGTGCCTTAGAAATAGGTTCGTCCTGGTTTGATTTCAATGGTGAAATCAAATTCCCTCTTAGGTGGTAAACCTGGTAATTCCTCCGGAAATACATCCTTGAAACTTTGCAACATTGGGAATCATTTCATGGAATCACCATCTTCTTCTGAAAATTTAGATATCTTTACTGCATATAAGGTACATCCTTTGTTTTTAGCCTTTTTAAGTTACATAGTGACAATTTCCTAACGAAATTTCCCGTTTCACACCACTGAATCTCTACTGCTTTCACCGATCATCTAAACATCTTATATTCTTTTCAAAGTAGTCTACTTTTGCTTTATGGTCAGCTAACTAATTAACACCGATGACAATGTCATAGGATCCCAAAGGTGTAACATAGAGGTCAACTTCCATGGAAAATTTAGGTAAGTCAAGAACTACCCCAAAAAGACACATACTCACTGTATGAACAGAGTTATTACCATACTTTATGCATACCCAAGATTTATCCATTTTTCTAGCTTTTCTTTTAAGTTTAGAAGCAAGTTTACTAGAAATAAAACATTCAGTAGCTCCTGTATAAAAAAGAATAGTGACAGGTATGCCAAATAACTTACCCAAAACTTCTATAGGTGTCACTTGCTTTTCAACTTGCTTGTCTGCTACTTCAGCATTTATCTTATGCTGTTGATTACGATCATCCTTCTTCAAAGGGCATTGATTTACGTAGTGTTCTTTGCCACAATTTTAGCAACCTCCTACAGGTCCCTTTTTAGGCTCAAAATTACTTCCAACCTTAAAATTATCATGTTGTCCTCCATAGGGCTTCTGCCCATTGTTATAATTTTTGGCAAAACTATCCCTTACATTTCAAGAGGCTTATTTGCTATCGTTTTCTTACTATTATCCACTGGAAACTTACTTTTGTTTCCAAACTTTTTCCATGGCCCCTTCTTGGGTGCAAGTGAAGTTGAAGAAGGGTTTGCAATCTTCTTCCGCACTTCCTCTTTATGAGTAGAAATAGCCTTTAATTTCTATTCTTGCCTTATGGCCTTTTCAACAACCCCTTCCATAGTGGTTGGGCTGTGAACATTGACCTCTCCTCCTATCACGGGATTTAGTCCCATGATAAATTTTTATATTCGAACTTCTCGTCGGTTTGATATTGCACGTGCATTACTTGAGGAGTTTCATAAATCACTCCCAAAGTATTCGATTACCATTAGCTTCCCTTGAGCTAAGTTCTAGAATTCTGTCATTTTCTGATCATAGAAAAGTTGTGGCAGCTAACGTTTCCTAAAATAGCCTTTAAATTGATCCCAAGTGATATTGGTCTCATCAATATTTAGCTTAGCTTTACGGCTGTCCCCACGAAGATGCTTCATGGGAAATCGATAGGCTCCCAAATAGCTTTGGTTTCCTCGAGAGAAGTTTCTTATTGTAACGTACTTTTCCATTTCGTTGAGCTAGTTCTCGGCTCCATCTCCTAATGTGGTGCCATCATATTTAGGTGGACTTATCCTTTTTATATCATTAGTGAGTTCCACTGCCAACTTGGCCTTTTTGTTTTCTGGTTAGACAGGTACATTTCCAATGTTATTATCAACACCCATATCGGGGTTGTCCTCAGGAGGTAGCTGATTGTTGTTACCAACTTCATCATCCTCCTCATTTCCCATTACTTGTTGTTCAAGTACAGCCAAATGATCTCTTGTGTCCAATAGGGTAGTAAGGATCTCATCAAGTTTTTGGGTTGTTGCCACCCCTCCTTCAGGTGGAGCATTATTCGCAACGTTCCCTCTTGTTCTAACCATTTTTTGTTACAAGAAAATTCAGGTTTTTATTAGATTATGGACACAATAGGTCCAAGTGCTGCAACCTTCAGGTCTGATACCAAGATGTAACATTCCCATTTTAGTACATTAGAACAAGATTTTATTTATTTATTTATTTATAAGTGTTCCTAGTTCTAAATACATAATTTAGAACTCGAGATCCTAACAATCATTCTTATAATAGATAACCATATGTAGTTGTAATGACTCGGTGTACCACCTGATCTATTCATTACATGACTCGGTGATCTACCGATCTATTCATGAGTATCATAGAGATGGCATTTTTATTTTAACACTTCACTCTTTGTGGTTCTCTTCCCTAATCTGTGATTTGTAATGCTCTGTCCAAGGAACCTATCCGAATAATTGTTACCACTATTCATCAAACATCACATCCCTCGACTAGGTGACATAGGACAATGCAATCAGCAGCTTGTGATACTTTGGCCAAAGATTTGAAACATATTGTTTGTATCTCGTATTCCTTGACGACATACTCGTCAATCTAGAATACGTCCTTCACCCCACTCGATGTTAATTAGAATGTCTTATACCGACTTACCATCGGCCTCCCTGTCCTAAGTCATTCACTTACGAATGGATTAATAACATGACAACATTATAAGGATGCTCTCAAGGACTAGGGTAAGCTGACATATTGGGTCAACCCTAGTTAACCCTGTGTGTCAAGGTACCCCAAGTCTCCACGGGTAGCCTCATAACATGATCATGTTCCTAACCATCCTAGAGTAAAAAATTATTCGAGTTTAAGGTGTAAATCTTAATGATCAATGCAAAGGGTGTCGCCATAAGTTACCCGCATTGTTGTATAATTGAGAATATCCTAATATTTTGAAGGTACAACCTGTGTTGACATGTGTCGTCATCCTACAAAACCACCTCGAAAAGATTTACTTAACTTCAAGGTGTTACTTACGATGAGTTGAAATTCTACTTTAAGATTGTCCTATCGGGTAGTCTTTTCCCAACCCCGGGTTCCTCACCTTTGAGTTGCCTTACTTATTTAAGATCCATTTCACTAGAGAGAAGTTTAATAAAATTTGAGATCTCGTCAAGGAGATCATTGATTCACAATAATCTTAATCAACGAAATTGGGCAGTAGCCCTAAGTCCTCTTCATAAGGATGCTAACTGTACCCATATCAGTTTATATCAGTTCTCAAAACTGAAATATATCTTACTTATTGTTATTAAGATATAGTGATTTAAAATCATCAATTACGTTGTCTTGACTTAGATCATGGATAGGAAGTAATAGATTACTCTTCCTGTTTCAGCTACCTATTGATGTAGTTTTAACCTTAACTTCTCGTAAACAGTGGACTAATTTTACAATTTTAGCCTTATTCAAAACATAAAAGAATTACTAATCATTCATGAAGTATTCAGTCACATAATCTTTACAAGGCCTACTTAGAGAATCCAAATAACTCTATGGTATAAAATAATAAAAATGCACTTAAAATCAATCGAACCTAAGAAGATCAATTCCATCAATTAAAAATGTAGCCACATAAGTAACAATTTTCTCCTTTTCATTTATTTCCAAGCCATACAATTACAACTTATGCACTTCGCATATTGGATACAATACTCAACAGCAAAAGAACAACTTTCTTACTATAGTACATGTTTCGCACGGAATGTTTCAGCTTTTGGGAATAGAGTTGCTTCTATCCTTTTATTCATTTGAGAAACAGATAAGGGTTAGGCAAGGAGGAATACATTGAATGTCGAGAGGGTGTGCGCGTGTACCGTAGAGAGAGATCAGGTCGATTGCGAAGAACTCCTTTTTTTCTTGGAAGGACTACTGCGCAAGTAAGAATACAAGACCACCAGATTTTAATTAGACAATAAATGAGGCGCCTTAGGCCAGGAAATATAAAACTTCCTTTCGAAGGTGGTCAGTTCCCCTACTAATATGAATTAACACAAATTCTAACAAATAAGCTATTGTCCAATTAAAATTTGTTTACCTTGTTAGAACAATAGAGAAAGGGCTGGTCTTGGTTTAGAATCATGATGACCGATGCCGGTCACTGTAACCGGTACCGGTTGTTGGTAACCGATATCGGTAGGGGCAATGTTTTAGGGGCTTTTGGTGAAGGTTGGTTGTAAGGTGGTTGTGTTGTTTTATAAGGCTGATAAATGGGTGGGGTTAGGTAATGGGGTGATGAGAAGGACTCAGAGAATACGGGGGGTGTTCTTGGGGTAACGTAAGGGTGGAGGAATGACAGTTAGATGTAGTGTGTTGCTGGGTAGTAGATCTAGGAATAGACTTATGATGGCTGTGATTCAGAAGTTCAAGAAATGTTATTAAAAGGACATACAAGATATTACTTACTGATTATTGATAAGGATGCAGGTCCAAGAACTGTGATGACGATGGTAGAACTTAGGTAGGATGACCTGACAATCAGGAGATGAGCTATCTTCCCTCCCGACGAACAGATGAGTGTCACAAGGCTCTGGTTACTCAGTTGCAGTTTTTGGGCTTGATGTCCTTCTCTGCAAACTCTTCTTGTTTCTTTCACTTGTCTCTGTTCAGCCAAGTAAATTTCGGATCCATGAAAATCCAACCACTTGTTTTTGGTTGGGAGTGGTCATTTTCTGAGGAACCGATGGCGGTTACACGTAACCGACGGCGGTCGAGTAGAACCGGTATCGGCCAGTCAGTCAAAGCGGGCTATTTTTAGTAAAATAGCGGCTTTCCTCCTTTCTCTCGAGGGATTAGTTGCGGGCTTGGTCAAGTCATTATGAGGTTAGTTTTAGGTGCGGGTGAGGAGTCATTAGTCATGGGTGTGGATGTAGACCAAGTTATAGGTCTTAATTAGGTTAGTTTAGGGTTAGGACTAAGTCATGATGAGGTGGCAAAATGAGGTGGCAGGTATGGCGATGTGGATTTATTAATTATAAGGTAATTAATAAATAATTGTGTAAGGTTTAGGTGATGAGGTTAGGTTGCGAAATGAGATGCGGGTCACAGGGGGTCGTAAGACACAAATTTGGTGTCTACATTTGCCCCTTATTGTCGTGTAGCTTGTTTTGTAAAGTCGCGCACGAACAATAATATGAAGTGGTTTCCCTGTTAAGGGTATAGGTAATCCCCCTCAAAGCTATCACAGATTGAGATAGCGTGAAATCAGGGATAGGGTTGATAAAGGGTAAATGGTGTTGAGATGATGGTGAGATGGTGGGGTAGGTCCAAAGAAGCCAACGCACGTTGAAATGTAGTAGTGCTACTAGGGTACATGATTTGAAGAGCAAACCAGCAATTCATAGGCAAAGGTTGATAATTTATCCAAACAAGGGTGATATAATCCTGGTATCTAAGGCATAGGAAGTAGCTCCAGGGGATATAACGGGTAAGGTACAGGAATGTTTAGGCATGTTCGGCAGTACCAAATGGTTGGTTTGGTTGAGATAAACGTCACGGTCTAGGTCTAGGCAAAGTTGGTCGACTGATCAAGTCAAGTACCCTAATCATGCTAAAACACGAACAGGTGAGCTTGATTGAACAAAAAGCCACAGATAGGTGGGTAAAATTGTAATTTGTTGGTGTTGGGTGAGGTATTTGAGTGGTGCGGCCTTGGGTTGGGCCTGATTTGTTGGTGGCGGCCTTGGGTCGGGCCAAATGGTTGGTTGCGGCCTTGGGTCGGGCCAAATTGGTTGGTTGCGGCCTTGGGTCGGGCCAAATGGTTGGTGGCGGCCTTGGGTCGGGCCGGATAGTTGGTTGCAGCCTTCAGTTGGGCCAAATGGTTGGTTGTGGCCTTCAGTCGGGCCAAATGGTTGGTCATGGCCTGGGTTGGGCCAAATGTTGGTTACTGGCCTTGGGTTGGGCTAAATGATTGGTTGCGGCCATGGGTCGGGCAAGATGTGTTGGTTGGGGCCTTGGGTCAGGCCAAATGGTTGGTTGCGGCCTTGGGTTGGGCCAAATGGTTGGTTGTGGCCTTGGGTTGGGCCAAATGGTTGGTTGCGGCCTTGGGTCGGGCCAATGAGGTCAAAAACGGCTAAATAGCAATTGAGTGTATAGGCGATGTGGTGAATAGGCAACGTGGTGAGAAAGGGAGATTGGTGAATAAGGGCAGAAGTTGGGTGAAGTTAGGTATTAAACCGATATCGGCTATATATGACCGGTATCGGTTAGGTGACCGATACCGGTTCCTTAGGGCACAATATAACCGATATCGGTTATAGGTCAAAAACCTATAAAAAGAAAAATACGGCCTGTCATTGTCAAATTGTCAATTTGAAAACCAATTTGAGTTGTCTGAGGTGTATTGTTGAGATTGGTGCATTTGTCGGCTGAGGTGGCACTATTTGAGTGGAGAAGTGAGTGGTTGGTAGGCCCTAGTGAGTAGGAGGCAGCAGTTGATTGGTGGAGGACCCAGCAGAGGAGAGTTAGAGCCATGGCACAGCCAGGAGGAGCAGGAGGTGCTGGACCAGCTGGACCACCACCACCCATCCCACCATGATGACGTGTCGTCATACCGGTAGGTTTGAAACCCTTCATTGTGTGAATTTGATGTTGTTAAGCTATATTTGGGGGTTTGGGTAGGAATCCATGTTTTGATAAAATAATGAATAAATTGAAGTTATTTGAAAAATGAAGAGGATAGATGGGTTAAATAGGTCAAGGCGGCAGGGTGGGTAGGTTTTTAGGATGTTTGGGTGGGTAAATAGAGAGAAATAGGAAAAATGGATGTGGGGGCGTCGGGTTCGGCTCGGGATTTTACAGTGACCGATGTCGGTCGCTAAGCGACCGGCATCGGTCACGATTTTCTTTGTTGGAGGTGATTTGCTAATTGACCGGCGTCGGTGGAGAGATGCTGAGGGAGGACGGTGGCGGTCATGGTTGACCGGTACCGGTCCTTAGGATTGTTTAGTGTTGGTTTGGTTTGGTTGTTGTTGTGGTTTTGGGTATTAGGTTCTTGTTGGGGTTGTTGTTTTGTGTTGTTTGTTGTTGTTTATTATTGGGTTTTGTGTTTTGGGTGTGAAGAGGGAGGGGGATATTGTAGAAGATAGGTGGGTGTAGATGTGTGTTATAGAGTCAAGGTGTGGTCGGGTGGATAAAAAGGGGGTATAGAGGGTTAAAGTAGTTGTTGTGATAAAGAGTAGGGCTAATGCAGTGAGTTGGTTTTGTAGGCACGTCAGCAGCTGACGATGCAAGATAGGATGCCCCCGTTGTTGAGATGGATGCGGCCACACGTGTCCGCAGTGCAGTGGGCCATCATGCGCGAGGTGGGACTCGGTGGAGTCCAGCGTTATAGGGTGATAGATAGGGATCACAGTCTGATGGTTGCCCTCATCGAGAGATGGGATCCGGCGACCAATGTGTTCCATCTCCCGACTGGAGAGATGACGATTACACTGGAGGATGTGTATCACATCCTTAGACTACCAATCGATGGAGAGGTAGTCTTCCAGGTGGATGCAGAGACAGCCATGGACAACATTTTACAGGTATTTGGGGATGCAGCCACGCTATTGACTTATCACAGCGTGAGCATTGCCTATGGGGACATGTATCGTGCCCACCGACATGAGACACAACTTGCTGTGTTGATGATGATCGGTATCACATGCTTTGCCCTCCCGGACTCAGAGGGAGGCCGCTTTCCATGGGCGCTGATGGGGTACTACATGAGATGGTGGAGGAGCATACATGTTATGCTTGGGCACCAGTATACCTAGTGTAGTTATACTTAGAGCTGTGGGGCTACCGTCTAATGAGGTGATTCAGGATTTGTTCTACATTCTTGTTACATTGCTGGGCATATGAGCATATCATATGCATTCGACCAGTAGGGCTGCCCCAGCAGCCAGGGCCACAGGTGATTTATAGATATGGCTTTCAGAGGTGGTTGGGGGTCGTGGGCCAGCCACGAGCAGTTCTCGCCGGACGGGATGTAGCGTATTACCATCATGTATTAGAGGGCGTGACTACCTTGGATATTGTATGGAGGCCTTACAGAGGTCATCAGCCCCATGGAGGAGCCCGATCACAGTTGCGTTGGATCCAGTATACATTCTGGATAGTGGGACGGAGGCCGGGAGAGCATGAGCGGATACCCCTGGAGAGGGTATGACGGTAGATGGGGCTACGACAGGATGAGCCACCTCCCTTCCCTTAGTACTGGAGGGATGATGTAGAGGCCCCACTACCTGCACCACAGCCCATGGACCTAGATTGGGTAGCTGAGAGGCCAGCAGATGATACCGTAGATGACGCCGGCTACACAGGAGCATTTTTGGTATGGTGGGTAGGGGAGAGAGCCGCGAGGAGAGCACAACCCACATAGCCCAAACTGAGACTTGAAGGCTGTGATGAAGCGAGAGAGGACTAGCTTAGGGGGGGACAGTACGGTTGTTACAGGGCAGCTTGCTGCTACACAGCACGAATAAGTGTCTTATAGGTGTAGCCTACAGCACACAGCATGGAACTACCCATAGCACCACCAGTGCACCGTGCATAGCCACAGCATGTGTACCACCGGCACCACCACACCACGGCCACATTCGGCACAGGTGTATTGGTAGGATAGGGAGGCCATTGTTATTAGGAGTCGAGGACCAGCCCATTGTGGCGCCAAAGCTATGGTGGCACAGGCCCGTTATATGGAGGTGAGAGTGGAGGCCCGGTACTATCAGGACGTCCTTGATGGTGCAAGGGGCCACTATCGCCATATGCGGCGCACTGAGCGAGAGACCTTGCAGAGTCGGTGATCCCAAGACCTGTGGTGCGGCAATTGCAGTTGGAGTGGAGTCGACAGGGAGGAGGCAGATCTAGGGCCGGGACCTATAGGAGAGGTCGAGGCGGTACTAGTAAGGTAGGTGGGAGAACGGAGGTTGTAAGGTATTCATGAAATTGGTGATACCGGGTATCCTGTAAATTAGCAGATACATTATTTATCATACAAACAACGAGGATGAGTAAGATGGGGCAAAGAGTTGTTGGACCAAGACAAAAATGTCGAGTCAGTTGATGAAGCAGAATTTGTGAGGCTAAGCAAGCCATAGTATATGTAAATTTGTTAGTGGAGCGAGGAATGGTTTAGATAGAGTAATGAGTAAATAAGGTTAGAAGTGAATCTACATAGTGTTTGTACTTTTGAAGTTCCTCATTTTTACATTGGTATATGCCCATGACTTGATTAACTACCAATTGAGAGTCGCCAAAAATATTGATAGATTTGACACCTAAGTGTAATGCAACCTAGAGACCCAAACTTAGGGCCTTGTATTCTCATTTGTATTATTAGTGCAGGGAAATCGAGCCGGAATGAAAGAGGCATAGGCTTAGCGTCGGGAGGAATGAGAATAACACCGGCTCCTCCGTTGTGCTAGCATTTGGATCCATCGAAGAAGAGGGTCATTGGATACGAATATTCTTTGAGTGAAAGAGTGGCGATGAGTTCGTCGGGGAAATTAAAATTGGTAAATCGCGCCCCAGGTAAAGGGGCTTCCACGAGTTGGTCGGCAATGGTTTGTCCTTTGATTGACTTTTGGTGTATAAATTCAAGGTCGAGGTCAGCAAGGAGCATAAGCCATCGGGCGATGCGTTGGTTTAGATGAGGTTTGGCATACATATAATGGATGGGGTCCGTGTTGGTGATGACGAAAGTTTTGTGATTCAGGAGGTAGTGTCAGAGTTTGGTGGCCATAAATGATAGGGCTAGGCACAACTTTTCTACATGTGTATACCTAGTCTCATAATCCACCAGAGTACGAATGATATAATAAACGGCTTGTTCTCGATACTCGGAGTCACGATGTGTGAGCATGGCCCCTACAGCGTGGTCAGTGGTAGAAAGGTAAAGGTAGAAAGGGCGATCATCCTGAGGTGGGATAAGCACGGGTGGCTGCAAGAGATAGGATTTGAGAGCCTCAAAGGCTTGGTGGCATTCTTCGCTCCATTGAAAGGTAATATCCTTTTTAAGGAGGTGATGGAAAGGTTGACATCGATCCGAGAGTTGGGAGATGAAACGCCGGATAGATTGGAGTTTACCTTGTAAACTACGCAATTGTTTGAGGTTAGTAGGTGGGGGCATTTCTAGGATAGCTTTGACTTTAGATGGATCGACCTCAATGCCACGCAAAGAGACGATAAAACCAAGAAGTTTTCCCGAAAGGACACCAAAGACACATTTCTTTGGTTGAAGATGGACAAAATATTGTAACAGGTGATCGAAAATAATGGTTAAAACATCGAGATGTTCACTGCGATGTTTAGATTTGCCAAGAAGATCATCGACATAATCTTCAAGAATAGTGTGCATAATGTCATGAAAAATGTAAGTCATAGCCCGCTGATAGGTCGCACCAGCATTTTTAAGGCCAAACGACATGACACGATAACAAAAGGTTCCCCAAGGAGTGATGAAGGTAGTTTTATGTTGATCGGCGGGGCTACCAAAATTTGATTGTATCCCGAAAAGCCATCCATGAGAGAAAGCATCTCATGGCCCGCAGTGAGATCAACAAGTTGATCAATACTTGGGAGGGGGAAGTCATCCTTGGGGCAAGCAAGGTTAAGGTCTCGAGAAATCCGTGCATATCCAAAGTCCCCCCGTCGCTTTAGTGACAGGTACGATGTTAGAAATCCATTGAGGATAGTCAATAGGCAAGATGAAGGAAACAGAAAGAATTCGTTGAAGCTCTTCTTTGACCAAGAGGGCAATGCGTGGATGCATTTTTCTCATTTTCTGTTTGACTGGTTTGGAATCGGGTTTTAGGGTGATGTTATGGACAGCAATGTCAGGATCAATTCCTAGCATGTCAGCGTAGGACCAAGCAAAAGCTTGGTTGCGGGTACAGAGAAAGGTAGTAAAGGCAACTTGTTCTGATGCGTTAAGGGATTGTCCGATCTTCACAATGTGAGGATCCTCCTATGTGTGGATGTTAATTTCTATAGTAGACTCATTCAACATGGTTTGAGTTTTAGACGGTAATGCATGTTGAATATAGGAGTCGTCCGCACCAAGGTAAGTGAGGATGGAGTCGTCATCTTGGCACTCAACAACATTAATTGAAGGTGAATCCTCTTTGATCATGTCTAGATACAGAAAGGGAAGAGAAGACGGGTCCTCATTATCACGTTGATAGGTGAGAGGACCTAGGAAGATAGCATTTATGAAAAAAAAAAGTTAGGAGGGATAGATTCAGGATCTATCGACTCTGTGGGTGACGATGGAAAAATGGGTGATGATGGTTGGTAGGGGTGACGTCATCATCTTCCAGGAGACAACTGACATGAGGTTCCTCCGGTGTAAGTGTTTCAGGAAAGCCGAGACCACTACGATCATTGTTCTTACGTGCAGTTAGTTATGGGAATGATTATATGTCGACCTTGTTCATAAAGACCAAAACCAAAGCCTTTCCAAGCACAGCGAGTCAAGAAGGTGAGGACGAAATGACGATTTGTTAGGTATTGAAAATCATATTGGAAAGGAACCACACCAAGAGAAGTTTTAGGGGTAATGAAGGATACGCGTCGACACCCCCATACGTTAGGTTGGTGCAGCAATGAGGTGGTCCGTAGGGGATTACTTCCCCCACACGACGGTCATAGGTAGGATGCGCATGTAACTGTCCATACTCCTATGGGGTATGGAAAGAACTAACATTATATAGGCAATACTCCCCCAGCGTAAGGTGTTGAAAAACATCTACTAAGGGGTCTGAGGTTGGGATGTTAGCTGCGGGAAAGGAAGTGGTATTTGCGATGGTGGTTTCATTGGTTGAAGGTGTAGGTGTGGTTAAAGTGGATGATAGAGGTGTGGTTGGAGTGGATGGTTGGGTTAGATGAATGGGTGTCTTGACTGGTACAAGCACATCATTATGGCGATATAACACATTACGGTTTTGAAGGAGGGAGGATCATATTTTACTAGTGTAGGACTTCCCCTCGTACTCAAATTTTATGCATCTATGTAAGGTGGAGGGAACACATCCCATAGCCCAGATCCAAGGGTGGCCTAACAACATATTGTATTAGAACTCTCCCTCAAGGACATAGAAGAGTTCGGGTAAAGTACGTGGTCCTACACGAATGTTAAGGATCACGGTGCCTAAGGTAGAAGTAATAGCATCATTGAATGACCGCAACATGATGGGGTTGGCACACATGCAGCTAGAAGGGATATTCATTTGTTGGAAGGATTTTGAAGAGATGATGTTTAGGCTAGTGCCCCCGTCAATCATAACACGACGTACCCGAATGTCCCGGATGTAAGCTGAGATGAAAAGAGTAGGGTCAAGATCTTCAGCACCAAAGTCAATAATTTTGTCTTCGGAGAAACTGACAAAGAATGGTCGGCTGCATGCGAGACAGAAGTGGTTGGGGAGATGGGTTGTTTGGTGAGTGAAGCAACGTGATTGGGTGTGAGAATGGAGGTAACAGGAAAGGTTTCATTAGGTAAGACCTCTATCCCTTGAAATATTTCAACGAGAGCTTATCGATGAGATTCAGAAGTCTGAATGAGATCATACAGTGTCATTTTTATAGGTGATTGGTGAAGCTATTTGATCATGGTTTGGTGGGAAACTCCATTAGAGATGGGGTAGGTGGGTCCACGAATAACCACTTTAGGTGGTGGTGTGATCGGGATGGTGGACGGAGAAAGGGAGGCCGCAGGTGTGCTTTCTTTCACTTTCCCATTGTTTTTCTACCCTCGAGTAGCAACACTAATCATATTGATCTCGTGAATACGAGAGGAGGAAGATGGTATGGATAAGTCATGGTCTTCGAGAGGTGGAGTTGTAATAATGATAGATTTTGGTGAGGTGGGGACAGGTAGTATAGGAGAGGGAATTGAAGCTAAAGGTTTCTCCCTTCGTAAGTTGTCTTTCTTAACTTTTCTATCTGAGAGAGGTGACTGACGAAGTATGGCTTTCAACGCTTTGCATCCCTCTACATCATGTCCTGGTGTGCGGTGGTAAGCGTAGATTTTAGACTCATCATAACCTATTGGTCAAGGTTTAGATGGGTCATAAGGTCTAAGTGGGGGTAGGGAAATGGTCGCATTCTCCACCAACATAGCAAGGATTTTGGCGTAAGACCCTTTGAGTGGGTAGAGTCAGAGGAAGATGAGGCTATTGACTAGGTAGTTTCTAGTAATGATGGGGTATGGTTGATTTGTATGGGTGGTGGTTTAGCCAAGGGGTTTTGATAATGGGTTTTAACTAAACGTGGCTTCTTTGGCTCGAAACTATGTTTATTGGTTAGATGATGGGGCCATAGGTGATGTGGTATCGAAAACAACCACGAGAGAAATAGGAGTGACAAAGAAACAAATCTTTTGATGATGGATTTGTTTAGGTTGATAGGTGGACAGGATACACGGGGTGATGGTGTTGATATACCCTTGGATCTCTATATGTATGGGTGCGAAGGCATAGGTTGTTTTAAAGAAAACGTAGGAGGTATGATATATTGATGCAAGGTGGAGGGATGAGGTCCTAGTATGGAAGGTAGGTGTGACGACGATGGTTTTAGTTGTGATAGAGACATAGGTTGAGGAGATTGAGTTGGTCTCCTAAATGGATGGACGGCTTTATTTTTGGATAAGTCAAGCCGCTTAGGTGGGTGTGTTAGACTGGGTATTGGTGAGGTCCCAAGCGTAGGGGAAGATTTGGTTAGGCTAATAGAGGTGGATGAGGTATTTGGTAGAGATGAGGGGGGTGAAGATGAGGACATAGGCATTTTAAGCTTTTGTAAACACTTCGGGTATATGGTAGAGGCGTCTGGATCGGTCATCTGCATTTGAGTAGAATATGGCATACGCAAACATTCCCATAGGACTCGTCTATCTTCTGAGGGATGACAATCCTCACGTGTGAATAGGAACTTTTGTATGGAAGAAAGGTGAGTTGTGATTCCGGTCCACTGTGGGTGTGATACAGGGGGAAGATGAGGCACTGTATCAATGGGCATTAAGAGGTCAACCGGTCCCGAAAAGATTTAGGTGATGAAGAACTAGTAGGTAGGAGGGCGTGTTTGAGAGGATCCATCGTGTTTAAAGAATGTGGTGATGTCGGTGCAAGAGGTCTCTTGTCTAAGGAAGACAAAAGAAGTGGTGAACCTTCCTCTTGTGCAGCAAGAGTGGTAGAGGGAGATGTTTGGGAAATAGATAAGTTAGATAACATCCGCTCACAGTCTTGCAAGGATGTGGTGTAAGAAGTTTCATCTGTAAGAAGAGAACTCTGGGTGGTTAATTCCTTGATGGGTAAAGGAATGGCAAGGATTTCGTCTTGTCTTGATGGTGAGGAAGGGGGTTCAGGTTCCTACGTTAGTGAAGAAGTTTGATTCAGAATTTTTTCGATAGAGGCTTTTGGCTGGGAGTCGAAGACTGCATGGATCTCATGAACACTCTCCTCGGCTAAGATATCTTGGTTTATGTTACTGTTAGGAGAGTGATTTGGGAATGGTTTGTTGAATATTTTCAAATTTCTATTAGCAGGGGCATTAGGATTATCGAGGGTTATATCCCCCGCATCAACCATTTCCCGCACTATGTTTTTCAACATCTTGCATTTTCGTGGATTGTGTCCCTTTACGTGGTGAAAGTTACAGAAGTCATTTTCTTTGTACCAAGAAGGTATAGCGCGGGTGGAGTCAAACCCGGAGTGAGGTTTAACAGGAGGCAAGGTGAGAGCTCCGGATTTGAGCAATTTTTCCAAGATGACACCATAAGTTTCTCCCAAGGGAGTGTAATTGATGGGCTCGGCTTTATACTTATAAGTGGTTTTGGTGGGGTATTAGACGGTGCTTGAGATTTTACCATCACCGCGTGCACAGCTCCTTTTGATTTCGAAGAAGTGGATGTGTGAGGAGTGGTGGTGTTAGGTTTATTAGTGGAATCTGGAGTTCAAATTAGGGTTTTGTATGAACCACAATTTCTCTTCTTCTAAGGCTCAAATCTCTAGTTTTTGAGCCATAGTAAAGGCCTCGTCAAATGTGTAGAAAGTTTGAATTTGGAGGGTAGGAGAGATGTGCTTAGCGCAGGCCTGCGTAAAGAGTTTGATAAGTTCGGCCTGAGGCAAGGCATACGTAAGTTGGTTAATAAGGCCCCGCCATCGTCCAACGAAATTTGTGATAGATTCATCTTCAAATTGTCGGATAGCATAGAGGTCGGTGATAGATACTTTCTTGGAAATGTTAATGGAGAAATGATCCAAGAAAGATTGGGCTAGTTGGTTAAAAGAGAAGATTGAGTGCTGGGTTAAAGCACTGTACCACTCCAAGGCGGGTCTTGATAAGGACATGGGAAAGGTGCGGAGTAGTAAGGCATCGTCGTGAGCAATTAGATAGCAGGCATGTCTAAATGAGTGCAAGTGTTGTTGAGGATCCTCCTTACTATTAAAACAAGTAAATTTTGGTAATTCCCATTGAGGAGGATATGAATGAAGGGGGACAGAAGGGTGGATAGGCTCGACAAACTTTCTCGTATGTCAAGGTCGCTACGACTTCCTAAAACAGAAGCCTCCAGATTTTGCATTTTGTCCATCATTTGTTTGATGAAATCCGTGGTTGGATGAGATGATGGTGCGGTTGTGGTAAATGGAGGCAAATTGGGCCAAGGACCTCCACTAGACAATGGTGGCGTTAAGTGTTGATAAGGTATGGAGGACGAATGTGTTGAGGTGACCGAATAGGGATGTCCTATATAAGACGTTGAGGTCACCGGATACGTGTGTGGAAATGAAAATGTGGGCGGAGCTTGAGAAGGAAAGCTCGTGTGGATAGGTGGTAGAGAGCAAGCCATGAACGGAGCAGTATGCAAGAGGGATGAGGTAGGAGAAGTGGCGGTAATGGGGGCCCAAGATTAACCAAAGGAAAGCCAATCTGTGCCGTATGAACTCCTGGAGCGCTGGATTGGGAGACGGGGCTAAGGATGCAGAAGGCAAAGCGGAGTTATCAGGCGGAGAAGGAGCTAAATGAGCAGCTATACTAATAGGCATGCCAACAAGGAGTTGACCATCGGGTGTATGGTCAGGGGCATGAGACAAATAGTATTGTACAGTGCTAGGATTAGCATCCAAAAATTTGGCAAATTCCTTATCTCCTACAGGAATTTTAGGAACCTCGCTGGTATCCGTAGGATTCCCTATAGAATGTGAAGGGGGTGATTCAGGAAAAGGCACAGAGTAGGCATGTGAAACCATGGCGGCGGCTTGCTTCGAGTGATAACAACCATGGACAAGAGTACACAGTAGGGTTTCAATCTATCAGGAATAGAAACAACCTCAGAATGTTGAAATTGGTAGGTTGTTGGTTTGTCAGGAACTGTAAAAGACAGTAACCGATATCGGTCTGCTAACCGATGTCGGTTAGACTATAGCCGACGTCGGTCAGTTAACCGATGTCGGTATAATAAGACTGGTATAAGAAAATATAAGAAGCTGCTGATTTGAGTTTTTAACAATGCTTAGTACATCTATCAAATTGTTCTGAAGTGATAACTGAAACAGTGTATGACAGAGAAACAGAACTGAAAACAAACAAGATACACAAGCAAATTAACAGACTAACCCTAGGATTAGTGTTTATCAATTTGAGCTTATGCCCTTAGACGCAGAATGATGTCAGAATCCTAAACACAAGACTTAGGGGAAATGTCAAGTTTGTTTTGGCTTATAAGGTTACCTCAATCGGGCGGAGGAATACCGCGGAAAAGGGGGGATGTTTGAGCTGTTGTGTTGATTATGTCGTGATTTGGTATGTGTTGTGCAGTGAAAGTAAGATTAATTTCTTATCAATACCATGGAAATCACACCCACGTGTATACGACTGTTACTTAATCTACGTTCACTAGAATTGAAAACAACAAGCAAGAATGTAATGCACGTGTTTTAAACCCAAATCAAAAATGATATTCGATGAAGCAAAGAAGATGACTTTCACTAATGCAAAGATGTAAAAGCAAAGCAAGTTCTTTTACCAAAATAACAAAATACCTTGTGAATATCTTAAGAAGAAGAAAACAACAAGTATGCTCCCTATGTGAAAGCAAGCAAGAAAGAAAGAAACCCGAAATGGGTCCCACCGGGCATGCCAAAATGTTTCACACGGAATGTTTCAGCTTTTGGGAATAGAGTTGCTTCTATCCTTTCATTCCTTTGAGAAACAGATAAGGGTTAGGGCTAGGAGGAATACCTGTTGAATGTCGAGAGGGTGTGCGCGTACCGTA
The DNA here is from genome assembly GCA_018340775.1 of Taxus wallichiana var. yunnanensis. NCBI lineage: Eukaryota > Viridiplantae > Streptophyta > Pinopsida > Cupressales > Taxaceae > Taxus > Taxus wallichiana. Next base: position 582,766,069 of record CM031237.1, on the reverse strand, counting down.
GAGAGAGATCAGATCGACTGCGAAGAACTCCTTTTTGTCTTGGAAGGACTACCTGCAAGTAAGAATACAAGACCACCAGATTTTAATTAGACAATAAATGAGGGAACTGCCTTGGGCCCAGGAAATATAAAACTTCCTTTCGAAGGTGGTCAGTTCCCCTGCTAATATGAATTAACACAAATTCTAACAAATAAGCTATTGTCCAATTACAATTTGTTTACCTTGTTAGAACAATAGAGAAAGGGCTGGTCTTGGTTTAGAATCACGGTGACCGATGCGGTCCATGCGTAATCGTGACCGGTTGTTGGTAACGAGATATCGGTAGGGGAAATTTTTAGGGGCTTTTGGTGAAGGTTGGTTGTAAGGTGGTTGTGTTGTTTTATAAGGCTGATAAATGGGTGGGGTTAGGTAATGGGGTGATGAGAAGGACTCAGAGAATACGGGGGTGTTCTTGGGGTAATGTAAGGGTGGAGGAATGACAGTTAGATGTAGTGTGTTGCTGGGTAGTAGATCTAGGAATAGACTTATGATCATTTGTGATTCAGAAGTTCAAGAAATGTTATTAAAAGGACATACAAGATATTACTTACTGATTATTGATAAGGATGCAGGTCCAAGAACTGTGATGACGGCAATAGAACTTAGGTAGGATGACCTGACAATCAGGAGATGAGCTATCTTCCCTCCCGATGAACAGATGAGTGTCACAAGGCTCTGGTTACTCAGTTGCAGTTTTTGGCTTGATGTCCTTCTCTACAAACTCTTCTTGTTTCTTTCACTTGTCTCTGTTCAGCCAAGTAAATTCCGGATCCTTCCAATGACTTCTGATTCGGATCCACGAAAATCCAACCACTTGTTTTTGGTTGGGAGTGGTCATTTACAGGGAACCGATGGCGGTTACGTAACCGACGGCGGTCGAGTAGGAACCGGTATCGGTCAGGTCAAAGCGGGCTATTTTTAGTAAAATAGCCAGCTTTCCCTCCTTTTCTCCCAAGGGATTAGTTGCGGGCTTGGTCAAGTCATTATGAGGTTGGTTTTAGGTGTGGGTGAGGAGTCATTAGTCATGGGTGTGGATGTAGACCAAGTTATAGGTCTTAATTAGGTTAGTTTAGGGTTAGGACTAAGTCATGATGAGGTGGCAAAATGAGGTGGCAGGTATGGCGATGTGGATTTATTAATTATAAGGTAATTAATAAATAATTGTGTAAGGTTTAGGTGATGAGGTTAGGTTGCGAAATGAGATGCGGGTCACAGGGGGTCGTAAGACACAAATTTGGTGTCTACAATACAATTAGAGATATCAAATAGGAATTCATCATAAAACCAGATTAAACAATTTGAGCATCATATCAAATCTGCATGCCTTTATTACTTACAATGTCTATGTCCAAAATTGCTAGCACAGTCAGATTCGTGAATTGAGCATGATAATCGGTAATTATTAAAACAATTGCATTCTACCAATTGCTCTCATTAAACAACCTTTTAAATGAAATCATTTCTTCAAATCCTTAAACATGAATCAAAGCTAATCATCTTTCTACAATTCTAACATGACTTTAATGCATGACTCATATAATAGCTTCCAATTAAACCTAAATATTTTCAGATGATTCATCATATATATAAGAGACTAAGAAGAACAAAATGAATCCAAAACATCCATCCATCCGAATCCCAAGGACAACAATAATCCAACAAATTATTCCATTCAAAAATGAATATCCTATCAATTCATGTATCAATAGGTATGTTTTTTTAACAATTCCGCAAAGGTAGATTATAACATCTAGCAAGCTCAACTGACGGGATCTCTTTATAATCATAACATTATTTCAATGGTATTGACAAGTACACCAACTTATACTGCAATACAATTTTTACCAGTCCCTCCAAACAATTTAACAGTCTTTTCTTCTTAAGCCCGTACCATAGAGTTCACATAAGGATACAAAAGAAGAAAGCACTCAAAGTTTCTAGACAAGGAGAGAATATTTTCTTATTCCTATAGTTATATAACAACATATACCTTACAGCTTAGGAGAAAGAAATAAAGGAAATCAGATTTCCATTCCAATCATGTTCAGGAATGTACCGACTTCTTAAGAATAACGCATATACATTCAAGCTTGAATTCAATAAGGAAGAAGAGAAGGCAAGAAAATCAACACCCATTCCTTCCAAATACAAACCTGATTTCCATCCATGCGAGACCACGATTACCCATATGTTAATAAAAATCAGAGTTCCTCAAAGCAAGATTTCTCTCGGTCAAGATGTGTTCCCATTAACCAAGCAAGGTCGTAAAGAAAACAATAATCACATTATTATTTCATCATATACAGAATCTATATTTATTGACCATCCAGACCCTTTTTACAAAGGTGCAGGCTCAAATATAACATACATTATATGTATGCGACTAAATCAGTTGCAATCAAAAGAAGAAACTATAGTTTCATCAAAATTCAATTATAAAATCACCTGTAGCTATTAAGCAATACAAGAGTTCTTGCGACCAAGTAATAATCAATAAAACAATCAAATTAGACCCAATAATTCTTTCCATGTCATTCCTCAAACATGAAATTATCCAACACCATCGCCTATCATGGCACAGTTAGGAACTCATTACCTCAGTCAAACAAGAGACTAGGTAACATCATAAACAGAAGTCGAACCCATATACAAACACAACAAACATTTCAACAGAGTCGAATCCATACGAATAAACAACAAACATTTCAACTGAATCGAATCCATATGAATAAACAACAAACATTTCAACTGAATCGAATCCATATGAATATACAGCAAGGGCTTTAACAGAAGTCAAGCCAACTCACAAACACATCAAGGACTTCAACAGAGTCGCATTCACATGAGAACACTGCAAGGACTTCTACAGAAGTCGTATCCAACAAGTATTCACAACAAAGGCTTCAACAGAAGTTGAAATCATACGAAAACATTGCAAGGACTCCAATAGAGTCGTTTCAACAAGTATTCACAACAAAGGCTTCAAAAAAGTCGAAATCATATGAAAACATTGCAAGGACTCCAACAGAGTCGTTTCCAATAAGTATTCACAACAAAGGCTTCGACAGAAGTCGAAATCATACAAAAACATTGCAAGCATTTAAATAGAAGTCAATCTATAATTATGCTCAAAGCAAATATTTAATCTAAAGTTCAAGAACATGCTAATACAATAAGGCCTTCACCCGAAGATGAATCCATAAAATAAATACAAGCAAATACGTTCAATGAGTCTACACATAACTAGGGATTCCTAAATCCACAAGAAAAGAAGAATCCAATACATTGCTTCAAACCAACTATGCTAAGATCACCTAAATAGAGTTGTTTTAATGAAATCATTTGAAGGAGAGCAAGATTTTTAAAAGTTAGGGCTTATCATGGTGATAGTGTCGCTTAAAAATCCGAAGAAGACCTCTCGAATGTTCTTGCAAACTCTCTTCTTCTTCCACGATAAATTAAACAACAATAAATTGTTACCTTCATGCCTTATAAACTTTCCCTGATAGAGAAAGGATCTAGAAATTCTCAAAGTTACCATGCAATACAGAGAAGACGACTAGTTCGAAGAACTAGTGCTCAAGCAGAGAGAAAAATGGAATGCATGGAAAACCAAACAACCAAATAATTTTCCATTTGCATGCCTTCCCAAGCAATCCACGCTCGGGAACCGAAGTTCATTAATTGCATTAACTCCCATCTTCCCACCTATTCTCCATTGCCACCGACTGCCAAAGTTTGTGATTGCCAAAAGAAAACAAACAAACATTCCCATATTTGGTGATACTGCCACGTCAGGTCATATAGCCGTTTGCAACCTCCACCAAATCTAACAAACATCCCAAGTCTTTCAACCTTATCCACCTCATAAATGCCTTGGAAACCACCACCCATGACTCACGCCCCTTCATAGGTCCCCCTCCATTCTTATCATTAGTTAAGATAGGTTCGATCATAGGGTATATCATAAGGTAAGACATTAGTTTTACTTCCATAGTGCTAGGTGTAGTTAACCTTAGGAGCATTAAGCTTATAGTTTAGTACTAGGTTAGATTAGCAATTATTTAACCAATAGGTTATAGTTTAGGTTAAGGTTATTAATCTTAACGAATCCAGTCGAGGTCTCCCAAGTAGGACCATTCAGTATTAGAACCAAATAGGGTAAAACATTCCTGTAAAGGATTCTATCGGGAATAGCTAAATTAAGCTTATGGTATAAACATGAACATCTTACCTGGCTTAAGGTCTAAGCTTTCCCGATGTTACGGTACTTGGAACCAATTTCATTTAACATGATCAGCTTGAGTTAAACTCCAGAATTGCTCATTCAACTCATTCAGACCTTGCAACTTTCGTAAGGTCAATAATTTTTGTTCATCCTGAATAAGCTAAAAAAAACATTCCTTGGATTGATACAACTAATCCAAGGCTGATTCAAAGATCTTCAAGAGAAAAGGAGATATAATACATATCAAGTATGACTTCACAACCCAAAGTAACATGTCCTTATATAGAAGAAATCATATATCAACACCTCGGGAGGAAGTAATAATAGTTCGAGGGGTGTTACATAAGGTCAAGTAACTAGGTCTAGGTCTCTCATGTCGTGAGAGGTCTTAGGTAGGTCATAGGTGATTAAGGGTGATGTGGGGATAGGTGGGTAGGTCATTGTTGTATTGTGAATACGAGACCAATGCTAGTTAAGGGTGATTGATGTGAGTTGGGGAGAAGCTGGTATCGATTCTTATGGAATATTTGGAATGTCACGAGAATGAGATTTTGATCTCCCTTATGATTACACAAAGAAATAGGGTCAAGTCGAGTGAGGTATTAGGATTTTGGATGGGATTTGACGAGGGTTTAATGGGTGTATGGAGGGTGAGTATTAAAGGAGGTCAATGGGTGGCTAGGAGAATAAAGGATGAAAATGCAATGATGAGTTGAGTGAACCAGAGGAGTAAAATGTTCTACTTACTTGGAGTCCAGTTCGGACATCGTGAGTTAGGAATGAAGGTCTTTGGTAAAAGTTTTGACTAATGTAGAGGATCACAAAACATTGGGAAGCTCTTGAATGGGCTACATATGCTCTCCTTCTTGCCTGATTGGATCAAATCTATGTTAGGTGGTTGTTGGATGAATGTCGGATGTATGTGTAAGAGAAAATTCTTGATCTCCTTCCTCGCATGCGTGTTCTCGCAGAAAATTGTTCTCAAAAGATGTGATATGTCTCTATAATCTACCAAAATTTTTCCAACCTTGAAAATAAGGTTATTTTGGGGTTAAAAGGTGACTGATGGTGGTTCTTGCTTAACGGGTGGTTAAGGGTAACCAGACGTCGGTTAAGGTAGGATTTCCTAGGTTTACTAAACTAGGTAGATCCCCTTGATTTTATGGAATCTCATGTCATTTACACCACGGATTAGGATATAAGATTTTTTTAAGCATGTGGGAATGTGGTTAGAGGGAATGTAAGCATTTATTTTTAGGGTTTGGGTAAGTCTTAGTTAGTTATGGAAACTTACTTAGAACAGTCTTAGGGTGAGGGTGTTGGATGATGTGTCTGTCAGGTGAGGTGGATATGTGGGCATTATCTCAATTAGGATATTTAAATAATAAATATGGTGAGGATAATGAATTAATTTAATTTAAATAATTAAATTAATATTATAGTGAGGTGAAGGGGGCCATGGCTAGGTGGATGTGTTCAAGGTGTTTATTTTTCAAGGGACCAAAAGGGAGTGTGACCTAATTTTAGTGTCTACATTTTTCCCCCTTTTGTTGCATAGCTTGTATTAGTAAGCGACGCTGACAAAAATAAGATGTGGTTGCCCCATGTGTGGGTGAAGGTGATCCCCCTCAAACTAGGAACTGACGAGGCAGAAGGAAGAAGCGGTGAGTGGTTTGATAAAAGGTGAATGTGATGAAGAGGAAGGTGGGTAACGGGGAAAAAGGGAAAAAGGTCTACTTGGGTAATCTAGGTAATGGGTCAGGGTCAAAGGTAGTAATAGTCAAACACACACACACGTATAAAGCGTTAGCATGGTACCAAGCTAAAGAGTAGGAAAACTCTACATTATCTAAGGTCGATAAGTTTATCCAAACAAGGTTGAGGTGATTCTGGTATCCAAGGTATAGGATATGGTTAGGAAACATGACGTAGGTTAGGTGTAGGAATGTTTAGGTATGTTCTAGTACACTGAGGGTTGGGTCAAGATAAACAGTCATGGAAAGAGGCAAGGTAAGGTCAGTAGGTCAATCAACACAGTATAAATGATGCTACAAGGATATAGTGAACATATGGGGTTAAAGGTCACTAGCGATGGTCTAGGTCTAAGTATCAGGTCATGACATGAGTAGGGCCGAGGTATGGGTAAAATAATGAGTCCCCAAAGGAGGAAAAGATTAGGTAGTAAATGATGAGATCATGAGGGTGATGTAAATGGTTTGGGTGAAGGTGGGGTGGGGTAAATGATTAGGGTAAGGGTTAGGTGTGGAAAAAAGAGTGATGGGAAAGGTAATAGGGTAAAATGGAGGGAAATGTACAAGAGAGGGTGACTAATGTCAATCGAGGGTAATTGACGATAGAGTGTAACCGACCACGGTAAGGTAGGGTATGTGACCGATCTTTGGTGAAGGTAAGCGGCATCGGCTAGGTTGGGTTTATTATTAAAACAAAAAACAATCCTTGTTTTTTGTTATTCTTTTATCATTTAGAGAATTGAGAAAATGAAAAAAGAGAGAAAATAAGGGAAAAGTGTCCGGATGGAATGGATTGTTGAGTTTGCAATCGAAATGGTGGGTGATTGGTTGTCAAGAGGTAGGTCCACAGGATCGGTGTGTGTGATTTGATTGGTTGGAGATGTGGGTAGCGATTTGGTGATGGCAGATGCCAGAGAGGGATCGGGTGGGCCACTGGTGTAGCTAGATGTGCCACCATGACGACGGTAGCATGATGAGGTAAGAATCCAAATATTGTTGTATTTTGTTAGATAGTTTGGGTGATTTGTCAAATTGGGTTTTTGTTTTTAGTTTGGGTGGGGAAAAAATAAAATTTGGAAATGGGAGGTAAATTGGGTAGAAGAGGAGCGGGGAGAGAGATAAGTGGGAGAAGAGGGGAGGGGATGAGTTTTAGGAAGGTTGGTATGGAACCGACCCAGTGTAGGTGATTATAGGTGGGTAGAAGTGTTAGGGTGGTAAAGGTTTTGAGAAGGGATGGTTTGGGGTTGCGGGTTTTATCACGAAAGTGACCGACGTCGATAGGGTTCAATCGGATCGGTCACAAAATAGGTGACCGATGCCGGTTTATGGATAACCGGGTCGGTTAGAGATAATGGCACCAATCTAGATTTGGAGATCAAGGGGCCAAAAGTGCCATAGGTTGGGTGGTTGAGATGGGTAGGGGTAAAATAGGGTGTGGGAAAATAATAGGGGGCAAGTATGGGTATGAGAAATGTAGATTAATTTGTTGTTTGCATTGGATACAGGGGAGAGATTAGCTACACATGTAGGATAGAGTTCCACCCCTGCTCATGACAATGCATGGTGTAAACCCTTGAAGAGCTGCGGTATGTGGAGGAGGTGGGCATGAGTGGGGTGCGATGCTACCAAAGCATGTAGTTTAGCGGCTGATTTTGATGGTTGTGCTCATCGATAGATGGGATTCCATGCCTAACACATTCTACCTACTAATGAGTGAGATTACAGTCACCCTGGAGGATGTGTTTAGGATACTATGACTACCCATATTGAGTACACAGGTCTATTTGATCTCCTTCGAGGCCTCGAGAGGAGCTGATGCTAATGATGTTTGGAGAGGGGATGGCCGAGATGACATTCCATAGCGCCAGCATGTGCTATGGAGAGATGTACCTAGCCCATCCGGAGGAGATGAGGCTAATAGTTCTATTGATGGAGGCAGTGTGCTACTTTACACTACCAGATGTAGAGGGAGGTATATTTCACCACTTGCTGATAGGGGTACTACATGACATGATGATAGATCAGACCCACTTTTCCTAGGCACCAACATTCCTGGTGTAGTTATACAGAGAGTTATCGGCATATTGGTGGATAAACACAATTTAGCTTGTGTTGTACCTTTTTACTTCACTACTGGGCATATGAGCACATTATCTATGTGCGTCTAGTGGGAATTCCCTAGGTCGATGCCTTTACTCCGCGGGATATGTATGAGTGGGGTATAGGTGATGGGTGTCACTATTGGAGAGTGGAGATTAGACATGCCCACACATGATGTGGCCTATTTCCAGTGACTATTGGAGGGGTTATCCAGGGTGGACATCATTTAGAGGCCATATGTGGGCTTCCCATCATATAGGAATATGTGTGATGAGTTAGCTAAGCTACAACTACTGAGATGGATTCAAGGTCATCATTCCGAGGAGCACGAGATGATCCCGGTTGATAGAGTTAGGTGGTAGTTTGGGCTGCTATAGGACATACCTCCGCCCTTCCTATAGTATAGGAGAGACAACATGGAGAGGCCCTTACCTCTACCACGGTGACAGTTCCCACATGGTAGGAGGAGCAGGCAGTGGACCGGTGGATTGATGATGTTGGGGTCACAGATAGATATAGACAGTGGTGGGTAGCTCATTTATGAGCCATACCACCCAGACTAGGGCAGCCAGATCTAGCCACCATCACGGTGCAGAGAGATGCCCTACAGGGGTAGGTGGCTACTCTGATTACCTAGTTGGGTATGGTGCAGACATAGCTTTCTAGCTCAGAGGTAGAGGTAGTGGAGTTACATGTACAGGTGGTCGGTGTTCGAGCCTGTGGCCCGGGGTGGGGATGAAGATGGAGATGGAGATGATGGTTGGGTGGCTCCTATGCGCAGCATAGGTGACAGGTTGTAGGGCCATTTTGCCATATCTCGAGGCACGTATTGGGGCCCTATAGTCCCGAGATACATGTATAGGGGTAGGGGTCGATGGCACCACCACATGCACCGGGACAGGGTGCTAGTTCATAGGTAGGGGTGGGACAAGGTCCTGCAGGATAGGTACAGGGGTCGAGGCCTATGGGGCCACCACATACCGTGCCCATATCTAGGTTATGGGATGCCCTAGGTGAGGCCAGATAATACCAGGAACAATTTATGGTGGTTGGGATAGAATTCTATCCTATGGAGATTATAGGGAATAGTAGGCCTCGAGTGAGAGGACAAGATCCCACGATCACAGCAGTGTAGAGCACGGGGGCCATTGAGCTCGAGACAGATCGGGGAGAGGCCACCGGCTCGGGTGATGCACCAACAAGGACCCAGCCACCACCTATGATGGGTGGGGAGATGTTAGTAGGTCGCTAGACAAGGGTCGAGGAGGTGGAGGGGACAGACGATAATGATATGGAGGATGTCCACCGAGATGCCTAATATTTGGCTCCCAATTTTGAAAAATTTGATTTTTATATATACCCCTACGTCTTTGAGAGATTATCATATTGTTGATCACATCGCCGCAGCGTGTCGAAAAGAGTGAAGATGTATGAGAGGTTTTTTATATTTTGATCATATACCTACTCGCATGCTAAAGATATTTTGTATTGTTTTATTATTTTATTATACATGAGACCGGCCTGTGTGCTAATGATATTTTGTATTGAGTATCGACCTATGTGCCGATGATTTGTTTGAGATAGACATGATGGGATATTTGTACAAATTATATTGAGACACACATATTTATGTATATGATGAGATGGATGATATTCTTGATTTATCGATGTTTTATGAGACTTTTAATTTGTTTGTTGTGATATGGATGGAAACTAGGTGAGTTAGGCATGATGGAGTCAGGTTGGTTTAGGCATGGATCAAGTCAGGTTTGTTTAGGCTTGGATCAATTCAATTCATAGGCATGGTTGAATTAGGTTGGTTTAGGCATGGATTGATTTAGGTTTGTTCGGGCATGGTTGAGTCAGGTTTGTTTAGGCATGGATCAAATCAAGTCATAGGCATGGTTGAGTCAGTTGGTTTAGGCATGGTTGTGTGCAAGAGAGGGTGAAGTTGTGATTTATCAATTTGTACAATGAATGATGATATGGGTCATGTTTAAAATGTTTTATAATATATGAATGATGATGGTAGAGAAATGGTAGTTGTAATAAATGTATGTTGTGATGATGATAAAAATGTTAAGTAACTTGTTTGTTTGGTTTAATTTCCATTTCTATGATATGAAAAGGCAACCAAGAGATATAGAATGCATGTTTAGGAAGATGATAGATGAATTATTTAGGGTAGAGAGTGGTTGAGCTAACCTCCAAGGGCCCCATGCCCTTGGAGTGCTACCTACATAGTCCTAGTGAAAAATGGACCTCAGGATGATGGAGTTCTCCCGTTGGCTAGGGAAGAATATGAAGAGGTATGAAAAGGACTTGTTAGGTTTTAGGCATGATGGGTTTATGTATGTTAGGTGTGATTGGGATATAGGAAAAATGGTATAGGTGATGTCGATTGTGGTGGAAGAAGAAAATTACCCCAAAGGTATGCGTCGAGGACCAAGTCTTGTATAAGGTAATCAAAATGTAATAATGAAGGTAAAAGATAAGAGGAGACAAGAAAGCCACCTGATTGGTTAGGGTCATACTGAGTAGGTCATACCTAAGGGGAGGTGGTGAATGCAAGACCCAAAAGAAATTGCATGATTGATTATTCTAAGGATGAGTGATAGGCACATGATCACCAAATGTCTTGGTTCCAAGAGGTCCCTTGAGGTGGTAGGAAATGGGAGTGGGAATGGTGAAAAAGGTGGTTTAGTTTTTATATGGTATGAGGTAGCATACTCTTTGGGCAAGAGATCCGAGGTCACAATGGGAAAATCCATGACTGAAAGTTGTATGTTTTGACTTATATTTGAGATAGATTGATCGATGTGGGAAGTCTATATGGGATGAGGAAATGAAATCCTTGAGGTTTTGTGAAGTTGATTGATGTGGGAAGTCTATATGGGATGAGGAAATGAACTCCTTGAGGTCTTCATGAAGCTGATTGATGTGGGAAGCTTCAGATTCTCTCACTTCTTTTTTTTGAAAGAGATTTACATAGTTTTCCTTCGAGGGAGCAGTCTATTTATAACAGTGATTGCTAGAGAGGAAGATGTCCTTTTGAGGGAGTAATATTTTTATTAGAATTTTGACTGAAGGAGTTGGGTCCCATGTGAGGGCTTTGAAGTCATGGACAAGACCTAGGTGAAGAATAGGATTCTTGTTCAGAAAGTAGGGTGAAACGACAATGGGATCTCATCTAAAGGTAGATGAAAAGTATCCATGAGAATCTTGTTATATGCAATGCCATGTTACACATATTCAAGTAAAGATAACAAGTGATGGGACATACATTATTTTGGTTTAATCATTGGTGAGGTGTAAGAAGTGGAGAGTGTTCAAGGGACGAGCATGGTAGGAGACAAAAATGATGTAGGACTAAAAGTCAATAGTAGAATGGTCGAAGATGCAAGGCATTAAGGGGCTCAAGTTTGGGTTTACCATCGAGCGAAGATAAATGATAAGCACCTGATCCATAAGTATGGGTCACAATGTATGGTCTAAGCCAATTAGGAGCAAATTCGCCCGTTTGCTTTTTTTACGCTTTGGTTACACATTGATTTTCTTTCAAGACAAGGTCACCAACTTTAAAGGTTTGTTCATGGACACATTTTTCATAGGCACGTTTGATACGTTTTTGGTAAACTCAAAGGTGGTCAAGAGCGTTAAGATGATATTAGTCTAATAACTTAAGTTTGTGCTAAAGTCTTGACGAAATTCATCATCATTGAGCATGTCATGGAGAGAAATGTGGAGTGAGGGAATCTAGACTTCAAGAGGTAGAACAACCTTGGTACCATAGACAGAGAAAATGGTGTGGTAGTAGTGGAAGTGTAGATACTAGTGTGGTATGCCCATAGGGAAAAAGGAATGTGCATATGCCAATCCTTCCCAAAGATCATTAACCACTTTCATGAGAATTTTTTTAGGGTTTTATTAGTTGATTCGGCTTGGTCATTGATATGTGGGTAATAAGGTGATGAGAAAATTAGTTGAATGTGAAGGCATCATAATTTTTTTGCAATGTTTTGTTTTTGAATTGTTTTCACATTATCATTGATGAGGCGATGAGGAACACCAAAGAGAAAAATGATGTGATGATTGATGAACTCCAATATTTTCTTGGCTTTCATGGAGATGAGTGTTATGGCATCAACCCATTTTGTGTAGTATTTGGTAGCAGTGATGATCCATTGATGTTGTTGGGAAGAATGAGGGTTGATCTCTCCATCAAGGTCAAACCCCACTAAGAGAAGGACCAAAGGTCACGGGCGACTTGTAAGGTGTGACTAGGTGTATGATGACGGTTGGTGTGTTGTTGGAATTTTACACAATGTTTGATATAGTCACAACAATCATGTTTAAGGGTCACCAAGTAGTATCCTAGATGAAGAATTTTCTTAGCAATGATAGCAAGGCCACCGAAGTGACCTCTACATATGCCATCATGAGCCTCCTTAATGGTATAAGGAATTTCCAAACTCGTGAGGAATCATAAGAGAATACCATTAAAGTTGTGCTTATAGAGAATGTCCCCCATGATAACGTAATGAGATACCCTTTTAAGGAAGGCACGTTGTCCATTATGGGTGAGATCAAGAGGTAAGATGGAGAGACAAAGATAGTTGGAATATTGTGTATACCAAATGTCGCTCGAGTCGGGGCAATGGTTTTGATTGATTAAACATCATGAGGCAAGTAAGAGGGTGATTGGAGTTGTTGTACGGTGAAAAAAATTAGAATTAGTGGGCGAAGTGGGTATTTGAGAAGCCAAGCAAGCCATGGTATCTACAAATTTGTTGGTTGAATGGGGGATGGTTTAAAGGGCGTAATGGTCAAAGGTGGTCAAAATTATGTCTACATGATGTTTATAATTTTGAAGTATCTCATTACAACATTGGTATATACCATTGACTTGGTTTATGACCAATTGAGAATCACCAAAGATGTTGATTGATTTGACATCTAGGGTGTAGGTGGCTTGGAGACCTAATACGAGTGCTTTGTATTCGGAAATATTGTTTGTATAATCAAAATCAAGTTTGAAAGAAAAAGGCATGGGTTCACCATCAAGCAGAATGAGGATAACACCAGCCCCACCCCATGCTAACACTTGGAACCATCAAAGAAGAGTGTCATTTGGTAAGAAGGTTCGTCCAGGGAAAGGGTAGCAATTGACTCATTTGGAAAGTCAAAATTAGAGGGTGGATCCCTGGAAATAGGTGCATAAGCCAAGTGGTCGGTGATAACTTGGCCCTTAATGGAATTTTGATGGATGAATTTGAGGTCAAGGTTGGCCAAAAGCATAAGCCATCGTGGGGCAAGCTTGTTTTCATAAGGTTTGGCATACATGAAGTGTAGGGGGTCTTTCTTGGTTACAACATAGGTTTTGTGGTTGAGTAGGTAATGACGGAGTTTTTGTCAACAAAACTAAGGCTAAGAAAAAATTTTGGGATGGTGTATCAGGTTTTATAGTCCAAAAGAGTACAACTTATGTAATAAACCACCTGTTCCTGTGTTGTTCATCGTGATGAGCGAGCATGGCTCCCAAGGGTGATAAGTAGCTGAGATATATAGGTAGAAAGGTTGATTGTATTTAGGTGGAATGAGTACGGGTGGTTGGAGAAGGTATTGTTTTAAGGCCTCAAAATATTTTTGGTAGTCATCATCCCATTTAAAGGAGACATCCTTCTTGAGCAGATGATGAAATGGTTGACACCAATTAGATAATTGTGAAATGAAATGGCGAATAAACAATAACTTACCTTTGCAGACTATGGATTTTCTAAGGTTAGTGGGTAGAGGAATTTTGAGAATGGCCTTGACTTTAGTAGGGTCCACTTCTATACCATGTAAGGAAATGATAAATCCTAGGAGCTTTCCTGAGAGAATCGTGAAGACACACTTCTTGGGCTAAAGGTGAATGTAATATTTAATGAGGCGGTCAAAAATAGTTTTGAGGATGGAAAGGTGCTCGGAGCGGCATTTAGATTTGGTGAGGAGGTCATCCACGTAATCTTCTAATATATGATGCATGATATCATGGAAGATATAAGTCATAGCCTTGATATGTGGTACTAGCATTTTTAAGGCCAAAAGGCATGACTCGGTAGAAGAAGATCCCCTAAGGGGTGATGAACGCATTTTTGTGTTAATGCTCGAGGCAAGAAGGATTTGGTTATAACACGAGAAGCCATCCATGAGTGATAGCATCTCGTGACGGGGAAAATGTTAGAAATACAACAAGGATAATCAATGTCAAGAAGAGGAAAGTCATATTTTGGGCGAGGTGAGGTTGAGGTCACGGAAGTCCATGCAAATGCGGAGTCCCCCTGTCACCTTAGTGATAGGGAAAATGTTAGAAATACAACAAGGATAATCAATGGGTAATATGAAGGAAACAGAAAGAAGGCATTGAAGTTCTTCTTTGATGAGAAAGCAATGCGAGGGTGCATTGTCCTCGGCTTTTGTATGATGGGTTTAGCATCGGGAATGGTTATGATATTATGGACCACTACGGTGGGGTCAATACCAGGCATGTTTTCATAAGACCAAGCAAAAACATGGTTATGATCTTTGAGAAAAGAAGTGATGGCTTCCTATTTAGTAGCATCTAAAGATCTACTAGTCTTTAGAATGTGTGGGTCATCCTGAGTATGAATTTTGATCTTGATAGTCGATTCATTCAACATGGTTTTCATCTTAGAGGGTAATGACCGATGAATATATGAGTCTTCTGCACCAAGGTAGGTGAGTATAGATTCATCATCCTGACATTGAATGATGTTAATTGAAGGTGTATCGTCATCAATCATTTCAGGGTATAGGAAGGGAAGAGAGGAAGGGGCCTTGCCATTGTGTTGATAAGTCAAAGGTCCTAAGAAAAGCAGTGTTTATGAAATTTTTTTTAGGAGGGATAGATTTTGGATCCATCAACTTTATGAAGGTGGTGATGAAGGTGGCGATGAAGGTGGAGAAGGGTTGATGTCATTGATGAGTTCAATACGGGTCTATTTGGTAGGTGGTTCAGGAAAGCCAATACCACTATGGTCATTATGTTTGCAGGTGGTACATGGAATAATAGTATGGTGGCATTTCTCATAAAATCCAAAACCAAAACCCTTCCACACACATTGGTGAAGAAAGGTGTGGGAAAAATGGCGATTGGTGAGAGACTGGAAGTCAGTGGAAAATGGGTGGGTTTATGATAGTGGTTTGGGTGTGTAAGTGGTAGTATCAAGTCCCCCATAGATGAGACTAGTACGGAGATGAGGAGGACCATAAAGGAGGCATTCTCCTATGTGGTGATCATAGCAAGGATGTTGGTGAAGACTTCCATACTCTTGTGGAGTAAGGAAGGTGTTGACACTATATAAGTTATATTCTCCCAGAGTGAGGCATTAAAAATCCCTTCCAAGGGATCAATGGTTGGTATGTGGGTAGCTAGATAGATGATGGGTTGGTGATCAACACCGAGGTGGAGCTAACAGATTGGGAGGTCGATGGGTTGGACATGGACATTGTGGCAGCGGTAGGAATGGAGGAGGCATGTGTAGTTGAGGTAGTGAGTGTACTAGTAAGTAGAGGTGTAGGTGAAGCGGTAGTGGTTGTGAAGGTAGATGCCTTATATGTTATGAGCACATCATTGGGTCGGGAAAGCATGTTGCATGTTTTAAAAGGTGATGGGTCAGTTAGAATAGTATAGGTGTGTCCTTCATGCTCAAACTTTACACAACGATGCAAAGTGGAAGGAACATAACCCATGACATGAATCTAGGGTCTGCCAAGCAACATGTTATATTGAAATTCCCCCTCTAAGACATAAAATAGCTCTAGAATAGTGCGGGGGCCCACACGAATGTGGAGGATGATGGTGCCTAGTGTAGAGGTGATAGCATCATTGAATGAACACAACATGATAGGATGTTTATGCATGTAATTTTTAGGTATGCGTATTTGAGCGAATGTATGGGATGAAATGATATTAATGCTAGCACCCCCATCGATCATTACACGTCATACACATGTATCATTGATGTGAAAAAAAGATGAAGAGGTTCAGTCAAGGTCATTGGTTTGGTGCGGTGTGATCTCTTCCTTTGAGAAGCTAAGGGAGGTTATTTGGTGAGTAGGGTGAGGCATGGATAAAGGTGGAAATTTGGTGAGAGAGTCTACTGATGGGGTGTGATAATGGAGGCTACAGGTGTAAGGTCATTGGGTAAAACCTCAATAGATTGAAGAACCTCCATGAAATCTTGATGATGGGATTCCGAGGTTTAGATGAGGTCATATAGGGACACTTTGAGGGAGATTGGTGTAATTGTTTGAGCATGGTGTGATGTGTGACCCCATTATAAATAGGGTATGTGGGGTGGAAGATAGTAATCTTAGGTGTGGGTGTAGATGGTATGTTGGGTATAGGGCTGGTTGGTCAATTTCCTTTTCATTTCCTTTATCCTTTTGAGCATGGGTAGTAACATGGATCATGTTGATTTGAGGAGTTGGGAAATAGAGAAGGTATAGGGTGAGTGGTAAAATGATAGGATGGAAAAAAACCTATTGAGGAAAAACACCTTGTGAAGTGAGTCGAGCGCAATGACATTTAGGTGATGTTGTGGAAAGTTTTTACGATGTGAACCATGTTAATTTAGAATCTTGGTGGTGGTTCTAGGAGTTGTGGTGGAGGTCATGGTTATTGATTGGGTAGTGAGGGAAGAACTATGGGAATGGGTGTGGGTGAAGCGGGGTCCTCATCCGAGAAGCTCATCATAATAAAATTTGGTTTCAAGAGGACGTAACTAGATAAGGAAAAATTTCAAAGCCTTTCGAGTTCTCCACATCGTGCCCTAGAACATGATGGCAGCACAAATTTTAGTGTTATCGAGACCCTTTTGGCTTGGGTTTGAGGGGGTCATAAGGTCTTAGCGGTGATAAGCTGTTAGGTTGTGGAGCATGTTTCATGTGTGAAAGTGTTGAAGACTGTACACTAAGAGTACTTGTACACTTTTCATGTATCCTCACCTCAAAAATGCACCGACATATCGGGAAACATGCTTTTCTCATATGGGTGATTTTTTTGACCCATAGGTTTATGGGACAGGTTTTGCCCATGGTTTTGATACCCAAGGTTTTGTAAAACTGCTTAAGTAGTTGTTTATTTATATGGTCTTATGCATATGATAGATGTACAAGCAAATGTATTGCATATGTGTTTTTGAATTTAGGTGTGAATTTCAGAGAGTTTGTTGAGCATAGATCCAAACAGATTTGGGGATTTTATTGAGAGAGCGGTGGCTTGTTATAAAATTTGAGCAAGTGATTCTTAGTTAACGTAGCCTAAATTGGCTGAACCACATTAAATACTATCTCTCTTTGTGCTGTGTTATTTTATTCTGTAATTTTATTTGAGATCTGTAATAATTTCTGCATATTAGTTTCTACTGTTGCATGCATTTTGTGAGGGATTATTCCGCATATTTTATCCCTTATTTCCTAACAATTGGTATCAGAGCCTGGTTTGGTTTGCTGAAGTGTTGAATCTGCAGGAAAGTTTTTAGCTTGAGTGGGAGCTATGGCAGATGAAGGAAAATCTAGGATTGATAAATTCAACGGGCAGAATTTTAGTCTTTGGAAGATGCAGATGGAAGATTACCTTTATCAAAAGGATCTTTTATACTCCATTGTCTGAGAAGGTGAACAAACCCTTGAGTATGATAGATGTGGAATGGGATTTTTTGGATCAGAAGGCACTTGGAACGATCCGGATGAGTCTTGCATTTTCGGTATTATTTAATGTTTCAAAGGAAAAGACTACAAAAGATCTAATGGACGCATTAGGGAAGTTATATGAAAAACCCTCTGCCTCTAATAAGATATTTTTAATGAAAAATTTGTTTAATATGAATATGTCTAAGAATAGTTTAGTAGTAGATCATTTAAATGATTTTAATACGGTAGTGAATATGCTAGCTTTGGTTACAATAGAATTTGATGAAGAAGTTAGGGATTTATTAATTATGTGCTCTTTACCTGAGAGTTGGAATAGCTTGGTAATGGTGGTAAGTAACTCGGTTCCAGCTAACTCGAAGTTGAAGTTTGAGGATGTTGTAGGGGTGATTCTAAGCAAGGAAATGCAAAGAAAAAGCTCTGGGGAATCTTCTACTTCAAGGAATGCTTTGATAGTGGAAACTAGAGGGAGACAGAAGAATAGAGGAAACCGTGGAAAATCAAAAGATTGGGCAAGGTCAAAATCCAAGAACAAGATTGTATGCTGGAATTGTGGAAAGCCTGGGCATGCAAAGAAGGACTGTTGGGAGCTTCGGGATAAGAAGAAACAACAGGAAGAAAACAAGGAGGCAAATGTGGCAATGGGTAATGTATGTCAGGATGCTTTGATTCTTTCTTTACACAATATTACTGAATCTTGGGTTTTAGATTCAGGGGCTTCTTTCCATGCTTCTCCACATAGGCATTATTTTGTTGATTATGTTTAAGGAGATTTTGGGAATGTTTTTCTTGGTGATGATGAGCCTTGCAACATAGTTGGAAAAGGTTCTATTCAAGTTAAGATGCAGAATGGGAATACATGGCTATTGAAGGATGTTAGACATGTGCCTACATTAAGACAAAATTTGATATCAACAGGGCAGTTGGGAAGTGATGGTTGTACTGTGATATTTACAACAAACTCTTGGAAGGTTACTAAGGGTGCTCTTGTGGTGGCAAGAGGTAAGAAGGTTGGAACCTTGTATTTAACCACTGATAGTACTACTGATTGTAATATTGTGGCTTCAGATGTAGATACAACATTATGGCACTATAGGCTCGGTCATATGAGCCATAAGGGCATGAACATCATAAAGAAGAATTTTCCTGGATATACAGAAACAAGTTTCGATTTCTGTGAGAACTGCATATATGGGAAACAAAAGCGAGTAAGGTTTCTCAAGGTTGGACCTACAAAGAAAGAGATTAAGTTAGAGCTGGTGCATTTTGATGTGTGGGGGCCGGCTCAGGTATCATCTCTTGGGGGTTCAAGTTATTATGTTACTTTTATTGATGATGCAACAAGGAAAGTTTGGGTTTATTGTATTAGAAACAAATCTGATGTATTTTACACTTTTGTTAAATGGAAAGCCTTGGTAGAGAATGAAACAGGTCTTAAGCTAAAATGTCTCAGGTCAGATAATGGAGGGGAGTATTGCAGCAATGAATTTGATGACTATTGTTCTAAGAATGGAATCTAGGCAAAAGATGGTTCCAAGAACTCCGCAGTAGAATGGGGTATCAGAAAGGATGAACAAAACAATAATGGAACATGCTAGGAGCATGAGGTTACATGCAGGACTGCCTCTTTCTTTTTAGGGGCGGTGATCATAGCGGTGTACTTGATAAACAGAGGACCCTCAAGTGCCTTGAATGGAGGCATACCTGAGGAGGCTTGGTCCGGTAAGAAAATTGATTATTCATTTCTTAGAGTCTTTGGATGTGAGGTGTTTGTTCATATTAACAAGGATGATAGGACCAAGCTAGAGGTTAAATCAGAAAAATGTACTTTCATTGGTTATGGTGGTGATGACTTTGGATTTAAATGTTGGAGTATTAAGGACAAGAAAATCATTCGGTTTAGGGATGTGGTCTTTAATGAGAAAGTCATGTATAAGCAACAGTTGTAGGAAAACAGGAAGAATCCAAGAAAGAATATGCAGTGGTAGAGGATCTTTCGGATGGGAAAGTGACCCATGAAATTCCTCAGAACCTACTCAACAGAACCCCAAACTCCTATAGTGAGGAGGTCTTCTAGGGTAAGAAAAGAACCTGAACATTTTTCTCCTTCTATTTATTATTTATTACTCACTGATAGTGGAGAACCAGAGAGCTTTAATGAAGCAATGCAGGTAGATGCCAGGAAGAAGTGGGAGCAAGCCATGGATGAGGAGCATCAGGCTCTCATGGAGAACCAGACATGGGATTTGGTAAAGCTACCCAAAGGAAAAAGAGCATTATAGAATAAGTGGGTGTTTAGAGTCAAAGAGAAGAAGGAGGCAAGAAAAGATACAAGGCCCGGTTGGTGGTCAAGGGGTTTGCAAAAAAAAGGTATAGATTTTGATGAGATTTTTTCTCCTGTAGTAAAAATGACTTCTATCAGAACTATTCTTGGAATAGTGGTAGCAGAAGACTTGCACTTAGAATAGTTAGATGTAAAGACTACATTTCTCCATGGTGATTTGGAGGAGGAGCTATATATGCAGCAGCCAGAAGGATATGAAGTCAAAGGTAAAGAGGAGATGGTGTGCAAACTGAAGAAGAGCTTGTATGGCTTGAAAAAAGCTCCACGTAAATGGTATAAGAAATTTGATAGCTTCATGATGGAGCAAGGTTATATTAGATGTCATTCTAACCATTTTGTGTATACAAAGAAATTTTAGGATGGAAGTTATATTATCCCGTGTTTGTATGTTGATGAGATGTCGGGTGCGCAGTAAAAACATGCAGAAATAAAAGTACTCAAGAAGCAACTAAGTGAATCATTTTCTATGAAGGATTTGGGTGCAGCCAAACAAATCCTTGGTATGAGGATATCTTGGGATCGGAAGGAACGGAAGTTGAATTTATCTCAGAAGATTACATTAAGAAGGTCTTGGAGAGGTTTAATATGCAGGATGCTAAACCGGTTGGGACTCCTTTGGCAAGCCATTCCAAGTTATCAAAGGAGCAAAGTGTCCCAAGACAGAGTAGGAAAGAAACTAGATGTCCAAGGTACCTTACTCATCGTAGTTGGCGATTTGATGTATGCTATGGTGTGCACTAGGCCGATATTTCCCATGCAAAGTGGGAGCGTGAGTAGATTAATGAGTGATCCAAGTAAAGAGCATTGGCAAGCAGTAAAGTGGATCCTTTGGTATTTGAGAGGGACCATGGGGACATTTTTGTGCTACAATGGATCAAACACCACTTTACGTGGTTATGTAGATTCAAATATGGCTGGAGATGTAGACAGTAGGAGGAGCACGACAAGTTATATTTACACTGTAGGTGGGACAACAATGAGTTGGATTTCACGACTACAAAAGCTGGTGGCTTTGTCAACCACAGAGGCTGAGTATGTTGCTACCACAGAGGAAAGCAAAGAGATGATTTGGTTACAACAATTACTTGAGGATTTGGGGCATAAGCAGGAGGAATGTAAGCTGCATAGTGATAGTCAGAGTGTTATACACCTAGCTAAGAACTTTTCTTTCCACTCTAGGACAAAGCATATACAGTTAAGGTACCATTTCATCAGGACAACTTTGGAGGAAGAGAAGTTGAAGTTGGAGAAGATTCATACCAGTCAAAATCTTGTAGACATGATGACCAAGGTGGTCACAAGGGAAAAACTAAAGTTGTGTTCAGCTTTGGTTGGTCTTCACAGAAACTAGTGAAGGGTTGAGAAGCTTGCTCAAAGGAAAACTAGTCTCCAAGTGGGAGATTGTTAGGTTGTGGAGCCTGTTTTCATGTGTGAAAGTGTTGAAGACTGTACACTAAGAGTACTGTACACTTTTCATGTATCCTCGTTGGCATTCGGGGGTACAGGCAAAAAAAAATTTAGGCATAAAATTTTTTTGGCCTCGAAAAATGCACCCAACATATCGGGAAACGTGATTTTCTCATATGGGCAAGTTTTTTGACCCATAGGTTTATGGGATGGGTTTTTCCCATGGTTTTGATACCCATGGTTTTGTAAAACTACTTAAGTAGTTGTCTATTTATATGGTCTTATGCATATGATAGATGTATAAGCAAATGTATTGCAGATGTGTTTTGAATTTGGGTGTGAATTCTGTAGAGTTTGTTGAGCATAGCTCCAAACGGATCTGGGTATTGTATTGAGAGAGCGGTGGCTTGTAATAAAATTTGAGCAAGTGATTCTTGGTGGACATAGCCCAAATTGGGTGAACCACGTTAAATACTTGTCTCTTTGTCTGTTGTGTTATTTTATTCGTAATTTTATTTGAGATCTGTAATAATTTCTGCATATTAGTTTCTATCACATTGCGATTCGTGAGGGATTATTCCACATATTTTATCCCTTATTTCCTAACAATAACATGATTACGAAGTCTCAAGGAGGTTGGTTAAAATTTTGGCATAGGACCCCGCTAATGGGTCCTAATGGGAAGTGAAAGTGGGTTTGGGCACAAAGTGCGATTGATTTTTGAGGAACGGTCCTCACGGAGGGGGAGTAGGTCGAGATATGGTTTTAGGTGTTGGCATGGTCTTGGATGTTGGTTGTGTTTGTTTAGGTAGGGGTATGGTAGATGAATGGGTAGGAGGGTGTATGGTTATTTTGACTACCTTATTGGAGGCTAGCGGATTTTTGTCTTTGGGTTGCACCTTCTTGGGTAAAGGTGATATGTGTGTATGAGATCTAGAAGGAAAAGTGAATGAGGGAAGAGGGTGAGTTACCCACATGGGGATAACGGAGGCGCTGTGAAGGTAGATGATGTGGTTCGTGCAAGGGGTGTGAGGGATAAAGACTGAAGTGTAGTTGGTAGTGAAGAAATTGTTGAGGGTATTGGAGGTATGGGTGGTAAAGATCTTTGCAGGAGTAGGTGTAAGTCATGTCGGTGCTTGGGTAGGTTATAGGTTTAGAAAAAAGAAGTGGGATGTTGTGTTTTTGGTTTATTCATGGGTGGAAGTTTTTAACCGTCTTTGGGAGGTTGAGGTCCTAAGACGGACAAACGGGGTAAAGGTGATGTAGGTGTGGTTGGCGTAATTGGGGTATTAGCTCTATGGGTTTGGTTCTTCTATTTCATTACCGAAGTAGGTTGGGTATTGACTATGGAAAATGTAGCTAAATCTAGTTTGATAGGTGGATGAGTAAGGTTAGTGGTTGGGGTGACCCTAAGGTAGTAATAGGTTTAGTCGAGGAAGATGTTGTAGGTGTGGGTTTGTATTTAGATGTATGTTGGGCTATGGGTAAGGGTGTATGTTGAACTTTTATGGGTGTCGTGGAAGAAGTTTTGGTAAAGGAAGTTGTGTTCGGTTCGATTGGTCAAAATATTTTTGGGTAGATAGTGGAAGTATCAAGCAAGTGACATCTGCATCTGTGTTGAGACTAGAAGCAAAAAGACACCCCCAAAATAAGGCTCTACCCACATAATCTAGGCAATTGGCCAAACATGAGAATGACACATATGTAAGTAATGTTGATGAGGACCTAATGGTAATTCCTGTAAATTGTGTCTTAGAACCAGGGAATTTGTTGGCTTAAACTTAGTGGGAAAGAGAGTGAAAGTAGTTCTGCGGGATCTTGGGTAGCTGATGGAGAATGGTTCCTTAGAGGCAAAGGTATCTCTACTGGATCTTTGATAGGTGGAGGAGAAAATGGGTGTTCCTCTATAGGTGGAGGAGATGATGAGCACTCCTATGTGGGTGGAGGAGATGATGGGTGCTCCTCTCGTGGGTGGTGGAGATAAACAAGCATCCTCCATGGGTGAAGAAGTATCATGTGAATGATGGTTCCCTAGGTGGAGAAGCCAAAGGTGAAATGGTCTTGATATTAGCGGAAGGGTACTCCATAGGTGAGGAAGGAGGTGAAAGGTGTTCCTCTATGGGTGGAGGAATAGGTGAGGTGGGTTCCAATGTAGAAGGAGGACTTTGGGCTAGAATTTTGTCTATAAAAGGAATATAAGGTAATTTAGAAGCAACGAGTGCATCTCTGAAAATAGCGTGGACCTCACGGGTATGGCTATCATGAGTTGAGGTCTCACTAGTTTGATCAAATGAAGGGGCATGATTGGGAAAGGGTTTCTTGAAGATGTGTATATTTTTATTGGTAGGTGCGTTAGGATTATCCATGGTTAACTCACCTTCTTGAGCATTTCTTAGAAAATTATTTTGAAAGTGATGTAATTGCCATCACTGTGACCCTTTACTCGATGATAGTTACAGAAGTCGTGTTCTTTATACCATGTGGGCATGGGGCAAGTAGGGTCAAAACTAGTGTGTGGTTTTATAGGTAGAAGGGTGATGGCCCCAACTTTGATGAGCTTTTCTAAGATAGAAGAGTAAGGCTCCCCAATTGGGGTGTATTTCGTTGTTCTCATCTGAATTGAAAATTTTGGATGGGTGAGAGATTAGATGAGGGGCTAGCCTGATTTGATGGATGAGCCAGACTAGCTTTGAGTACCACTGTGTTAGTGGTGCCCTTGGCTTTGAATAATTGTTTTGTGGTTTGGAAGAAGAAGAGGTATCATTCGACTTGAATGCCAAACTCTTATTGTGTAATTGGATTTTATTCTCTTCAATGACCCAATTATGCCATGGTGAATGCTTCATCAAATGTTTGGAAAGTTTGGACCTACAGGGTCGGTGAGATATCTCTAGCACAAGCTCATGTGAAGAGATCAAAGAGTTCTATTTGTGGTAGTTGGAAGGTGAGTTGATTGATCAAAGCTACGCCAATGCGAGCAACAACATCGTGATTGACTCATCATCATACTAACATGTGGAGTATAAGTTATTCATGGTAACCTTCTTGATGAAATTGATGAAGAAGTGATCCAAGAAGGCTTGGGATACTGATTAAATGAAAATATAGAGTGTCTAGGTAACCCACTATACTAATCTAATGTAGGTCTAGTCGAGACATGGGAAATGTCCTTAAGAGTAAAGCATCATCGTGGGTGATTAGGTAGCAACCATGTTTGAATGACTACAAATTCTATTGCGGGTCTTCCTTGCTATAAAGTGCTTGAATTTAGGTGTCTCCCAATGTATGCATGGGTATGGCGGATATGGATGGATGGGTGGATAGTCTGTTGTAAATTTCATCGTAGGTGAGGGTGTTGTAGGAGCGAAACCGATGCCTCCAATGTCTACATCTTGTCCATCATTAATTTTATTAGGTCATTAGTAGGTCGCGATGGTTGGGTTCCTCCCTGTAGCATAAGAGGGTTGGTGTTGAGCATGTAATAAGGGTGTCATTCTAGTATATGGTGCTGCTATGTAGGTAGATTGAGGAGGTACTAAAATAGGAGGTATGTACCCGAGTGAATAACGAGATGAAATAGGAGGCTACTAATAATATGTATATGGAGGTGGAAGGGTTTTGGTGACCCCAGTGGTGGATGGGGGCTAACAATTGGGGAATACAGAGGACCATGTTTTGAAAGGGGTAGGGGTCATTGACACGAGAGGTGGTTGTGTAGCTATGGGTATATGTGAGACAATAGGGGTGGATGAGGTTGTGTTTTGGGTGGTTGTCAAAGGTATGGTGGATGTGACGGGTGCAATGGATGTAGCAGACATGCATTCATAACATGTATAGGACCTAGTTGCAAAACGGTTGGGTGTAAGGTAGATGTGGGCAGCACATAGCTAAATGGGGATGACATGGGATTAGGATTGAGAGTTTAGGGGATAGATATGGGCATGTCGTATATCAATCGACTCGAGGCATCTCGAGGAGATGAGTGGGAAAGGTAAAACTGCAAGGCGAAGGGTTTTGGTCAAGGAGTCGTGCGAACTCCTCATCTCCAGTAGCAATAGTGATAGGTTGGATAGGATCCATGGTGGGTGATAAAATGGAAGGTGGTAAAGGGATAAGTGGGAGTGGTTGACAACCTGGAGTGGAATATGAAGGCGCTAGCTTGTTGACACATCAGTACCATGTGAACAAGTATTGATTAGGTTGGGCTGCCTTTCTATAAATGACATAGAAATATAGTAGGAATAGGAAGAATAGGTGGTAATAAGTGGATTAGGTACCAATGTTAGCTGGAAAGTGGCATAGAATAATTGATCTTTGGTTAGGGAAAACGATGTCGGTTACTGAGGAACCACTACAGAGTCCTATGGGAAATGGATAGTTGGTCAAAAATAAGGTATAAGGTCAAATTTGATAGGTATGCCAAATTTGATGAGTTTTACAAGGTCAATGGGAATGATAGTAGTGACAGGGACTCTGAATAGTTGAAGAAGGTGAATAGATGTCCTTTTGGGTAGGTTAACCAAAAGGTGGAACCGATGCCGATTGGGTATAACCAATGACAGTTAGAGGATAAACGATGATGGTCACTGGACCGACAATGGTCACTATGAAATTGAAACAATGATGAAAGAAAAGTGGTTGTGAATTAAAATATGATGTGGAATCAGACCTAGAATTATGAGAATGATGAGAATATGATACAGGAACACTCGGATGAAGCCAGAATACACCAACTATGATGAGGAGCATGCAAGGAGAAATAATAAAAATGAAGAACGTGACCTCTCACCTCAGAGTGCAAGCCAAGTAGAAACACTAAGAAAAATGTGATCGTAAGAGTGCCTTTTCTATTATGTTTTTTTAGCTTATGTTATTTAAGGATTGACTCATGAATATAGAATATAATTTTTTGGTGAGGATAGCTTCCTACAAAGAAGGAGATCTAAAAGGTGAGGTTTTAGGTATGTTATTTTGGGGAAGGCTTCTCTCTATGACTTGATAGAGTAGCGAGCTAGGGAGTACTGCTAATCCTCATATCAGCGTGATTGTTTGACAGTGTTCCTAGGAAAGATTTTTTTAAGAATATGTAATTGTTTTGAATTTGTGCAATTTGGCAAGACTCGAAGAGAGAGATGTGCTTTCTATGATTCATTTGTCAACCATCAGCTAGGAATGACTTCCAGCATATAGGTTACCCTCAATTAATGTGATCTAATGCGATAAATCAGAATGAAATGCAATTATTTTTAAGCCCAAATAGAAATATGAAGTTTGATGACACAAATAGATGAAGAGAAAGAGGGATGCTCTTTCACTAAAATGTAGAAAACAAGAAGAAATGGTTCTTTTTAAGAACACCAAAAGAAAGGTTTATTTTAGAGCCAATAGAAAGAAAAATAAGGTTACCAAGGAAGCAAATTAATGTGTATGCTTTTCATAAGGGAAAAAAACACATAAATTTTCCTAAGAATGAATAAAAATGTAAAGAACCCTAGATGGGTCCCACTGGGCGTGCTAAAATGTTTCACCTGATTATTAGACATTTCTTTGAAAATGATGAAATAGATAGGGTAACGGGCATAGGAGGAATACCTGTTGAAATGTTGGTTAATAGGTTATTGCACGCGTATGAATTCTAAATCCACAGATGATCGTGAGAGATTCCTTTTGGTTGAGGGAACTACCTGAAATGGAACACAAGACCACCAAATAAAAGTTAAACAATATGTGCAAGTGAACTGTCTCACGTGTGCTAGATCCAGGAAGTGTCATACTTCCTGACAACGGCTATCATCCACTATTTAAAATAATATAATGTTGTTAATAAAGTAAATACTATTGTAGTTAAAATGATTTAGGTATCTCATTCAAAGCACAATAAGAAAGATCTAATCTAACAAGCTAAGTTAAAATAAGATCTGAAGGTCAAGTAACTAGTTCTGGGTCTTTATAAGTCTGACAGAGGTCTTAGGTAGGTCATAGGTGATTAGGGGTGATGCAAGGATAGGTGGGTAGGTCAATGTTCTATGTTGTATTGTAAATACAGAGACTAATTGCAGTTAAGGGTGACTGATGCGGTTGGGGAGAACCAGTGCCGAGTTCATTGTAGAATACTCGTAATGTCACAGAATGAGCTTTGGATCTCCCTTATGATTGCACAAAGAACTAGGCTAGTCGGAGTGAGGTATTAGGCTATTTGGATGGGATTTGATGAGGTTTTAATGGGTATATGGAGGGGTGAGTATTAAAGGAGGTCAATGGGTGGCTAGGAGAATAAAGGATGAAAATACAATGATGAGATGAGTGAACTAGAGGAGTAAAATGTTCTACTTACTTGGAGTCTGGTTCTAGACGTCTGTGAGTGAGGAATGAAGGTACTTGGTAAGAGGTTTGACTATTGTAGAGGATCAAAAAATTTTAGGGAGCTCTTGCATGGGCTACATGTGCTCTCCTTCTTGCCTGATTGGATCAAATCTGTGTTGGGTGGTTGTTGGATGAATGTTGGATGTTTATGCAAGAGAAAATGCTTGATCTCCTTCCTTACATGTGTGTTCTCATGGAAACTTGTTCTCAAAAGATGTGATATCTCTCAGGAATCTGCCAACCTTTTTCCAACCTTGAAAATAAGGTTGTTTTGGGGGTTAAAGGTGATTGATGGTGGTTCTAGCTTAATCGGTGGTGGTTAAGGGTAATCGGCATCGGTTAAGACGAGATTTCCTAGGTTTACTAAACTAGGTAGATCCCCTTGATTTTCTAGGATCTCATGTATTTTACGTCGCGGATTAGGATAGAATATTCTCTTAAGGATGTGTTGAATGTTGTTAGAGGGAATGTTGGCATTGATTTTTAGGGTTTGGGTAAGTCTTAGCTAGTTATGGCAACTTACGAGAACAAGTCTTAGAGTGAGGTGCCTAGATGAGGTGTCTCAGGTGAGGTGGATATGCGGGCATTATCTTAATTAGGATATTTAAATAAGAAATATGGTAAGGATAATGAATTAATTTAATTTAAATAATTAAATTAATATTATAGTGAGGTGAAGGGGCCATGGCTAGGTGGATGTGTTCAAGGTGTTTATTTTTTAGGGACCAAAGGGAGTGTGACCTAATTTTTGTGTCTACAAGTATCCTCACAAAGATACCACAGTATGAATGTCAAGTGATAAGCATGGATTTTGTACAAGGGTTTTCTATGTCAAGAAATAAACATGATGTTATTTTAGTTGTTGATAAACTAATAAAGGTAGAACATTTTATTATTGGTAATCTTAAGGACGATTCACCTGTTTTAGCAAAAATATTCATACATGAGATTTTCATATTACATGGAGTACGTGAATTAATAATAAATGATAGAGATCCAAGAATGAATTCAATATTTTGGAAAACACTTAACACAGCTCTAGGAACTAAGCTGAATTTCAGTTCTGTGTATCATCTGGAAATAGATGGACAGACTGAAAGAGTTAATCAAGTTTTAGAGGATATGCTACGAATGTATTGCATGGATCAGCAGTATAAATGGGAAGAGTACCTTCCATTAGTTGAGTTTGCATACAATAACACATATCACACCTCTTTGAAGATGGCACCTTTCGAAGCATTATACGGAAGGAAATGCAGAACCCCTATTAGTTGGGAAAACATTGAGGATAGAGAGGTGGTTGGACCTAAAATCCTTATGGAAATGGAACAACAAGTTAAAATGATTCGTGAATGCTTGAAAGAAGTAGCGAGATAGGAAAAAGAGTTATGCTAACTTGAAGTGGGTTGATAGGAAATTTGAACTTGGTGAGAAGGTCTTTCTTTGAGTTAAACCAAAAAAGAGTTCTATAACTTTTGGAAAGGTTGCCAAGTTATCACCTCGTTATGTGGGACCTTTTGAAATTGTTTAAGTAATCAACCCTGTAGCTTATCATTTAGCATTACCTCTTGTTTTATCATGAATGCATGATGTTTTCCATATTTCTTTGCTTAAGAAATACATTTTAGATTTATCACATGTGTTAAATTGGAATTCCTTGTAGGTCAAGACCCAAGAATAATCATGGTTAAACCCATACGAGTGCTAGAAACTCACCAGTTGCACTTAAGAAATTGTGAAATAAGTCAATGTAAGGTCTAGTGGGATCAGTTTAACAAGGAAAGTGCAACCTGGGAAAATCTAGAAGATATGAAAACTACTTTTCCATATTTGTTTGAACAAAATTGATTCTATTGACTGATAAAGTTTTAAGATTTTATTATTTTTGTGTTAGTAAAATTGCCAAATTAAAGGCGAAATCACATTATTTAAGCTGAAAAGCTATGTAAATGCTGATTTTGGAATTTTAAAATCTAGTTTTGTTTGGAACATATGAAAGGAAGTATAATAATTTGATTTTTCCTTGATGTAAATTGTGTAACTAAGTTAATCATTGGGACGATGATTCTTTTTAGGAGGGAAGTATGTAACATCTTTGGAAAACTAATAGCTTTCTCCTCCTTACATGGAAAGCTTATATGTGATTTTTCCTAAGAATGTGTATTATTTTGACTATTGGGAATCATGCTTGCAAAGAGATAACTTATTTTTGTTCATGGATTCATTTTGCTATGTTGTTATTGCTTAGAAGTAAAATTATCCTTCCTTGGGATCTATAAAAGTAGTGAACCGGAATTTCTATTTGCATACTTATTTTTTTAACAAAACAAACTTGGATCAATTCCATTGATCCAAGGTATGTTTCAATTTCTTACTGTTTAGTTTTTAAGTCGACATTATGGAATGGAAGGTATTAAGAGAAATGAGTCTTTGTATGTTTACAATTTTTCGGACCCTTCTTTTGAGGTCCTTGTTTTACATTTTCTATGAAATATGAAATTGGATCCTCTAGTTAATTTCTTATGATGTTGGTTGGCATAAGAAGGAAAAATACTTACTTCAGGACTATTAAGGTAAAACCTTAGTCCTAGATTGTTATGATCTATTCTAACTGGATTCTAACCTAAGGTAAACCATACCTACCTTAGATCTATTTCTAACTATGCTTGTTGTGCCCTAATCTATGTTGTATGCTTTATGGGTGTGGGGTTTTGAAATAACCTAAGGTAATGTAAGGCCTATTTATGACCTATTACCTAATACTAAACCACTATAGGGTAAGGCTTATTCTTTGATGGAAAGCTTACCTATGACAATGATTAAATGACCTAAGGTAAATGATTTTTATCTAACCTAAGGTTGGATCCTAAACTAATGTTTATCTAACCTAAACTAATGTAAGGTGAAAGGGGACCTAAGGGGTCACATGGAAATTTGGAGCGTTGGCAATGGTTTTAATGGAATTTAAGTGATTTGATTTGAATTTAAAAATGTGGTACTGCCAGTTTTGGCGAGAGGCATGGAAATTAGATGGAATGCCTAGCTAGCATTGTCACTAAAGTTAGAGATGCATGCTTTAGTTAAGTTTGAGTTCACCAGTTTTAGATGGAAATGGCGTGGAGATTTAGGTAGGAAAGTGGAATTCAATGGCATTAATGATCATTGGTTATGGAAAGAAATTTTCCTGGAAACTGTGCAAGTGGAATTCTTGGAGGTTGTTTGGTCTTTCATTTATTTTGATTTTCACTCTACATGGGAATATCCAGTTCTTGAATCAACAGTCCATTTTTCAATCTATTTCTATTTTTGGCTCCTTGGTACTATTTTAGATCTCATGGAGGTATAAGAGGCATATGAGAAACAAGTTTTTGGTTGTTGAATTCATTTTGAGAAGAAGGAATTATAGAGGATTGGCTGAAAATCTTATTCGAATCAACAAGAACTATTAGGCATGATAGGCTCTATCCATTAAGTTATTTTTCTTTTCTGTAAACATCTTCATTAAAACAAATTTGCTCTTGTGATCAATGGGTTTTTAATTTATAAAGAATACCTTTCTTCCTTGCTTGAAATATCTTTGTATTTTTCTGATAATGAGTCTTTGTTAGATAATATGGAATATGGGTTATTTTCTATTTAAGTTAATAGTGAATCGTACCTTGATATTTGGTTGAGTCTTGAATAATGTCAATCTGTTTGAACCCTTCTGTCTGCTAAAAAGGGTTTATGGAAATATGTTGTTGCTTTAAGTTTTGGAACTGGGTTTGTTTGTTATGGTTGATAGAAGGTAAGAAAAGTGTCCTTCTCTATCACATCTTTGATTGGTTGAAGTATTGTTACTTCTGTTGGAACTGTATATATATGGATGCTTGGTTCAATGTTGTGTGAACTCAAACTTGTATGGAAATAGTAATGAGTAAGTAACTTCTTCTTAAAACTTTACTGAAGAAAATTTCACTTCTTTGAACTTTGTATTTTGATGAAAGCTGAGTTGATAATGGGTATTTGGATTTTTGTATTTATGGATTCAAACTCATGTGGAATCAAGAATGAATGATTTATTTATCCTCTTACCCTTCAGTTTAAAACTTAGTTGTTCGAATCTTGTTCCTTTTATGGAAACTATGTGGTAATGGTTACTTGGATACTAAGATTTGAATTCGTCTTGTTTGAATATAACAACGAACGAATTCTTCCTTTTCTGAACTTTATATGTTTTTGGGTTTTTCTTTAAATCTATGGAAGACTGAACTAAAGGTTGGATAGATGAAGTCCTATTTTGTTTGAGGATATTTTGAGAGTTGGTTTTTTCTGAGTTTGATATTTGGATTTATTCACGTAGCTCTGGTTGAGCTTGCTAGATGTTGATCTTACTATCTTCTTCACTTTTGAGTTAGATGTTGTTCGATTAAACTTATCGTTCTTGATCTGGGTAAACCACTTAAGTAACTTATTAGAGTAAACTTGTTAAAATCTTATGGTTGTAGTTTTGGGAAGATTTAATGAATGTATATGCAGATTTTTGGTTGACGTTTCATGATCTGGAACTAACCAATCGGTTCAGTATGAAGGGTTTTCTAGATACTTCAGTTTCTATGATCTCTAATTATGTTGAAGGATTAGAATGTCTTGTCAACTTAGTAGATGTGTGTAATTGAGCTTGTCCATAGAAATATAATGGAAGGAATTATAATCATCTTTGTAGTTGATTTGTGCACAGTAGCTAAATCATGTTATCCTTATTAACGCACATTATTTGAAATAGAATCTATATTCTGAATGAAACTTTTGATGATTGGGAAAGACTTAGGAAGAATGTTATTTCATGTAAGTTGTTTAGCAAATTATTTTTAATTCATCTCCTTCTTGATGTGAATAATGTCGATTGTTATTATTTTTACTTCGTCTTTGGGAGAACCTTATTTTGGAACCTGACTAGCAGGATGCAGTTGTATAATTCGGTTTATTAACTTCTAGTGCGTATTTCCTATGTTTAAAAGAATTCAAGGAATTGTGAGGGGGTTCGTACCAATACTTGTATGACCTTCTTTATTTATGAAATAATGTTGGAATCCTCTTCTAAACATGTTGATTGTCTCTTTTCTCTTTTAACCTTTGAGGTAAAGTTTTCATCTTTGTTTTCTTTGAAGAATATAAGAGATTATACGTTACTCTTTCTTTCTCGAGTTTTGAAATGTTATTCAAATTTTACAAAATTGCAAGAGAAGTCCTAACTTGTTTTCTCTCGAGTTCTTCTTTCCCTCTTTTGTGATAATCTTGTTATAGATTGGATCGGCTCACTTGCATTAATTTCAAGAATGTATTGGAAAATTGTTGGTAATTCTTACTCATTCACTTGATTGGTATTGAAGAAATCAATATCGTAGTGGGTGATAAATGTTATATGCCATTTATTGAGTGAATAATCTCCTAATTCTAAAGTGTGGCCTAACTTGAAATCTTAGGTTATATCTTGGAATTTAAATTAGGATATAACATCTGAAATGGGAATCTCTTATTTTTATGTTGTAGATGATTCATCCTAAAGCCTTTCATGAAGTTGGAATTAGCTTGGCTTGTAGATGTATTTTTATGAAATTTTGTAATGTTGAGTTTAATATTACTTGTTTCTTAAAGCAACTCTGTTTTTAGAAAAATAGTGGAGCTATTTTTGTATTTCTAATTCAAATTGAATTGTGTAAGAAATAATAAGTACATGCCTTTATTAAAAAGGAGAGAAGTAATTTGCTTGAAAAATACTTATCTAATATAATGTTGTTGAGTGCTGATTATATCATGATATTTTCTTAATATTAATTCAAGTTGATCAATTGTTCTCCTTTTATGGTATTTACTACTTATGATTTATTTATCTATCTAGATTTATTGTTTCATAAAAGTAGAGTTTGTTTTATGAAACAGAGATAGTTCAAGGCACATCATTTTAATGCTTAGTGCTTATCTTTCTCGGTTACCAATGAACTAACCCATGTTAGCAATTTTTGCAGATGGACTTTGTAAGTGATAAAGGAAGGAAATAACTTATATTATGTATTGGTTTCTTAAAGTCTATATATTTTATGAATAAATCGATTCATTACAAAAATCTATTGAAAGAAGAAAAGTTGTACTCTTTATTGATCTTGATGTTGTTTGACATGAAATATGTCCGAAATGCATGGTCTTGTAAAAATGTGTAATCCATCATGATGTATTGAAAAGAAATTAATAACAATTTATACTTGTGCCATTCTCCTTGTTTTTATTTGGAAGAAGGTTGTAATCTTGTCTTCATTTATTCTCTTTCTTATCTGATTGGATTCTTGTTTTAGTTGGCATTAAATGAATTGGAGGGAAGGGATTTAATTTCAATGTCCCTCAAATGAATGCAACTTATTAAGTTGGCAAGCATAGTTAATATTTCTTCTAAGTCTCTATGGATTAGTAAAAAGATGTTAATGAAAGAGTAACTTAATTATAATTATTGGTATAACAGATCAAAGATATAATGAATTTAAACTCATAACAAGAAAGAGGAAAGCGCACTTCTTCTTGAGTAATACCTTGATAGGCTTCAAAAAAATGTATGGTATATAAGATCGTTACTCCATTAGAATTCATTTCTATGAAGTCTACTATAATGGAACCTGTATGGATCTTAAACATACTATGAATGGTTGAGTTATATTAAGTAAATCTTATGATGATTGTTGTTTCTGTTTTCATTTAACCGAATGCTAAGCAAAAAGTAAATGAACATAAAAGTAATCATAATTTTATGAAGTTCGTATTACTTTAAAAACTCAAATGAGGATGGAAAACTTAAGTGTTGTTGGAATTATGGTTCAAAGGGGTATCTGTAATTTGAATCTTAATTAAGAAATAAATGAGTGTAAATGTCCTCTTCATGAGGTGTGTATGTCGAGATGTGTAGTTATGTCGGATGTTTTAACATGCCAACTGCATAAATGTACCTTTGTGAAGACTAGGATCTTCACGAGGATAAAAGGTTGTGGTTGACATGTTGCAACACCCCTCAGCATTGGTTCACCTAAACCTAATCAAACCTAGACTTTATCTTAGTTTCTTTGTAGGTCAGATTAGGGATATGATTTAGCATAGGAAGTGACTCACAATGACTTAGGGTAACTACGCACATACAATTGAATTAGGTCAATTGAGTATATCTATATACCCCAAGTCATCGTGAGTGGTTCCCTATACAGATTATGTCACTAACTTGGGTTAGGGTCAAATGTTGAACAAGTGAACTAACAGTTAGTGAATACCTTTCTAGATAATGAGGAGTGGGGTGAAGGATGTATTCCATTAGATGAGTATGCCGTCAAGGAATAGTAAAATGAATAATATGTTGGAAATATTTGGATAAAGTATCACAAGCTACTTGGTTGCATTGTCCTATGTTACCTAGTTTAAGAAATAGGATTTCAAATGAATATTGGTAACAAATATTCAAATAGGTTTCTTATACAGAACACTCAAATACCTAGAATAGGGTAATAGAACCAAGTATATTTAGTATACACTTAGTATTCAATACCTTAAGTTAACATGAGAGATCGGTTAGAAACCAAGTCATGAAATGAGAGATCGGTAGTTCACTTTGAGTAATTTACACTCCATATGGTTATCTCTGTTATGAGATTGATTGGCATGGAATGTGTGTTATAAATTATGATTATTTAGAACACAGAACATTATGTATAATTTTTTCCCTTGTTTCTAAATTCTTAAAGTGGGAATGTTACAAAGTAAGTTGGTTTCTCCTCTATCATTTGTAGTTGTATTCTCTATTTTCCTTCATCTATTCACTGTTCTTACTTAGATATATCCCTCAGCTTTCTCTCTATCAACCACCCCCTCACACCCCACCTAAAATTCACAAAAACCTATCCCAAAACCGCCTCCCTCACATAGACCTCACAAACACCCTCCAAACTCTTTGTGCAATCACAGAGAGGACCCAAAACTCATTCTACAACATCTTCTAGTTCCCCACAGTCACTGACACTGGTTAACCCTAACCGTGGTCAGTCCATCTTATACCGACATCGGTCTCCTTAATCGATATTAGTCACTGTGATTGTCAACCCAACCTAACAACTCAACCCTTAGCCTACCCCAAACCTCACTCAAAACCTTACCACACCTATCTTGGACTGTCACCTCACCCTCCCCATAGAGACCTTTATAAATCTCTGTTCTAAGATAGAAGAGAGCCCAAACACCCTCCCCCTGACTCCCTACCACTTTCCATAGTGACCGATATTGGTCACCCTAAACTAGTATCGAGCCATACCTAAACCAACATCGGTCACCCTAATCGGCATTGGTCTCTATGTCTGATAACATTTTTCTAGACCAAAAACCTAATTACCTCACCCAAAACAACCCAAAATCTTACCCAACCTTACCAAGACTCTGTTTGTGACCTATAGACCACCTATGCTACCCACAACCCAACCCAAAACCTTTACCTGCATAGAATTTTACTATTTAATTGGATCGACGCTGATAGTAATCTGAGGCACCCAAATTAGAATGCTAGCACAAAATTCTTTTTTTTTACATTTTAAAGTTATTTTATTTTGATTTATAAATAGTGGATTGTCAACCTTCTAGGAAGTATCACACTTCTCGGATCTAGCATACGCTAGGAAATCCAATTTCATATACTATTTAAATCTGTTTTGTGGTCTTATTTTGTATTTCAAGTAGTTCCTCCTAGCAAAAAGGAAGCTCTCATAGTCAGGATTGGATCAAGAAGTTAGAACACGTGCAATGACCTTTAAATTGACCATCACAATAGATATACCTCTTTGGCCCATACCCTTATCGATTTCATCTAAATCCTTAAAGAAAACGGTGAAATACGATAAATCAAAACCTCCAGAATTATCCATTGATATTTATTGTATCAACATTAATATTTCCCCAAATTATCTCTACTCCAAGTTTTGAAATACATGCAATATAATAAGAACATAAAAATATGGATTTCATTAACCATGTAATGCTCCAACAAAACTCCAAATTGAAAAACAACAATAACAAAACAATTCCCTAGTTTTCCCCAACACTAGCTTATGGTTTCCCCAACACTAGCTTATGCTTTCCCAAGGCATGGGGAAAATTTTGGGGAATTCAATGCATGCGAGAAAAACCAATAGTTCCCTTCAAATCCTTACCACTGACTTTCCTATTTCAAAATTAGTAGTGACTCTTAACTTCACTAATCGGTTTCATGTCAAAATTCAACCATCAATTTAGCCAATACCTCTAACTTAGTTAGTTCTCTTTTGATTGTTATTGGTGGTCATTAAATTCCCATCCATTAATATTTACTATTTGGATATGCCAAGTTGGGATGGGTTCCTAATGTGCCCATTTGGATAAGCTCTAGAACATGGTAGGTTCGAATAACATAACCTTAAATTAACATTAGTTTAGACCCTTTTTATATAATGACACGTTTTACATACACAAGTCCTAATCACTTTGTTATTTTTAATAATAATAACCTTAACTTAAGTCCCATAGAACTAATGCCCATACATTACAAAGTCTAAAAGAAAAGATAATCACATTTAAACTTTCATCATATCCTTTCCTTATTCAAAGCTCATGCACCTTTTTATTAGAATTCTCATCATACTAATGCCTTCAATATTTTATCTCCTAAAATAGAGAAGATCATATTGCCAATGTAAATGAAGTACATATTTTCTATAAAAAAGTGATCATCATAACCTAGGGTAAGTAGTAGTAATAATATAATATTGGTGTTTCACCTGATTCTAGATCATTTCTTCTAATGTTGATGAAACAAAGAAGGGTAAAGGGCTAGGAGGAATACCTGTTAAGATGTTGGTTATAGGTTGTTTGCACATGTATGACTTATGGATCCACAACTGATCATGAGAGCTTCCTTTTTCTTGGAGGAACTACCTGAAATGGAAAACAAGACCACCAAATGAAAGTTAAATAGTATATGCAGTGGTCTGCCTAGCGTGTACTAGATCCGGGAAGTGTGATTCTCCTAGACGCGTTTTTAATCCATTGTTGAAAATAACGTAATGCTAATGATAAAGGAAATGCTACGTATTTAAAATTATTTAGGTATCTCATTCTTCTACAATAATCAAATTTGTTCACAACAAGCTAAGCTATGAATGAATCTAAAGTTCAAGATCACTTTGTCGGGTATTATTAATTGGTTAGGGTGAGGTTCTCGGCTATTTTGGGTATTTTGTGGAGGTTTTAAGCTATGTTCTTGGTTTCAGTCCAAAACACATAGACCGACATCGGTTTGGTATGACCAATGTCAGTTTAGGTTAGCCGGTGTCGGTATGGTCGAGTGGCACAGAAACTCAATAAAAACTTGAGGTGAGGGTAGATCTGAGGCTAGATGAAAATGGAAGGGCAACAACAAGGTTCATGTGGGTCTTAGGTATTCATAGGGATTATTAAAATCAGGTATAGGCAGTCTAAGGGAATGGGTGAAGGGATGGTCAAGTTTTCAAGGAGGTAAAATGGTGGGGGAATGGGGATGGGAGAAGAAACTAATATGAAGTCAAAGAATCTACCTAAATGAAAATGGACAAATCTTTGGTAAACAAAGCACTTACTATGGTACGAGCTCGATATCTAGGTGAGAATGGTGAGTGATTAGATAGAAGGAACTTAGTGTGGTTCTTGTGCTTCCTGGATGCTCCCATGAAGGAAAATGGCTATATGGTTGCTTTAGGTGCTTTGGCATGTGGATGTTCTCGATGTGTGTACGAATGTTCGTTCGCTTGCATGTAGCTCTGGTTTCTTCTCTTTCTCTCGAAGATGTGTCAACTTCTCTTAAATGTGCCAAGCTTGAAATAAGGTTTTTGGGGGTTAAATGGTAACTGATGGTGGTTCGGGTTAACCGGCGGTGGTTTAGGTAACCGACGTCGGGCGGGATTTCTAAGGTTTACTAAACTAGGTAGAACCTCTTTATTTTTACGGGATCTCGTTCACTTTTTCTCTATGCATTAGAATGGAAGCTTCCTTTGTAACATGTGGGAATGTAGTTAGAGGTAATGTAGGCTTTTATTTTTAGGGTTTGGGTAGGTCTTAGTTAGTTATGGCAACATACTAAGAATAGGTCTTAGGGTGAGGTGGCTAGATGAGGTGTATAGGTGAGGTGGATGTGTGGGCATTATCTCAATTAGGATATTTAAATAATAAATATTGTGAGATAATGAATTAATTTAATTAAATTAATATTAGAGTGGGATGAAAGGGGCCATGGTTAGGTGAGTGTGTTTGAGGTGATTATTTGACGAGGGACCAAGGGGAGTGTGACCCAATTTTGGTGTCTACATTTTGCCCCTTTTTTTGCGTAGCTTGTATTGGTAAGCAACACTTACAAAAATAAGATGTGGTTGCCCCATGTGTGGGTGAAGGTGATCCCCCTCAAACCAAGAATTGATGAGGTAGAAGGCAGAATCATTGAGTGGTTTGATAAAAGGTGAATGTGATGAAGAAGAATGGGGGTAAATGGTAAAAAAATGGGAAAAAGGTCTAATCGTGTAATCTAGGTAATGGGTTAGGGCCAAAGGTAGTATGTGATCAGACACACACACATGTATAAAGCTGCAACAAAGTACTAGGTTGAAGAGTAGGAAAACCGAACATTATCTAAGGTTGATAGGTTTATACAAAAAGGTTGAAGTGAGTCCGGTATCAAGGCATAGGATATGGTCGGGGAAACATGACACAAAGTTAGGTGTAGGAATGTTTAGGTATGTTCTGGTACACCAAGGGTTAGGTTAGGATTAATGGTCATGGAAAGAGGCAAGGTAAGGTCAGTATGTCCATCAATAGTGGTAATAGTGCCGCAAGGTATAGCGAGCACATAAGGTCACAGTCACTAGCAATGTTCCAGTCCAAGTATCTAGGTCATGGAATGGGTAGGGGCGAGGTATGGGTAAATAATGAGTCCTTGAATGAGGATGAGGTGAGGGGGTAAATGATAAGGTCAAGAAGGTCAAGTGGTGTGTCCAATTAAGGTGTGGGTAAGATAAAAAAGCATTCAGGGAAAAAATTGGGGGTAGGAGGTAGTAGAAAGACTAAGCAAATTGTAATCAATGACGGTTTTAAGGAACCGATGTGGGTCAAGATGGGCCGACCATGGTAAGCTAGGGCACACAACCGATGTCGGTTAAGGTAAAACTGTCACCGATTAAGTCGGATAGGTTATAAAAATGAAAAATTACCATATTTTTCAAATCATTTGTCTTTTATCAAATTAGGGAAAATGAAAAGAGAGAGTGGAAAAGGTGGGAAGTGACAGAGTGAGATTGAGGATTGAGTTGGTGAGCCACATGGTAGGTGATAGTTGGTTGATAGGTGGATCCATGAGCTAGGTGGGATCGATTTGATTTGATTGATTGATTGGAGAGTGAGAGGTCATTTGGTGATGGCAGAGGTAGGAGAGGGATCGGGGGGACCACCAGTGTAGGAATTAAAGGTGCCACCACACTAATGAAGCGTGATGAGGTAGGATTCAATCTGACTCGTTGTTTTTTATGAGATTGAATTAGAGGTTAGGTGGGTGAAAATAGGGGTTTTATTTTGGGGGAAAATGAATTTTGAATTGTGGGAGGAAAATCAATGAAAATAGGAATGGGGAGGGAGGTGATTGGGTGAAGAAGGGGTGGGGAAGGGTGTAGGGGGATTTGGGTAGGATTGGGTGGGTAGAAGGGATAAAAAGGGATTTGAAGGAAAAATGGGGGTTTGGGTGTCATGGTTTTGATGCGACGGTGAGTGGCTTTAGTTGAAGGTTAGCTAATGTCGGTCTTAGTGCACCGGTATCACCATGAAGCACGTGACCGATGCCGGTTGAAGGGGACCATGGTCGATTAGGGATAACCAAAGATCGAGTCGTAATTAGAGGAAAAAGGGGCCAAAAAGGTGTCCAAGGTTGGGTGGGTGAGGTAGGTAGGGGTAAGAGAAGTGGGTTTGGTGAAAATCATAACATAGGTAAGGGGTAAAAATAGGTAAGGGTGGAGCTATTAGAGAAAAATGTATAGATGTGTGGGAAAATAGGTAAGGTCAAGGAGTGGGTCAAAATGGAAGTAGGTGAGGGTCGTGGTGTGTGTAAATTGGTAAAGTGATATTGGGTTAGGGTTGGGATGGGTAAGTAGGTAGGTGAGGGTTGGGTTGGGGTGGAGGGGAAGCCATGGGATAAATAGGTAAGTAATGAAGTAAAAGAGGTAGGGTAATGGGTATGGGTGAATGTAGATATGGTCTTGTTTTAATAATGTGATTATTTTGTTGGATGTAGGTAAGAGATTAGTTGTGGATGTGAGACAGGGTGCCACCCCTGCTCGTGACAATTTGTGGGGTGGTGATAGTCAAGGAGTGGAGACATGTCATAGATGTTGGCTTGAGTGGGATGAAGCGCTACCAGCGGTAGTTCAACAACCAATTCTAATGGTCACTCTCATCGATAGATGGGATTCCATGACCAACACATTCCACCTACTAATGGGGGAGATGACAGTCACCCTGGAGGATGTGTATAGGATCATGTGGTTACCCATATTGGGGATGCATGTATATTTGATCTCCTCAGAGCCTTATGAGAAGTTGATTATGATGGTATTTGGGGAGGGACTGGAAAAGCTAACATTCCACATTGCTAGTCTAAGCTATGGAGAGATGTACCTAGCCCATCCAGAGGAGACGAGGCTAGTGGTATTACCGATGGAGGCAGTATATTGTTTTGCACTACCAGATGAAGAGGGTAGGAGATTCCCATGATCCCTGATGGGTGTATTACATGACATGATCATGGAAAGGACACACTTTTCCTAGGCACAAACATTATTAGTATAACTATATAGAGAGCTATGGGTGTATGGGAGGCTCTGCAGGTTTTGTTTGTGTTACACTTTTATTTTACATTGTTGGGCCTATGAGCACATTGTTTTTGTTCGGTCGATTGGTATGACTCAGGTAGATGCTTTTGAGCATGGTTTTATTTAGGTGGGGTAGAGGTGATGGGTGCCTGTGATAGGAGAGCACCGAGCAGGCAGGCTTACACATGATGTGGCCCATTACAGGCAGTTACTAGAGGGATTGTCTGGTGTGGACATTATTTGGATACTTTATGTGGGATATCCCTCATATGGATAGATGGCCGATGAGTTAGTTAGGCCTACAGATACTTAGATGGATATAGGGGCGTCGTGCAGGGGAGCATGAGATGATCCTAGTAGACAGGTCTAATGGTATTTTGGATTACTACAGGATATACCACCACCCTTCCCACAATATAGGAGGGATGATGTGGAGAGACCACTACCACTTCCATAGCCAACAAGTACCTACCGGGTAGGAGGAGCAGGTTGTAGACTAGCGATTGATGATTTGAGTTATGGACGGTATAGATAGACAGTGGTGGGAAGCCCATCTATAAGTAGTACCTCCTAGGTCGGGGCAGCCAGATTTAGCCACCATCACTGTGTAGAGAGACACCCTACATGGGTAGGTGGTGACCTTGATTACCCGATTGGGATGGTACAAAACGAGGCGATTAGTAGCTTTAGAGGTAGAGTTGGCCACATTGAATACGCAAGTGGCTGAGTCCACGAGCCTAGATGGCCTAGAGTGGAGATGGAGATGGAGATGATGAGTAGGTAGCCACCCTACAGAACTTGTTACGAGTTTGCGGGGCTGGCTTGGCCACCGCACATGTGTAGATTCAGCATTACAAGCATAGATACATGTGCATAGGGTGCAAGACCAATGGCACCTCCACAGCATCGAGATAGGGTTTGATTCACATGAAGAAGGGGCAGGATAGGGTCCCATAGGACATGTATAGGGGCCGAGGCTGATGGGGCCACAATAGACCATACCCATATCTAGATTACGGGATGCCCTAGTGTGGCCGAGATATTATCGAGATCGAGAGGATGTTAGTTGGGATATATTTTCTATCCTATGGAGAGTACCCAATGTGCCTCGAGTGACAGGACTAGATCCTGGACTCACAAAGTGTGGAGAGCACAGAGGGTCATCGAGCCTCGTGATAGGATCGTGGTGCGGAAACTAGCTCACGAGGCCAACTCTAGGTGATGTACCAATAGGGGCCTCGATTGCGACCTATGACAGCGGTGAGATGTTATCGAGCCATCGGCCAGAGCGAGGAGGATATAGGAGATACCAATATGAAGTATATCAAAAGGATGATGCCTGATGCACATCCCTCCATTTTGATGTATTTGATTCATTTTTATATATACGGCCTACGCCCGAAGATGGTGAGGTTGTATATGAGATTTTTGAGAGATTTGATTATATACACCAACTTGCGTGCCAAATACATTTGATAGTTATGTATATGGAGACACATATTTGTATATTTTTATTTATAGAGACCATGAGGATTGTGGTCATTATGTGTTTTTGTTAATATCATTTTATTATTATGCATAGATGGATTCATGGTAGGTGTGTTAAGCATGGATTGAGTCGGAGTTGTGGTTTTGGGCATGATGAAGTCAAGTCATAGGCATGGTTGAGTCAAGTTGTGGTTTTAGGCATGGATGAGTTATGTTTTAGGCATGGTTGAGTTAGGTTGTGGTTTTAGGCATGGATGAGTCAAAATTGGTTGAGGTTGTAATTGATTAATTTGTGAAATAAATGATGATATGGGCCATGTTTAAGATGTTTTAGAGTACATGCATGATCATGGTAAAGAAATGGTAGACATAATGAATATATGTTTAATGATGATAAAGGTGAAAAACAATTTTTGTTTGTTGGTTTTAATCTCAATTAGTGATATACAAAGGAAACTAACTAGGGTAGAATTTTATTTAGGAAAATGAAAGATGAATTGGTTAGGGTAAAGAGTGGTGACCTAACCTTCAAAGGTCCCATGCCCTCAAAGTTCTACCTACATAGTCCCAAAGAAAAGGGACCTTAGGCCGATGTAGTTATCACATAAGCTAGGGAAGAATGTGAGGAGATATGAAAATGAGTTGGTAGGTTTTAGGCATGATTAAGTGTAGGTCTCATTAGGTATGGGTGAATTTTGGGAAAATTAGTATAGGTTATTGTGGTGAAATAGGAAAATTACCCAAAGATAAGCATCTAGGATCGAGTCCTATATAAGGTAATCAATATGCAATGAATAAGGTTAAAAGATAAGAGGAGGAAAGAAATCCACATGATTCGTAAGGATCATAACGAGTAGGTCATACCTTGAATATCTAGATGAACGTAAGACCCTAAAAACACTGCATGACTTAATATTCAAAGGTGAAAAGTAGTCACATGATCACCAAATGTCATGATTCCACGGGGTCCCTTGAGGCGGTAGGAAATGAAGGTGTGAATAATGAGGGGGTGAACATTGGTTAG
The DNA here is from genome assembly GCA_018340775.1 of Taxus wallichiana var. yunnanensis. Classification (NCBI taxonomy): domain Eukaryota; kingdom Viridiplantae; phylum Streptophyta; class Pinopsida; order Cupressales; family Taxaceae; genus Taxus; species Taxus wallichiana. The sequence goes on along the minus strand of CM031237.1, from coordinate 582,721,692 downwards.
TTTATATAGTATTAGGTAGCATGCCTTTTGGCATGAGATCCAAGGTCATAATGGGAAATTACATGATGAAAAAGTTGTTATTTGTTTTGAATGATATTTGGGATAGATTGATCGATGCGGGGAAGTCTATACGAGGATGAAGAAATTAACTCCTTGAGGTCTTCGTGATCTTTGATCGATGTGGCAAGATTCGTGTTTGTTTCTCTCTTCTTCTTCTTTATTTGTTTGGAAAGAGCTTTATATAGTCTATTTATAGCAATGATATAGAGAGAAAGATGTCCTTTTGAGGGATTCATCTTTGATTGGAAGTTTGACTCAAGGAGTTGGATCCCATGTGAGGGTTTGTAAGTCATGGATGAGACTAAGGTGAAGAATAGGATTCTTGTTCGAGAAAGTAGAGTGAAATGACCATGGGATCTCATCTAAGGGTAGATGAAAAGTATCCATGAGAATTATGCTATGTGCAGCACCATGGTACACATATTTAAGAGAAGATAAAAAGTGACAGGTATGCACAAGAGTATTATTTAATCATTGGGAATGGTGAAGGAAGTGAATAGTTATCAAGGGATGAGCATGGAAAAAAGGAAGAAGGTGAGGTAGGACTAAAAGTCAATAGTAGAATGGTCAAAGATGTAAGGCATTGAGGGGCTCAAGTTTTGGTTTCTTTGTCTAGTGAAGATAAACGATAAGCACTGATCCAAGATTCAATATAGACAAGTCCATGAAGAAAAAGTTGATATTTTTATGCTTTTTCTTTGTGACTTTGATAGAATGATCAATGTGGGAAGTCTATATAGGATGATTATATTATCTCCTTGGGGTTTGAGGAAGCTTGAGAATAATGTATTTTATTTTTGTAAGAATAGTCTCTTCTTAGAATATATGTACTACGTCGAGCTTAGTATAGTTATCCGTTTAAGGAGCAAGCGATCTATTTATGGTGGAAAATCGAGAGAGATAGATGTCATTTTGAGGGAGTTATATTTTTACTAGAAGTTTGACTCAAGGAGTTGAATCCCATCTAGAAGTTTATTTTTGGACTTTGAAATCATGGACAAGACTATAGAGAAAATTTGGGTCATTGGTGTAGGATGCGAAACTAGAGCATTCAGAGGGTAGCTATGATGGAGGAGTATCAGGTGATGAATGACCATGGGATTCCATCTTTGTAAAAGATGAAAAGTATACATGAGAATCATGCCATGAGGGTACTCATATTGAAGATAAGGCTAAAAGGTGACAGGTAATCACATGATTCTTGTTTATTCGTTAGGGAAAATGGTAAAAAAGAGGTGAAAATGGCACTCAAGGGATGAGCATGAAATGGGAAGAAAGTGATATAGGACTTGACGTCAACAATAGAATGGTCAAAGATACAAGGCATTCATGGGCTCAGGTTCGGGTATACCTATGAGTGAAGATAAATGATAAGCACACGATCTCGTAGGTGTGAGTCATGATATATGGTCCAAGCTAATTAGGAGCAAATTTTCCCTGTTTACTTTTTAATTCTTTAGTTACATGTTGATTTTCTTTCAAGACGAGGTCACCAACCTTAAAGGTTCATTCATGGACACATTTTTGTAGGCTTGTTTGATACATTTTTGGTAGATTTGGAGATTTTCAAGAGCATTGAGACAAATTTCATCTAATAACTCGAGTTACGCTAAATGATCTTGGAGAAATTCATCTTCATTGAGTATGTCTTGTATTGAGATGAAATCTAGACTTCTAGAGGAAAAACCACCTTGATACTATATACTAGAGAGAAAGGTGTGGCTGCGATCAAAGTGTGAATAATAGTGTGGTAAGCCCACTTGGAAAAAGGAACGTGTGTATGCCAATCCTTCCCGAGATCGTTAACTACTTTCATAAGAATTTTGTTCAAGGTTTTATTTTTTTATTTTGCTTGGCCATTTTCTTGTGGGTAATAAGGTGATGAGAACCTTAGCTGAATGCTAAAAGTGTCGCAAAGCTTTCATAGGGTTTTGTTTTTGAATTTCTCTCCATTATCTATAATGAGAAGGTGAGGAACACCAAAGTGAAAAATGATGTGATGGTTGATAAATTCACATATTTTCATGACTTTTGTAGAAATGAGGGGGTGGCTTCTACCCATTTAGTGTAATATTCAGTAGTGGTTATGATCTATTGATGGTGTTGTGAAGAATGGGGATTGATCTCACCGACAAGATCCAAAACCCATTGAGTAAAGGGTCAAATTTCTCATGCTACCTATAAGGCATGACTAGGTGTGTGATGAAGATTAGCATGTTGCTGGAATTTTACACAATGTTTGACATAATCACAATGATCGTGGTTTAGGGTTGGCCAATAATAGCCAAGGTGAAGAATGCATTTTTAATGACTAAACCACTAAAGTGGCTGCACAAATTCCATTGTGAACTTCCTTGATGGTGTAGGAAATTTCAGAACTTATAAGACATCGTAAGAGAATATCGTCGGCCTAATTTATAAACGAGACCACCCATGATGACATAATGGGAGACACTTTTAAGAAAGGCGTGTTGTCCATTATGAATGAGATCGGTGGGTAGAATGGAAAGGGAATGATAGTATATAAATTACTTGTACAAAAAATCACGAGGGTCGGGTGCAACGGTTCGACGGAGTATACCTCACGAGGTAAATAAGAGGGTGATTGCAGCCTTTGTATTGTGACAAAGATTTTAGAGTTGGCAGGTGAAGCGGGTATCTAAGAAGCCAAGTAGGCCATGGTATCTGCAAATTTATTTGTAGAATGTGGGGTGGTTTGAATTTTGTAATGGTCAAAGGTAGTCAAAAGTATGTCTACATGATGCTTATACTTTTGAAGTATCTCATTATGACACTGGTATATACCATTGAATTGGTTTACAACCAGCTGGGAATCACCAAAGATATTGATTGACTTAACATCTAAGGCATAAGAAACTTGGAGACCTAATACAAGTGCTTCAGTATTTGGCAATATTATTTTTAAAATCAAAATCGAGCTTGAAAGACAAATGCATAGGCTCACCATCAAGAGGAATGAGGATAACACTAGCCCCACTCTCACGCTGACTCTTAGAGCCATCGAAGAAGAGTGTCATTTGGTAAGTGGGTTCTTCTAAGGAGAGGGTAGCTATGGATTCATTTGGGAAATCAAAGTTAGAGGGTTGATTCTCAAAAAGAGGTGCATCTGCTAGTTGGTCACCAATAGTTTGGCCCTTCATGGACTTTTGATGAGTAAATTTGAGATTGAGGTTGGCAAGAAGCATAATCCAATGTGCGGCATGTTGATGTTGATAGGGGTTGGTGTACATATAGTGTAGGGGGTCGGCATTAGTAAAAATTAAGGTTTTTGATTGAGTAGGTAATCGCGGAGTTTGGTGGCGACAAAAACTAAGGCTAATCAAAGCTTTTGTCGTGAGTGTATCTAGTTTCATAGTCCAAAAGGGTATGAGTTATGTAATAAAATACTCTCTCTATGTTGCTCATCGCGATGAGTGAGCATGACACCTAAAGAATGGTTAGTTGCGAAACATATAGGTAAAAGGGTTGGTCATCCTTAGGAGGAATGAGCCTTTGGTTGTTGAAGAAGGTATTATTTTAAGGATTCAAAGGCTTTATGGAATTCATCATCCCATTTGAATGAAATGTCCTTCTTAAGAATATGATGGAATGGTTGACGAAAGTGGTCGAAAGCTACGAGATAAAAATGATGAATAGGTTACAACTTGCCTTGTAGGCTTCAAAGTTGATAGAGATAAGTAGGTCAGGACATTTATAGAATAGCCTTTACTTTATCGGGATAGACTTCTATGCCATGCAAAGAAAAAAATGAAACTAATGAGTTTTCTTGAAATCTTTGCAAAGATGCACTTATTTGGTTGAAGTCGGACACAATACTCAATGAGGTAGTCAAATATGACTTTAGGATGGTCGGGTGCTCGGCTCGATGTTTGGATTTGGAAAGAATATCATCTACGTAATCTTCCAATATGTGATGCATGATGTCATGGAAGATGTAATTCATGGCTCACTAGTAAGTATCACCAACATTTTTAAGGTCAAAAGGCATGAATCGATAGAAAAGGTCCCCGAGGGGTGGTGAAGTAATTATTGTGTTGATCTTCTAGAGCAAGTAATATTTGATTATAACCCGAGAAACCATCCATGAGTGATAGCATTTCATGGCCGGTGGTGAGATCAACTAGTTGGTCAATGCCTGGTATGGGAAAATAATCTTTGGGACAAGCTAGGTTGAGATCACGGGAGTCAGTGAAAATGCGAGTCCCCTATCACCTTTGTGACAAGAACGATGTTGAAAATCCATTGGGGATAATCATAGGTAGGATGAAGGAAACCGAGAGAAGACGCTAAATCTCTTCTTTGACTAGAAGAGCAATGTGAGGATGCATTTTCTGCAGCTTTTGTTTGATGGGTTTGGCATTAGGGATGGTTACGATATTGTGGACCATGATTTTGGTTCAATGTTCGTAATATCAGCATAGGACGGGAAAAAGCGTTGTTATGGTCCCGAAGGAAAGAGAAAAAGCTTCTGCTCGTGTAGCATATAAAGATTGTCCTATCTTTAGAATGTGTGGGTCGTCTTGATTGTTAATGTTGATTTCAATGGTTGATATATTCAACATGGTTTGTGTTTGAAGGTAACGATTGGTGAATATAAGAATATTCCACACCGGTATGTGAGGATGGACTCATCATCCCGACATTGAAGCGACATTAATAGAAGGTGTATCATCATCGATCATGTCGGATACAGATACGGGAATAGGAGAGAAGGGAGCCTTTCCATCATGTTGATAGGTCAAAGGTCCTAGAGAAATTGTGTTTACAAATAAATTTTTAGGAGGAATAGATTTGGGATCTATGGACTCCATGGGTAAAGATGGTGATGTGGGTGAACGAGGTGGGAAGGCTTGTCTTCCGAATGAGATCGGCGTGAGACTTATTAGGAGGTGGTGCATCAAATCCAATGTCACTACAGTCATTGTGTTTATGGGTGGTATAAGAGATGACAAGTATGGTGGCATTGTTTGAAAAAGCCGGAGCAAATCCTTTCCATGCACTGTGATGAAGGAAAGTGTGAGCGAAGATGTGGTTAGTAAGGGAGTGTAAGTGGATGAAAATGACCATGTTTGGGATGGAGGTTTGAGTTTATGACTGGAAATATAAAGGCCCCCATATGTTAGATTAGTGTGAAGGTGGGGGGACCATAAGGAAAAACCTCTCCTACACGGTAGTCATAACTATGGTGCTGATGCAGGTTCCCATACTCTTACGAAGTGAGGAACATGTCTATATTATAAAGGCGGTACTCCCAGAGTGAGGCATTAAAAAAACATTCTAAGGGATTAGTAGTCGATATGTGGGTAGTGGGAATACACAACTTGCTAGATGATTGGAAAGATGAAAAAGGGAAATTACATGATGAAAAAGTTGTTATTTGTTTTGAATGATATTTGGGATAGATTGATCGATGCGGGAAGTCTATACGGGATGAAGAAATTAACTCCTTGAGGTCTTCGTGATGCTTTGATCGATGTGGCAAGATTCGAGGTTTGTTTCTCTCTTCTTCTTCTTTATTTGTTTGGAAAGAGCTTTATATAGTCTATTTATAGCAATGATATAGAGAGAAAGATGTCCTTTTGAGGATTCATCTTTGATTGGAAGTTTGACTCAAGGAGTTGGATCCCATGTGAGGGTTTGTAAGTCATGGATGAGACTAAGGTGAAGAATAGGATTCTTGTTCAAAGTAGAGTGAAATGACCATGGGATCTCATCTAAGGGTAGATGAAAAGTATCCATGAGAATTATGCTATGTGCAGACACCATGGTACACATATTTAAGAGAAGATAAAAAGTGACAGTATGCACAAGAGTATTATTTAATCATTGGGAATGGTGAAGGAAGTGAATAGTTATCAAGGGATGAGCATGGAAAGAGGAAGAAGGTGAGGTAGGACTAAAAGTCAATAGTAGAATGGTCAAAGATGCAAGGCATTAAGGGCTCAAGTTTGGGTTTACTGTCTAGTGAAGATAAACGATAAGCACATGATCCATAAGTATGAGTCACGATGTATGGTCCAAGCCAATTAGGAGAAAATTTTCCCGTTTACTTTTTTCTACTTTGGTTACATGTTGATTTTCTTTCAGGACAAGGTCATTGACTTGGAAGGTTCGTTCATGGACATGTTTGTCATAGGAATGTTTGATACATTTCGGTAAACTTGAAGATGGTCAAGAGCGTTAAGACGACATTCATCTAATAACTCAAGTTATGCTAAATGGTCCTAATGAAAGTCGTCATCATTAAGCATATCATGGAGAGAAATGAGGAGTGAAGGAATCTTGACTTCGAGAGGTAAAACCACCTCTATACCATAGACCAAAGAAAAAGGTGTGGCAGCGGTGGAAGTGTGATTATTAGTGCAAGTATGCCCATAAGGCAAAAGGAATACGTATGTCATTCCTTCCTAGTATCATTAACCACTTTCATGATAATTTTTTTAAGGTTTTATTAGTGGATTCGGCTTGGCCGTTGTTTTTGGGTAATAAGGTGATGAGAATTGGTTGAATCTTTGAAGGCGTCACAAATTTTCTCAAGGTTTTATTTTTGAATTATTTTCTATTATCAATGATGAGACGGTGTGGGAAACCAAAGTGATAAATGATGTGATGATTGATGAACTCACATATTTTCTTAGCTTTCATGGAAATGAGAGTTATGGCTTCAACCCATTTTGTGTAGTATTTGGTAGCAGTGATGATCCATTGATGTCATTGGGAAGAATGGGGATTGATCTCTCTGACAAGATTCAAACCCCATTGAGAAAAGGGACAAATATCATGGGTGACTTGTAAGGCATGACTGGGTGTATGATGAAGGTTGGCATGTTGTTGGCATTTTACACAATGCTTAATGTAGCCACAACAATCACGGTTGAGGTTCAGCTAGTAATAGCCTAGGAAAAAAATATCCTTAGCAATAGAAAGGCCACTTTGTAGTGGCCTCCACATATGCCATCATGAACCTCCTTAATGGTATAAGGAATTTCAGAACTCATAAGGCATCGTAAGCGAATACCATCAAAGCCACTCTTATAGAGGAGGCCACCCATGATGACATAAAAGAGACCATTTTAAGAAAGTCACGTTGTCATTATGATTGAGGTCGGGAGGCAAGGTGGAGAGGAAAGATAATCCAAATATTGTTTATACCAAATGTCACTCGGGTTGGGGGTAGTGGTTCGATAGAGTAAACTTCACGAGGTAAATAAGATGGTGATTGGAGTCTTTATATGGTGAAAAATATTTTAGAATCGACAGGGTGAAGCGAGTATTTGAGAAGCTAGGCAAGCCATGGTATCTGTAAATTTTTGGTTGAGCAGGGGATGGTTTGAAGGTCATAGCGGTCAAAGGTGGTCAAAATTATGTCCACATGATGTTTATAATTTTTAAGTGTCTCATTATGGCATTAGTATATATCATTGACTTGGTTTACGACCAATTGAGAATCACCAAAGATGTTGATGGATTTGACATCTAAGGCATAGGCAACTTGGAGACCTAATATGAGCACTTCGTATTTGGAAATATTGTTTGTACAATCAAAATCAAGTTTGAAAGACAAAGGTATGGGTTCACCATTAAGCAGAATGAGGATAACACCAGCCCCACCCCCACACTGACACTTAGAACCATTGAAGAAGAGTGTCATTTGGTAAGCGGGTTCATCTAAGGAAAGGGTAGTAATTGACTCATCTGGGAAGTCAAAATTACATAATTGCTCCCAAGAAATAGGTGTGTCTTCCAATTGGTCAATGATATCTTAGCCCTTGATGGAATTTTGATGGATGAATTTGAGGTTGAGGTTGGCCAAAAGCATAAGCCAGTGTGTGGCACATTGATTTTGGTAAGGTTTAGCATACATGAAGCATAAGGGGTTGGTGTTGGTCACATCATAGGTTTTTGGTTGAGTAGGTAATGGCGGAGTTTGGTGGCAAAGAAAACTAAGGCTAAGCAAAGTTTTTCAGCAAGGGTGTATTAGGTTTCATAGTCTAAAAGAGTACGAATTAAGTATTAAAGCGCATGTTCCTTTATTGTTCATTGCGATGAGTGAGCATGGCCCCTAGAGAGTGATCGGTAGCTAAGATGTATAGGTAGAAGTGTTGATCGTCTTTAGGTGGAATGAGTATGGGTGGTTGAAGAAGGTATTGTTTTAAGGCCTTAAAATCTTTGTGGCAGTAATCATCCCATTTAAAGGAGACATCCTTCTTGAGCATATGATGAAATGGTTGACATCGATCGAGACAATTGCAAAATGAAGCGATGGATAGATTGTAACTTACCTTGGATGTTGCGAGTTTCCTAAGGTTAGTAGGCGAGAGGCCTTTCAAGAATGGTCTTGACTTTAGCATGTTCAACCTCTATACCACATAAAGAGATGATAAATCCTAGTTTTTCCCGAGAGAACCGTGAAGACACACTTCTTGGGCTGAAGGAAAATGTAATAGTTAATGAGGTAGTCAAAGATGGTTTTTAGGATGGCGAGGTTCTCAGAGTAGTGTTTGGATTTGACAAGGAGGTTGTCCACGTAATCTTCCAATATATAATGCATAATTTCATGGAAGATGTATGCCATGCTTTCTTGATATGTGGCACCAATGTTTTTAAGGCTAAAAGACATGACTCGTTAGCAAAAGGTCCCCCAAGGGGTGATGAATGTGGTTTTGTGTTGATCCTCTAGGGCAAGTAATATTTGGTTATAACCCAAGAAGCCATCCATGAGTGATAGCATCTCATGACTAGTGGTAAGGTCAATCGGTTGGTCAATACCAAGCGAGAGGAAAGTCATCTTTTAGGCAAGCTAGGTTGAGGTCATGAAAATCTATGAAAATGTAGAGTCCCCCTGTTGCCTTAGTGATAGGGAAAATGTTAGAAATCCAACAAGGATAATCAAAGGGTAAGATGAAGGAAACCGAAAGGAGGTGCTGAAATTATTCTTTGACTAGAAGAGCAATGCGAGGATGCATTTTCCTCAAATTTTGTTTTACGGGTTCAAGCATCAGGAATGGTTACGATATTGTGGACCACTATGGTGGGGTCAATACCAAGAATATGTGTGTAAGACCAAGAAAAAGCATGGTTATGGTTTTTGAGAAAAGAGGTAATGGCTTCCTATTCAATACCATCTAAAGATTGGCCAATCTTTAGGATGTGTGGTAAATCCCGAGTATGAATGTTGATTTTGATAGTCAATTCATTAAACATTGTTTGCATCTTATATGGTAATGACTGATGAATATATGAGTCTTCAACACCAAGGTAGGTGAGTATAGATTCATCATCTTGACATTGAATGATCTTAATCGATGGTGTATCTTCATCGATCATTTTAGGATACAAGAAGGGTAGAGAAGAGGGAGCCTCACCCTCACATTGATAAGTTAGAGGCCCCAAGTAAATGGTGTTTATGAAAAAAAAATGTTAGTAGGAATGGATTCTAGATCCATCGACTCTGTTGGTGAAGGTGGTGAAGAAGGGGAGTAGGTGAAGAAGGGGAGAAGGGCTAATGTCCTCGATGAGTTCAATGTGGGCCCTCTTGGTAGATGGTTGATAAATCTGATACCACTATGGTCATTATGTTTGTGGGTAATACATGTAATAATAATATGGTGGCCTTTCTCGTAAAATCCAAAACCAAAACCCTTCCATGGACATTGGTGCGGGGAAGGTGTGGGTAAAATGATGATTGGTGAGTGACTAGAAGTAAGTGGAAAATGGATGGGTTTGTGATGGTGGTTCGGGTGTGCTAGTGGTAGTATCAAGTCCCCATAGGTGAGGTTGGTAAGAAGGTGGGGAGGACCATAAAGGAGGCACTCTTCTATACATTGATCATAACGAAGGTGTTGGTGAAGAATTTCGTACTCTTGTGGAGTAAGGAATGTGTTGACACTATATAGGTGATACTCCCCCAGAGTGAGGCATTGAAAAATTCCTTCCAAGGGATTGGTGGTTGGTATGTGGGTAGCTAGAATAGATGATGTGTCAGAGGTTGGATTGGAGATGGGGTTAATAGATTGGGAGGCTGACGGTTTGGCCATGGAGGTTGTGGCAGTGGTAGGAATGGAGGAGGTATGTGCGGTTGAGGTAGTGGCTGCACTGGTGAGTGGAGGTGTAGGTGAAGAAGTAGTGATTGTGGAGGTAGATGCTTTAATGGGTATAAGCATGTCATTGGGTCGGTAAAGCATGTTGCAAGTTTTGAAAGGTGATGGGTCAGCTAGAATGGTATAGGTGTGTCCCTCATGCTCAAACTTTACACAACGATGCAAAGTGGAAGGAACACAACCCATGACATGAATCTAGGGTCTACCAAGTAACAAGTTATATTGAAATTCCCCCTCCAAGATGTAAAATAGCTCTGGAATAGTACGGGGGCCCACGCAAACATGGAGGATGATGGTGCCAAGTGTAGAGGTGATAGTGTCATTGAATGAATGCAACATGATGGGATGTTTATGCATGTAATTGTTAGGTATGCACATTTGGGTGAATGCATGGGAGGAGATGATATTAATGCTATCACCCCCATCAATCATAACACGTTGTACATGTATATCATTAATGTGGACAGAGATGAAGAGAGATGGATCTGGGTCATCGGTTTGGTGTGGTGTGATCTCTTCATCTGAGAAGCTACTTGGTGAGTAGGTGAGAGGTGTAGATGAAGGTGGTAATTTGGTGAGAGAGGCTACATGATGGGGTGTAATAATGGAGGCCACGAGTGTAGGGTCATTGGGTAAAACCTCAATAGATTGAAGGACCTCCATGAGAGCTTGACAATGGGATTCCAAGGTTTGGATGAGGTCATATAGGGAAATTTTGAGGGGGATTGGTGTAGTTGTTTGAGCATGGTGTGGTGTGTAACCCCATTGGAAATAGGATATGTGGGGCCACGGATAGTGATTTTAGGTGTAGGTGTAGATGGTATGTTGGGTATAGGATTGGTTAGTGGGTTGGTTGCCTTTTCCTTTCCTTTATCCTTCTAAGCATGGGTAGCAACATGGATCATGTTGATTTAAGGCAAGGAGGTAGGTGAAGTAAGTGAGCTATGAAAAGTATAGTGACAAGAGGGGAAAAATCCAAGTGGCGGGAAGGAACCTTGTGAGATGAGTTGAGCACACCGACATTTGGGTGGAGGTTTGGTGAGTTCTCTAATGCAAACCATGTTAATTTCAAATCTTAGGGGTGGCTCTAAGAGTTTTGGGGGTGGAGGTCTTGATCATTGAGTAGGCAATAAGGGAATCACTATGGGAATGGGTGATGGTGAAATGGGTTCCTCATCGAGAAGGTCATCATCATCAAAGTTTTCTTCGGGAGGACATAACTAGATAAGAATAATTTTAGAAGCCTTATAGTTCTCCACATTGTTCCCTGGCACATGATGGTAGGAAAAAAATTTGGTATCATCAAACCCCTTTGGTTTGGTTTTGAGTGGGTCATAAGGTATTAGAGGCGGTATTGTGATGACAGAAGTTTCAAGGAGGTTAGTTAAGATTTTAGCATAGAATCTCGCTAGTTGATCACAATGGGAAGTGAAAGTGGGTTTGGGTGTAGGTGTGGCTAACTATAGAGGAATGGTCTTTGCATGAGGGGGAGTAGGTTTAGCCATGGTTTTAGGTGCTAGTGTGGTCTTAGGTGTTGGTCGTGTTTTCTGGGCATGGGTATGGTAGATGAACTTGCAAGAGAATGTATGGTTGGTTTGACTATCTTATTGGAGGGTAGTGGATTATTGTCTTTAGGTTACACCTTCTTAGGTAAAGGTGATATGGGTGCAAAATATCTTGAGGGAAAAGCAGATGGTGGAAGAGGATGAGTTACCCATGGGGATAACTAAGGTGTTGTGAAGGTAAGTGGCACAGGTCATGCAGGAGGTGTGAGGGAAAGAGACTAAAGTGTTGTGGGTAGTGTAAAAGTGATCGCAGTATTAGAGGAATGGGTGGTAAAGATGTTGTAGGTGTGGGTGGAAATCATGTCGGGACGCTTGGGTGTGTTAGGGGTTTCAATGGGGGAATGGTCTGCTATGCTTGAGGTTTATTGGTGGGTGGAGGTTTCTTAATCAGGGTGGAGGGGTGAGGTCCTAAGAAAAACAAGAGTGGTGAAGTTGATGAAGGTGTGATCGGTGAGGTTAGAGTATGAGATCTATGGGATTGGTTCTTCTATTTTGGTACCATAATAGGTTTGGTGTTTACTTTGGAGGATGTAGCCAAATCTAATTTGATGGGTTGATGAGTAAGACTAGTGGTTAGGATGACCCCTAAGGTAGTAATAGGTTTGGTCAAGGAATGTGGTGTAGGTGTGGGTTTAGATTTAGATGCATGTTGGGTTATGGGTAGGGGTGTGAGTTGAGCCATGAGTGGTATCGTGGAGTAATTTTTGATAGTTTTGGTTGTGTTTGGTTTGATTGGCCAAAATATTTTTAGGTAGATAGGGAAGTGTCAGCCTGTGACATCTACATTTTGTTGAGACAGGAAGTAGAAGACACCCCCAAAGTAAGGCTCTATCCACATAATCTAGGCAGTCGGCTAAGTGTGAGAATGGAACTGTTGTAGGTGAGGTTGATGAGGATCTAATGGCAATTCTTGTAAAATGTGTCTTAGAAATGGGGAATTCACTAGCTTCAGCTTCTGTGGGTAAGAGAGTTGAAAGTAAGTCCATAGGATCTTGGGTAACTAATGGAGAATGGTCACCTAGAGGTAAAGGCATTTCTACTGGATCTTTGATAGGTGGAGGAGATGATGGGTGCTCCTCTATGGGTGGAGGAGATAGAAAAGTATCTTTTTGGGTTGGCGGGATATCGTAGGCAATGAATTTCTATGTGGAGAAGCCAAAGGTGAAATGGTCTCGATGTTAACAAGAAGGCTCCTTCACGGGTGAGGGAGGGGACAAAGGGTGTTCCTCTATGGGTGGAGGAATAGGTGAAGTGGGTTCAAGTGTAGGTGGAGGAATTTGGGCTAGAATTTCCTCTATGGAAGGAATATGAGGTAATTGGGAAGCAACGGGTGCATCACTGAAAATAGCATGGACCTCGTGGGTATGGCTATCATGAGTTGAGGTCTCTCTAGTTTGATCAGAAGAAGGGGCATGATTAGGAAATGGTTTCTTGAAGATGTGTAGGTTTTGATTGGTAGGTGCATTAGGATTATCCAAGGTTAACTCACCTTTCTCGAGCATTTCTTAGACAATGTTTTTGAAAGTGATGCAATTTCTATCACTATGACCTTTTACTCGATGATAGTTGCAGAAGTCATGCTCTTTATACCACACGGGTGTGGGGTGAGTAGGATCAAAAATAATATTTGGTTTCATGGGAGGAAGGGTGATGGCCTCAGCTTTAATGAGATTTTCTAAGATAGAAGAATAAGGATCCCTGATTGGTGTCTATTTCCATTATTCTTGTCTAAATTGAAAAGTGTAAATGGGTGAGAGATTGGATGAGGGGTTAACTTGATTTGATGGATGGGTGGGCCGGCCTTGAGTACTACTATGTTAGTAGTTCCCTTGGATTTTGAATAATTTTTTTGTGGTTTTGTAGAAGATTTATCATTCGGCTTGAATGTCGAGTTCTTATTGCGTAGTTGGATTTTCTTTTCTTCGATGGTCGAATCTCTAGCTTTCATGTCATGGTGAAGGCTTCGTCAAAGGTTGAAAGTTTAGACCTGCAAGGTCAGCGAGATATGTCTAGCGAAATCCCATGTGAAGATCTCGATGAGTTTGGTTTGTGGTAGTTGGAGTGTGAGTTGATTAATTAGGTGATGCCATTGAGTGACAAAATCTATGATAGATTCGTAGTCATATTGATTTGTAGAGTAAAGGTCGGTCATGGTAACATTCTTAACAATTTTATTGGAGAATTGATCTAAGAAGGCTTGGGCTACCTAGTTAAATGAGAAGATATAATGTCTAGGTAAGCCACTATACCAATCTAATGCAAGCCCAGTCAGAGACATGGGAAAGGTCCTTAGAAGAAAAGCGTCATCATGGGTGATCAGATAACACCCATGTTTGAAAGACTGCAAATGTTGTTTCGGGTCTTCTTTGTTGTTGAAGCAGTTAAATTTAGGCATTTCCTAATGCATGGGATATGGATGGATAGGAATGGATGGGTGGATAGGCTCATTACAAATCTCATCATAGGTGAGAGTGTTGTGGGAGCCAGAAACCGATGCCTCCAATGTCTGCATCTTGTCCATCATTAAATTTATTAGGTCGTTAGTAGGTTGTGATGGATGGGTTCCTCTTGTAGCATAAGAAGGTTGGTGTTGAGAATATGATGGGGGTAGCATTCCAGTATATTGTGTTGTCATATAGGTAGATTGGGAAGGAGGGAGTGAAATAGGGGGTACGTACCCAGAATGAATGATAGAAGAAATAGGACACTTTGTTGATAGTATGTATATGGAGGTGGAAGGGTCATGGTGACCCTGGTGAAAATGGGGGCTAAAGAATGTAGAATAGAATGGACGATGTTTAGAAGAGGGGTAGGGGTCACCAAAGCGGGGTGGTTTGTGTAGATATGGGTATATGTGAGACAATAGGTGCGAGATGAAGCTATGTTATAGGTAATGGACGTAGGTATAGCGGATGTGGCGAGTGCCATGGATGTGGCGACACAATATTCATAGCTTGAGGTATAGGGCCTAACCACAAAATGACGGGGAGGCAAGGAAGGTGAGGGCAATGCAGAGCTAGAAGGGGTTGATGCAGAGTTAGGAATGAGTGTTAGGGGGATAGATATGGGCATGTCGTATATCAAATGACTCGAGGCATCTCGTGTGGATGAGTGGGAAAGATGTAACTACAAGGTGGCATGATTTTGTTCAAGGAGTCATGTGAACCCCTCATCTTTGGTAGTGATAGAGATAGGTTGGATAGGCTCTATAGGTGGTGATAGAATGGAAGGTGGTAAAGGACTAGGTGGGAGTGGTTGACAATTGACATGGAATATGAGGGCATTTGTTTGGCAATGTATCAGCACCATGTAAATAGGTACCAATGTGGTAGGACTACTTTCTATAAATGAAACATAAATACAACAAAGATAGGAGAAATAGGTGGTGGTAGGTACATTGGGTACAAAATGTTCACTAGAAAATTACACAGGCTAACCGATGCCGGTTAGGGTAAACTAATGCTGATCATAGGTAACCACGGTCGGTTATTGTGGAAAGTGGATAGTTGGTCAAAATAAGGTAAAATGCCAATAATTTTCCAAGTATGCAAGATGCTAATGGAATTTACAAGGAAAGTGAATATGATAAGAGTGACAGATACTCTGAACAACAAATAAGGTGAAGCAGGTGTCCTTTTGGGTAGGTTAACCAAAAGAACAGTTAACCAATGCTAGTTGGGTGAAACCGATGATGGTCAGAGGGTAACCGATGATGGTCACTAGACTTGCTTGCGATTACTATGAAATTGAAACAACGATGAAGAAAATGTGGTTGTGAGTTAAAATTAGATGTGGAATCAAACCTAGAATTCTAAGAATGATGAGAATATGGTCTAGGCACACTCAGATGAAGCTGGAATACACCAAATGTGATGAGGAGTGTGCAAGGGAAGTAATAAAATGAAGAACGTGATCTCTCACCTTAAAACACAAGTCAAGTAGAAACACTAAGAAAAATATGACCTTAAGAGTGTTTTTTCTATTATGTTCATTCAACTTATTCTATTTAATGACTAACTCATGAACTTTAGAATAGAATTTTTTGGTGAGGATGGCTTCCTATGAAGAAGGAGATCTACAAGGAGAGGTTTCAAGTATGTTATGGCGGGGTGGGATTTTCTTTAAAGTATGACTTGACAACAACAATGAGTTGGGTGCCCACTGTGTCGTGATTGTGTGATCACCTACAACTTCTTCCAGGAAAGATGTTGTTTAAGAATGTGTATATTTTCAATTTTGTGGTGTTTGGGTAAGACTCAGAGAGAGAGAAAGAGAAAGAAAGTTCTTTCTATGATTCATTTGTCAACCATCAGTTGGGAATGACTTCCAGTGTATAGGTTGCCCTCAATTAATGTGAGCTAATGCGAGAAAAGTAGAATGAAATGAAATAATTTTTAAACCCAAATCAAAATGTTGAATTCGATGCCACAAATAGATGAACAGGAGAAGGGATGCTCTTTCACTAATGTGATACTACTAAAAGGGAATAAATGTTCTTTTTAAAGCACCAAAAGAGATTGCTTTTAGATAATATAAGAGGAGAAGGTTACGGGGAAAAATCTTAATATAAGAACTTTTTAGAAAAGAAACAAATTTTTCACCTAGAAATGAAAGAATGCAAAGAAACACGAATGGGTCCCACTTTGGGTGTGCCAAAATGTTTCATCTAATTCTAGATCGTTTCTTTGAATGTTGGCAAAATAGATAAGGGTAAAGGGCTAGGAGGAATACCCGTTAACATGATGGTTGTAGGTTGTTTGTGCGCGTATGACTTCTCGATCCAGATGATCATAAGAGATTCCTTTTTTCTTAGAGGAACTACTGAAATGGAAAACAAGACCACCAAATGAAATTTAAATAGTATATGAAGTGGACTACCTAGCATGTGCTAGATCCGGGAAGTGTGATACTTCCTAGATAGCTGTCAATCCACTATTTAAAACAACTTAATGCTAACAATAAAGGAAATCCTACTATAGTTAAAATGATTTAGGTATCTCATTTGTCTAAAATAAGCAAATTATTTCACAACAGATTAAGCTATGATTGAATCTGAAGGTCAAGGTCACTATCGAGTCTAATCGTTTGGTTAGGGTGAGATTCTTGCATTTGTTTTGGGTATTTGGTGGAGGTTTTAAGCTCTGTTTTTAGTTTCGGTAAAAAAATAGATCAACATCATGCTCGGGTATGACCGATGTCAGTTTAGGTTAACCGGAAGCAGTTGTGGTTAACCTGCATTGGTATGGTTGGGGTACAGGAAAGTCAATGAAAACTTGAGGTGAGGGTAGATCGAGGCTAGATGAAAATCAAAGGGCAATGAAAAGGTTTGTCTAGGTCTTAGGTATGCACTGGGGATGATTAAAATCTAGGTATGGGCAGTCAAGGGCATGGGTAAAGGGATAGTCAAGTTTACATGGATGTAAAATGGTGGAGGAATGGAGATGGGAGCAGAAACTAATAATAGAACTCAAAGAATCTACCTAAATGACAATGGACAAATGTTGGTTAACAAAGCACTTACTTGTGATACGAGCTCGATACCTTGGTAGCAAATGTGGGTGATCATATGGAAAGAACTTGGTGTGGTGTTGGCACTTCTCCAGATGCTCCCGTGAAGGAAAATGGATCTGTGGTTACTTGAGATCTTGGCATTTGTGGATGTTTTGATGTGTGTATGAATGTTGGTTCTGTTTACATGCAGCTCTAGTTTCGTCTCTTGGTCTCAAAAGATGTGACAACCTCTCCAAAATGTTCCAACCTTGAAATAAGGTTGTTTTGGGGTTAAGCTTGGTAACCAATGGTGGTTCCGGGAGGTAATGGCAAGGTGGTTTAGGGTAATCGATGTCGGTTAGGCGGGATTTCCTAGGTTTACTAAATTGGGCAGATCCCTTTGATTTTATGGGATCTCATTCATTTTTTCTCCATGGATTAGAATGGAAGATTCCTTTTTAATGTGTGGAAATGTGGTTAGAGGGAATGTAGGCTTTGATTTTTAGGGTTTGGGTAGGTCTTCATTAGTTATGGCAACATACTAAGAATAGGTTTTAGGGTGAGGTGGCTAGATGAGGTGTATTAGTGAGGTGGATGTGTGGGCATTATCTCAATTAAGATATTTAAATAATAAATATTGTGAGATAATGAATTAATTTAATTTAATTAATTAAATTAATATTAGAGTGGGGTGAAAGGGCCATTGTTAGGTGAGTGTTTTCGAGGTGATTATTTTGACGCGGGACAAGGGAGTGTGACCCAATTGTGTGTCTACAATTGGTCCACATACCTTAGTCCATTAAACACATTCACATACATGTTCATAGTCATCAAGTAAATCTATAATATTTATATTATTTAGGAATTATACTCATGTAGGTTAGGACTTAGTATCAGCTAACCAAGTTTATCAATCTTAGTTACATCGTAAAGACATTAATTTCAACTTAACAAGGATACATAGCATGATCAAATTTAATGCAACTAATCCATTACTTCAGGAACACTTTTATAATGATAACAGTCATGATCAAATCTTTGTAACAAATATTAAGATATAGGAAACATATACACATATATCATTAATCCATTACTTTATCACGTGCAAGGTAACAAAATAGCGAGGGGTGTTACAATGGATATCCAAAATCAAAAATAATGAAAATAAAAATAGTAGACCACTCCCTCAACGGATGGCTACTTATATTATTGCAAAAGGATTCCTAAATTGATTATGCTTCATATCAAAGTTTAAATATCAAAAGCATCCTAGGAAATCTTCCTTCCTCGATTATATTTCCCATCTAAGAAAACATCCCGCATTGATCGAGTTTTCATAAACAAAACATATATGGGGCATAATCCTACTAAACCATCAAAAGGAGAATGTAATCTCCTATACAAATTACACATCAACCCTTCTCATGTTGTAAGAAGGTATATAAGCACATTCCCATATACATCCACTATCCTACATATGACTGATTATTGTTAGTTATATGTTAACATTTGTCACGAGGCCTTAAGTGCATGGTCATACATATTTTAATTTACCATCAGATTACATACATATAAAATCAAGAATAAAAGCAATCATTCAACATTTATTAATAAGAATGATTTTGAAGTACATTTTAAAATATATATCAAAATCACTACACTTTAAGTCACATCATAGAAAAATCACATCAAACATCATAATCAATAGTTATACATATAAACCTCACATCAAAAATTTATCAACATCATATTATAAACATCAAACATCAAAATATATCAACACATGAGTCAAAATAATAATCGTATATATAAGGATATATCAAAATATATTATCGTAAGTCTCAAAAATCATGCATATCATAAATATAGATCAATGTAGGATTCAATAGAGACGCATACATCAAAAACATCATCACATCCATATTTCTTGAGTAAACTAAACATCCGTCAACTAGATACACCCTCGAGCACCGATCCTGTGCTCACTACCAGAGCTCTATCGGGTCCTCTGCATGGACCTCTTGGAACTTAACCAATAATTACAACACTATCTATCGGTGCCACCTACCTTTGTTCCCGATACACCGCATAGCGAGGCTCATTGATATCCTCTATCATACTATATCCTCATAGTAGATGATCTCCTCACATGACAATTGGTATTTGAACAAACTCACACTACTAGGTGGCCCCATATAACCACTAACTTAATCTCTCACCACCTATAGCTCAACTTTTGAAATAAAATTACCATTGACTCCAAGGGCCTTTTGCAAGACTTCTCGGTGATATGGATGTTGATCATGGTCAACTATATTACGAGTAAGATTTACCTATATAATGGAAAGTTGTTGACAATACCATGTCTCTCGATAACTAATGTGGACTTCTCACCTCCAAACAAGCTATGAAAACATCTAACTCCACTACCCTATCCTTCCCATATCTTCCCTCATCACTACCAACCTCCTAAGGTGTAGCCTCCTCATAAGCCCACTCATTTATCAAAACCAACTAGCTACCCGGCCACCATACACCATAGGCCATTATCACCCCTATGTCATCATGACTCATCTTCGTTCCCTAAGAATCTACAAGAACATCAAATCCCTCTTCATCCTCTTTATCCACTACCTCATGAACAATTGGCAATGCCACATCTATCTCAACATCATCTCTCACGGTAATCCACTATCTCCTCCAACACATCCTACACTAGATCAAATTTTTTTACGAGATGGTAGAATCATACAAACTACCATTCACCCTCCCTCTACCCCCACACCCACCTATCTTTCTACATAGCCACCAGCTCCCTCACTATATCAATCCATACTATGAAACTTGTATACGGCCTCCAAATCACACCACCTTCATGTAGACCAATTAGGAGTTATTTATAGTAATCCTCATCCCAAACTGAATCTATCACCCCATGATCGATATCCATCTCATAAATCCTACCAGGTAATATAAATCCACCCACCTCATCCATGGAAATCCTCTCTACCAAGCCAATACAAGATGCTTATAATCCCAACACTCTAACTATAGTCACAAAATCACACATTTTAGAAATTATTTAGTCTCGGTCTCGTACTACTATTCATATGGTTTTTGAGTGAAGAAATTACTAACTAACCCATGTCCTTTGGTCATTTTACTTTTCTTACTATTGTCACTCTTGACCTCCTGCATTTACTTTCCCAGCCAATTCTACCATTTATCATGATTTTATCTTTGATTAGAGTTCCCCTCCCCATACTAGGGTGTCTCGGTGCCCTAGTCCCATTTGGGGTACCACCGAGCCTTTTACACTTCCCTGCCACTTTTACGGCACTTTCTAACCATTTAATCTTTCTATGTTTTTAGTGGTCAGCCTTTTTGGGGTTTAATTATGAAATTAGAACAAGAGAACCATATAAATATAAAGTTATGAGACCATAATGAGGGACCAAGTAATAAGCACTACTATCATCACCTAAGGTTGCTTCCATAAATAGCTCCATTTGCATCCATCTAGTTCCATCACAAGGCACAAGGTCGGTTCATATGCATAATACTATATAGGATGGAAGTTTATTCTATTCCATCTACCATTTTATTATATTTCTACACATAGTTATTGCTTGCTACTTTCAAAAAGTGTGACTAGCACAAGATCACCTAGGGAATGATTATACACACACATGTAGAACTACATCAAGTCTAAGATGTAGTGTAGTTCTCAGATTATTAAGTCCACCATTATGGCCATTGAGGATAGTCTCGAACCTTCATATGCATATTTTTTTTTTTTGAGGGGTTTGATGTTTGTCTTGGGGTTTTACAAGTCTCATCTTCATCACTGATTTCCAGCATGACATATTTCCCATCCCAAAAAGATAGTGTGACAGAAGTGAAGGAGAAAATCACTCAGCAACACCTTAGAGGAAGGTTGCAAAGTGTTTTCACAGACCAGGGCATGTAATTATCAAACAAAGGTGCCCATGTCCCTCTCCAATTTCCCCATTCCAACCTATTGTTACATATTTTTGTTTTATGGAGCTTATGTGTGGTCATTTTAACATTCGGTTTATTTGGTCTTCTTTCTAACACAGTCATAGAATATTTGCAAATCATCTAATCTCTTTCTAATTCTTCATGCACATTATGGTTTTACATTTCTACTTTCTTAGTTGCTTAGGTTATTTTCTTTATGCATTCATTTGTAATTTATTGGTGTTCTTAATATTAGATTAATTATAAAGTTAGAATAATTCCACATTTTATTTAATAATTTTGGTAAACCCAAACGCTTTTAGCATCCTCATTCTTGTTATCCTAGAGTCTAGTCATCATGAGTATCTCAATCACTGATTATTTTCTTGCACATCCTGATGTAAGGTATAAATTCCAACATCTTCTAGCTACTACCCACATTTGTGTTGATATGCATCCTAACTCATTATATCAAACTTTTGTAGATGCATTTTCTCAACACTTATCATTCAAATCTAATCTTCCCACTAATTTAAACACTTTTGATAATGACCCACCCTTACATATTATGATTTTAATTCTCAATATGGGTATTAAGCACAACCTTAAAAATTTAGGTCTTTTCACTCGTGATGTTATTCCATCATTCCTCTCATTCGATCATATGATGATTCATTCTACCCATGCGTAGGTCAAATTGTTCTTCATATTACTATAGGACCATAAACCCTCAACATTTTTTTCTTTGTCATTGATTTTCCAATCTCATATAAATGTTACCTTGGTATACCATGGCTCTATACCATGCAATATATTTCTTCTACCATACATCATTGTGTCAAATTTATACATGAAGGTATTGAATATATTGTACTTTGCAACTATGATGCATTCCAATATTGTGACCAAGATCCTAATACTACCCTTCCTATTCCACACACTAATACTACAGATGACCCTTAACCAATGGATGAACTACCTCATTTTCCACCACTTAAAGTTGTCATTTGTGTAATAGATACTAATCTCTTCTATGCCACGTTTTAAAACTACTGCTATGATTCTTTATCAGGGGCATGTCTAGTCTATGGACATCACTCTATCGCCTACACCTTCACATATACCGCCTCCACTAGCACGCCTTTGTTTAATTGCACACTTTTCATGAATGATTCATATTGGGAACATATTCCATTTGATCCTACTTGTGATGACACCATTTTCTCACACGATGGTCTAGCTCGACTTGGTTTTTCTTTTAAGGACCTCTATCCTCCTACTCATGCTCCTCATCTATACTATGGCTTTATCACTATTACTATTTCTTATGGCTTGTGTGTCTTCCATATTATAGTCTATCTATCATGCATTCCTCACTCTTCTCCACTCACATTAGGAAAATCATGGCTTGATTACATTGGGGGCACTCTAGATCTTGACCATACGAAATATCTTTTCCCATGCCCTTTAGTCGTGTCTTTATTTGTAATAGTTCTTTTCTTGGATATTCACAAAATCTCACTCATTGGTATGTGCATAGTGTTCCACTTCCTCCATTCACTATTGAACAATATGT
Source organism: Taxus wallichiana var. yunnanensis (assembly GCA_018340775.1). Taxonomy (NCBI): domain Eukaryota; kingdom Viridiplantae; phylum Streptophyta; class Pinopsida; order Cupressales; family Taxaceae; genus Taxus; species Taxus wallichiana. The sequence goes on along the minus strand of CM031237.1, from coordinate 582,698,899 downwards.
CATGAGTATGTAGAATTTGCACCTCAATGGCTCATTACATGATCAACCAGACACTATTTCTTATTAGGTATTTAATGTTTATCTATATGACTTTGACCCTAAAACTAATGATCTCTTAGATGATATTACATGATCGATTATTCATCTTCCATAGTTAGGAATAGAATTCAAAACCCCCATCCTAAGATCACCACATGTACTATACTTGTATCTGCATTCTAACACTCATATAGTCCTCTATATTACATACATTAGCATTTCCACATCACCATTACCCGATGACAAACTCTTGTGATTAGGTTCACACTCGAGTGTTGAGGTCATACTACACATGAACCCCACACATTGCACACTAGATACAACACATTGTGACCCTTCATACATCTTGCATCACATGTCTTACATATTACATCATACACTCTACATTTAGTCTACATCAGTTCACCATTTGCGCATCTACACATCATACATATGTCACACTCCTATCATATAAGAATATTACATCACATACTTCTCATTCTACATAATACATATCATTATTACATTACATACTATACATCACACATTACACATCACAAGATTTTCTTTCATCATCACACATCCTACATCTCCTTCTATGTGTTGCACTCACTACCCTATGACACACTCTAATTCCTTGGTCCATACTCGACTACTAAGGGTTTACCAATCAAATGAACCTTATCATACACACACATTCATCACTCAAACTTTCATCATGTGACATTACTCGGTTAGTGACATACGCTATAGGATAAATGGTCACCTATTCATCTTATAGTGTTACACGCTTTAGGCTACATCACCATTGCCTCTATTCATCCTGTAGTGATATATGTTTTAGGATAAATCAACACTATTTTGATCATCTTATTGTCATATACGCTTCATCTATAGGATCATTAACACATCATTTCTAGGTCATATATTATCAACACTACACATACACACTTCTCACAATGCGCTACACACAACACACAATTCAACCATTTCCTAATGACGCACTCTCATTTACGGTTCATTCTTGACTACTAAGAGGGAATACTAAATGAACCTCACTGCATATTCTTCCATTCCCTGGGGTAATGTGGTTCCTATCACCCATCTTACATGTTTTTCCATCCATCCATAACATATTACATATCTTGGTTGCTTTTACTCTTGCTTACATTTTCTTGTTCATGTTGCTTATTACACATGCTAGCTAGATCTCTTATATGTCATTATCTTTACCATACACACATGTGCATTCACACCCTTTTCTAAATTTTGATCATAGATAAAGGTCTCCCACAAGCAATATGGATGCTCACCTCCTACTACTCCTACAACGCTCGTGGGAGAATCCACATTCATCTCTTACATGTGTTATTGTTCCATTTTGTACTTAGCACTTTACATTATTTGTTATACACGCTTTTGACATATGGGTTATATTTCTAACATGCTATCAAAGTGCTTAGTGTGTAGAATTTATTTTACATGATTATTTGTTTCAGGCTATTTGTTTATTTATTTTCTATTGTCTTTTGTTTGTTATTGTATTAGGGAATTACCATTTGTTTGGTGTGCACACTTGTTTATTGTATGTGGCCATTTTAGCCTTGAGTGTATTGTGACATCATGATTAATTTCCCATGTTTGTAACCTGCTTTGGTAGTCTATGGTTTTCTTCTTACATGTTTACTTGCATTTTATCCTATACATTATTTACATAGCATACATTTGTTTTTTACAATGTATGTTTGTTCATACTAACACTTATTTTCTTGAAATTTGTTTATGTGCACCTTGGTTTCTACCAAGTATATTCCCTTCCCCATTTAGGTCATAATTTATAAATTTTGTCCTTTTTTTGGGATGCATTCTCCTATCAATGACATTGCATGTGTCCCCATAGAAGGGGTCATCATTTGGGGTTTTACACACTACATAACGTTTTCTACTAGTATAGTTTAGTTCAGTTTTCCATCCTTGACATTGTGGGTTATATAGTGAGTGGGTTCAGAACAGTCTACAAACCCCATACACATTAAATTTTACAAGACATGGTTTTCCTTATCATTCTAAGGAGTAGGTACATGTTAGAGGATATAGCAGATTTTTTCTCTACACTACTTCATCCAGTGGCATCAGATCACCCAAAAAATAGGCAATATAGAGATCTCTTCATACATATTTAGGGAAGAAATTATAGGTTAGACAATAATGTAACTTTCTCCATGTACTTCTTCGACCAAGGTTGTGTGAGATCACCCAAAAAACTAGTAGTATAGGATATCCTTTCTTCACCCCTTCTCTCATCATGGATCAGGTACACATGTTCCTTTTAAATGTTTCATTTGGAAATTACATTCTTTTACTATATACATGCATATGTTTCACCATTTTCTTTACATTTTTGATGAAACAAATAGAGTTATGGGCTAAGGAGGAATACCTATCGTGTTGGTCGGTTGGAGGTTGATACGTGCATTATGAATTCTTGATCCAATGATAACTATGAGAGATTCATTTTAACTAGGAGGAACTACCTGAAATAGAAAAAAAGACCACAAAAGAAGAGTTAAACAATATATGGTAGTGGAATGCCTAGCATGTGTTGTATCAGGAAGTTTGATACTCCTAGATGATTGCCAATCCACAATTTAAAACAACTTAATGAGATAAATAAACAAATTCCTATTGTGTTTGATATGATTTAGGTATCTCATTCAAATACAATAAGAAAATCTAATCATAACAAGCTAGGCTAAAATCAGATCTGAATGGAGGGGTAATTGTCAAGTCTTTGGGACCGGTTAGGGTCGAGTTCTAGGTTGTTTAGGTCACTTGGATAAAGGTTCTTATGTTTTGTTATTAGCAAAGGTATTAAACACAGAGACCGATGTCGGTATTTTATAACCGATGATGGTTTAAAAGGTACGATGATGCTCATGGGTAACTCGACATCGGTAGGGTCGGGGTGAAAGAAACTTAATGAGATCTAGTTGTAGAGGTTGATCTGAGGTTAAATAGAGACAAAAGGGGGTGGAGAGGTCTATGGGAATCTTAGGTATACTCAGAGATGTGTAATAGTCGGATATAGGTGATTTAATGGTGTGGGTGGAGGAATGGTTGAGTTTACATGAAGGTAAATGGTAGGGGAATGAGAGTGCAAGTGGAAACTGATAACAACGGTAGAAGAACTTAATAGACTGAAGTAGAAATAGATGATGCTGGTTAAAAGTATACTTACTATGGTGCAAGTTCAAATGGTTGGATGGTGATGATGGTTGATTAGAGGAATGATGTTTGTAATCGCGTGGCAGTGCTTCCCAGAATGTTACCTTGAGTACAATACCTCTGGATTTGTCTGGTGTTGGCTATGGATGTCTGGAGGTACAAAAAGGATCTCGGTCCATCTTGCATGTAACTCTATTATCTTCTCCTCAATTCTAGAATGTGCCAACCTCCCGCAAGGTTCATAAAGTGAATAAATGGTAACTGAAAATGGTTCCTAATTGGTGACATTAGTTTCAAGATGACCGAAATCGGTTAAGGCGGGATTTCCTAGGTTTACTAAAAATGGTAGATCTTAGAAATCACTTGGGCCAATTTTTTTCATTCTCGTGGATCAAAATGGAAGTTTCCCTTCTAATGAGTGAGAATGTGGTTAGAGGAATAATAGGAATGTTTTTTTAGGGTTAAACTAAATCTTAGCTCATTAAGGTAAGTGGGACTAAGTCTTAGTTATGGAAACATGCTATGAATAGGTCTATGGTGAGATGTCTAGGTGAGGTGGAAATTGGTTTAATTGGGATAATTAAATAATAAATATTGTGAGAATAGGTATTAATTTAATTGAAGTAACTGAATTAATATTAATGTGGGGTGAAAGGGACCATGGTTAGAGAAACAAATTTAAGTTGGTTATTTGACCGGGGGCCGGGGAGTGTGACCAACTTTTGGTGTCTACATTTTCCCCTTTTTGTTGCAAAGATTTTATTGGTAAACAACGTTGACAAAAATAAGATGTGGGTGTCCCATTTGTGGGTGAAGGTGATTCCCCTCAAACCGAACCGATGAGGTGTAAGAAATAATTGGTGAGTGGTTTGATAAAAAGGTGGATGTAACAAAAATGAAGATAAGTGGGCATGAGTGTAGCTGTGAGCATATGGGGTTCGGGGGTGTAACACCCTCGACAACTGATATATTCCTCTTTTGCATTCAAGTGTTGACATGTGATTTTCTAGATAAATATATGTTCTTTTGAATGTTGAAGATCATGCTTGATTTTGATAAATCTTTTCTTTTCTTAAAAATCATTAGATTGAAATTAAATGGTTGTCAAGAATTCGTTTTCACTTGTAAAGATGAGCTACGATCTAGTTTTAAGAGTTACAGATTTATTTCTTCTTCTAACTCATCCTTGGATCAATTTCAGTGATCCAAGGAATGTTTCAAGTCTTCTTCATAGAATGAATGGTAAAATTGACATTCAGTAGTTTAAGGGACATAGAAGATTGAATTTTGTATGATACTAATTCTTGGTCTTGTTGTAACATGTTTTCGTTCAATTGTATGTTTTTGCCAGGTATTTGGTGATTGATCTTGGTGGGACATTAAGGACTTAAGAAAAATTCAATTCTCTGTGGAGAAGTTTGGAGTCCTAAAAATCTAAGGACTATCCTAACGGTAACCTAAGCTAGGTAAGAACAACTAAGTTCTAGCTATGTTTACTTATTTGAATATTGTTCTAACCTAAGCCTCTTATTCTATTTGTGGGGTTGGCATCCTAACCTAAGTGTTATGCTAAGAGAATAAGGGAAGAGTTACTAAGGGGATACTAAGATATTTTAGCTACTACCTAATACTAAAGGGTTATGATTAGAACCTAACATAAGGTGGGAATTCTAATGGCTAACGTTCTAAGACCTATGTTGGTAATTGATAAATTAACCTAAGTTCTATTTGAATCTAACCTAAACTAAAGGGGACCTAAAGGGGTCACATGACATAAGGGTGACGGTTCCAATGGCATTTAAATGATTTGAAAGGGGTTTAAATGATAAGGTACTACTAGATTTGGCAAGGGGGTAGTGGACTTGGTGGAGGCCTACGTGGAAACTCCACTAATGGATGGAATTGTATTTTTGTGTTGATTTGGAATTTGCCAGATTTAGGAGGTGGTGGCAAGGAAATATAAGTAGGAATTTTGGATTGAATGGCATTTATGGCATTTATGAGCCTTGGTCTTCACGCAAACTGGCTTGTCTTGGAAAAATAGGAGGTGGGTTTGTACAAGATCATTTGGTTTTTCTTGCATGGCAGATTTTTCTATGTATGGAGCTAGCTGGTTTTTGAACAAGGAGTTTTACCTTCACTACAAAGCTATTTTTGGTTTCCTATATTTGATCAAAGGAAAGTATTTTAGGTGGAGGAAGAGATGTTTGATTTTTATCTATCTTGGAGGAGAAAAAGAGTTAGAAGCTAGGCTGTAGTGGACTTGGTGGAGGCCTACGTGGAAACTCCACTAACAGATGGAATTGTATTTTTGTGTTGATTTGGAATTTTCCAGATTTAGGAGGTGGCGGCGACGAAATATAAGCAGGAATTTTGGATTGAATGGCATTTATGGCATTTATGAGCCTCGGTCTTCACGTGTAAACTGTCTTGGAAAAATAGGAGGTGGGTTTGTACGAGGTCATTTGGTTTTTCTTGCATGGCATATTTTGCTCTGCATGGAGCTAACTAGTTTTTCGAACAAGGAGTTTGATCTTCACTTAAAAGCTATTTTTGGTTTCCTACATTTGATCAAAGGAAAGTATTTGAGGCGAAGGAGGAAGAGATGTTTGATTTTTATGTCTTGGAGGAGAAAAAGAGTTGGAAGCTCACTGGAAGTCTCCTTCGATTTGCGGGAAGCACTATAAGGCATTATAGGCTCTAAATATTAAAATTATTTGTGTTCCTCTAAATGATTCATTAGAAAAGTCTGCTCTCAAGAGATTTCTATTTTCTTGCCTGTCTAGTTACTTTGCTTGTTGGGTTTTATGGATCCTTGTGTGTTTGATTTGAATCCTTGGCAAAATAATATTGTTTTGGAAATTGGATTTTTGTGCTAGTTTTACGACTCGCATGCAGTAAAAAAATGGTATTAGAACTTGTTTTGTATATCAATTTTCTCTCTTGATCTTTTATTCAAAGTTAAAGTGTTTTGGGACTCCATCGTGAAAACATATGGATCTAAGCTTAAGGGAAACTTGAGTTCTATTTTTATTTGATTCTAGGTTGCATTTTATTTTTAGACGTACACCCATGTTGGAGGTTTTTTTTTCCTTGAAACAATTTTTAGAAAACTTTGCTTTGTTGAATTTGTTGTTTGGAGTTCATTTTTAGTATTGTACATGCATTATTTGTTAGTGTAGTTCGAATGTTGTAGTTGACATGTGGCATTACCCTTCCGCATTGATCATCCGAGATCTACACACAATATGAAATTAGTCTTGAACTTAGTTTCTCTCTAGATTAGGATAGGAGCATATTTAGGATAGGAATTAGCTTCTAATGGCTCAGGGCACCTTGGCCCATCCGATTGACTTAGGTAGACCGAGTATGCCCATTTATCCTAAGCCATTGTGAGCATCTTCCTATAATAATTTATGTTTCTATCTAGGGATAGGGATAAACCTAAGATAACTAGGACTGACGGTAGTTAGTAAAGACCAATCATGACAATAGAGGAGTGAGGTGAAGGACCTATTCCAATATGACGAGTATGTCATCTAGGAATAGTGACATACACAATATGTTGTAAATCTTTTGCCAAAGTATCACAAGTTGTTGGTTGCATTGTCTTATGTCACCAAGTTTAAAACAACGTGATATCAGATGAATATTGGTAATAGATATTCAGATATGTTCTTTAAATAGATCACTCAATACCCAGTGTAGGGTAGGAAAACCAAGTATATGAAGTATACAATATGTATTCAATACATAAAATAACATAAATAGATCGGTAGCTTACCAAGTTATGGAATGAATAGATCGGTGGATCACTAAGTCATTACAGATGCATATGGTTATCTATTTGAATTTGATTGGCATGGAATGTTTGTTCTAAATAATGCTTTATTTAGAACAGTGAACATTATATTTTAAAAAAAAATCCCTTGTTTCTAAAGTCTTAAAATGGGAATGTTACATCTTGGTATCAAAGTGAAGGTTGAAGATCTTTGACCTATTATGTCCATAATCTCGATGAAACTTAATTTTTCTTGTAATGAGAAAATGGTAATAACAAGAGAAAATGTTGCAAATAACCCTCTCGCCTAAGGAAGGAGCAACAACTACCCATAAACTCGATGAGATCCTTACTACCCCTGTTGACGCAAGAGATCATTTGGATGTGATTAAACAACAAGTAATGGGTAATGAGGAGGAAGAAGAAGTTGATAACAATAATCAGCCACCTCCAGGGGACAACGCTAATATGGGTGTTGATAATAACAATGATAACATACCTATTGCCCGAGAACAAAAAGGCTAGGCTATTAGCTAAACTCACTAATGACATAAAAAGGATAATTCCACCCAAGTTTAATGACACCACATTAGGAGATGGAGCTGAGAATTGGCTCAGTAGAAATGGAGAAATACTTTACAATAAGGAATTTCTTAAAAGAAACAAAGATGATATGGGGATCATATCAGCTTTCTCATGAAGTATCTTCATGGTGGGACATCCGCAAGGCTGAGTTGAACATTGATGAATCTAATATCACATGGGAAAATTTAAAGGTTACTTTAGGCAAATGATGGCTGCCACAACTCTACTATGATAAGAAAATAACTGAATTCTAGAACTTAGCTCAAGGAAAGATAACTGGAACTGAGTATTGGGAGTGATTTACAAAACTCCTTAAGTATGTGCCTCGGTACCAAACTGATGAGAAGTTTCAGATATGGAAATTCATCATGGGATTTAATCCCATTATAGGGGGAGAGGTGGATGTTCACAGCCCTACCACAATGGAAGGGGTTGTTGAAAAATCCATAAGGATGGAACAAAAATTAAAGGCAATTTCTACTCACAAGGACGAAGTAAGGAAGAAAAATCCTAACTCCTCTTCATCATCTATTGCACCCAAGAAAGGACCATGGACTAAATTTGGAATGAAAATTAATTTTTCATCTGATACAACCAAGAAAGAAGCAACAAACAAGTTTTTTGGTAATGCATGGAACAACTTTTCCAAGAACAATAATAATAGACATAAGTCCTATGGGGGTTAGAATGATAACTCTAAGGCTAGAAATAAACCCGAGCCTAGGAAGGGACCTGTAGGAGGCTGTTATAACTATGGAAAATATCATTACATGAATCAATTTCCTTTGAAGAAGGATGATCGTAATCAGCAGCAAAAGATACACGCTACAAAGAGCCGACAAAAAAAGTGAGAAATAGGCCACACCCATAGAAGTTTGGGTAAGTTATTTGGCTTACCTATAACTATTATTTTTGATACTAGAGCTACTGAATGTTTTATTTCTAGTAAATTAGCATCAAAAATAAAAATAAAAGATAGAAACATGGATAAAACATGGACTATATAGTATGAGAATAATGTTGTTCATACAGTTAGTATGTGTCTTTTTGGAACAATCCTTGAATTACCTAACTTTTCCATTGAGGTTGATATTTATGTGCCACCTTTGGGGTCTTATGATGTAATCATATGTGTTAATTGGTTAGAGAACATAAGGCTAAAGTGGACTATTTTGAAAAACAAATTAGTTGTTTAGATGACCTATGGAAAACAATAGAGATTCAGGGTGTGAAACATGAGATTTCTATTAGAAAACTATCAGCTATGCAACTTAAAAAGGCCAAAAATAAAGGATGTACCTTATATGTAGTAAAAATTATTGAATCAATAGAAGAGAGTAGTGATATTATGGAACAATATCCACTGTTACGAGACTTTATTTATGTATTTTGAAAGTATTACAGGTCTTCCACCCAAAATGGAATTTGATTTCATGATTGAGATCAATCCTAGAACTGGAACCTATTCTAAAGCACCGTATCAAATGACTACTATAGAATTAGTAGAGCTTAAGGATCAGTTGCATGAAATTTTGTCTCAAGGTTTGATTAGACCAAGTGTTTCACCTTGGGGAGCACTTGTAATTTTTGTGAAAAATAAAGATGGAATACTTAGATTGTGCATTGATTATAGAATGTTAAACAAGGAAACAATTAAGAATAGATACCCACTCCCTAGGATTGATGATTTATTTAATCAAATGCGTGGAGCATTGGTATATTCCAAGATATATATTTGATCTGGATATCATCAATTGTGAATTAAGGATGAGGATATTCATAAAACAACTTTTAGAACAAGGTATGGACATTATGAGTTTACGGTTTTACCTTTTGGATTAACTAATGCACCTGCAACATTTATGAATTTAATGAATAATATCTTTCAAGAATACTTGGAAAAATTTGTGCTCATATTCTTGGATGAAATTCTCATATATTCAAAAAGTATTGAGGAACACCATGAGCATTTGAAGATAGTTTTGGGAATATTAAGAAAGAGACGGTTATTTGGTAAGTTGTCTAAATGTTCTTTCTATGACACAAAAGTACACTATTTGGGACATGTAATAAGTAAAGATGGAATTGTTGTAGATCCTTTGAAAATTATAGCTATAATAGAGTGGCCTGCACCTAAGAATGTACATGAATTTAGAAGCTTTATGGGACTTGTTGGCTACTATAGGAAATTTGTAAAAGATTTTTCTAAGATAACTGCACCAATAACTTCCTTACAAAAGAAATATAAAAAGTTTGTTTGGAGTGATAAATGTGAAATTACATTTAAAATCTTGAAAGAACAGTTAACTTCAACACCTATTCTTGCAGTACTAGATCCTAATGGAGATTTTATGGTGGTAACTGATGCATCAGGTGAAGGTCTAGGAGGTATTTTGTTACAAAATGGTCATGTCATAGCTTATGAAAGTAGAAAACTAAAGTTACATGAGTTGAATTATACTCCGCATGATTTAGAGCTTGCTTCCATAGTTCATGCACTACAAGTTTGGAGACATTACCTGCTTGGTAAACCTTTTGAATTGAAAACTGATCACCTTGGACTGAAGTATATTTTCACTCAACCAAATCTTAATGCAAGACAACGAAGGTGGTTGGAATTTTTGTCTTTATATGATTTTGACATCAGTTATATTAAGGGTAAAGAAAATAGAGTGGTTGATGCTCTAATTCATAAGAAGAACATTTTTTCTCTTATAACGTTAAGAACTCAGTTTAAGGATGAAGTAAAAAGTGTTATGGAATCTGACTCTTACTTTCAGCAAGTAAAACAAGTAGCTTGCTGCAAATTTGAATGATTTGAGGTATAAAGGTTTTCACTTTGATAAAGAAGGAATCTTACGATTTGAAAACAAAGTCTATGTACCTTTGCTAAATGATTTGAGAAAGAAATTGTTAGTAGAATTTCATAATTCACCTTTTTCGAACACCTTGGCATTACAAAAATGCTTGCTGATATAAAATAACAATATTTCTGGAAAGGAATGAAAAAGGATGTTCTAGACTTTGTGACACATTGCCTTGAATGCCAACATGTTAAGGCAGAACATATGCACCTAGTCGGTTTGTTGTATCCTCATAGCATACCGCAGTACAAATGACAAGTAATAAACATGGATTTTGTATGAGGGTTGCCTATGTAGAGAAATAAGGATGATGTTATTTTGCTAGATGTGGATAAACTAACAAAAGTAGCACATTTTATTATTGGGAATCTAAAGGATGATTCTCCTATTTTGGCAAGAAGATTTGTACACAAAATTTTCAGATTACATGGAGTACCTGAGTTAATCATTTTGGATAGAGATCCTAGAATGATGTCAAGATTTTGGCAAATGCTTAATGCAGCTTTAGGAACTAAGTTGAATTTTAGTTCTACGTATCATCTATAAATAGATGGATAGAATAAAAGAGTAAATCAAGTTTTGGAAGATATATTACGGATGTATTGCATGGATCAACAGTATAAGTGGGAAGAGTACCTTCCATTAGTTGAATTTGCATACAATAATACATATCATGCTTCTCTTAAGATGGCACCTCTCGAGGCATTATATGAAAGAAAATGTTGAACCCCTGTTAGTTGGGATAGCACATAGGATAGAGAGGTAATTGGACCTGAAATTCTTACTGAAATGGAACAACAAGTTAAATTGATTCATGAACGCTTGAAAGAAGCAAAAATAGGCAAAAGAGTTATGCTAACTTAAAGAGGGTTGATAGGAAATTTGAACTTGGTGAGAAAGTCTTTCTTCAGGTTAAACCGAAAAAGAGTTCTATAACTTTTGGCAAGGCTGCCAAGTTATCACCTCGTTATGTGGGACCTTTTGAGATAGTTGAAGTAATCAACCATGTAGCTTATCATTTAGCATTACCTCCTGATTTGTCACAAATGCATGATGTTTTCCATATTTCTTTGCTTAAGAAATACATTTCAAATTTATCACATGTGTTAAATTGGAATTCCTTGTAGGTCCAGGACCCAAGAATAATCATGGTTAAACCCATACGAGTGCTTGAAACTTGCCAGTTGCATTTGAGAAATTGTGAGATAAGTCAATGCAAGGTCTAATGGGACCAGTTTAATGAAGAAAGTGTAACTTGGGAAAACATTGAGGATATGAAAACTACATTTCCATATCTATTTGAATAGGATTGATTCTGTTGACTGATAAAAACGTGTGATTTTATCTTTGTAATACAATAAGTATGCCAGTTTTGGGCAGATATTTATTTATTTTGAATAAACAACTATATAATGTTGATTTCTGGAACTTAATTAATGTTGATATGTTTTTGACATATGGTAAGAAAAGTGAATAAGTTGATTTTTCCTTGATGCAATCTGTTAAAAATGAGATAATCATCGGGACGATGATTCTTTTTAGGAGGGAAGCATGTAACACCCTTAACAACTGATATATTCCTTTTTGCATTCAAGTGTTGACATGTGATTTTCTAGATAAAGATGTGTTCTTTTGACTATTGAAGATGATGCTAGATTGGGTTAAATCTTTTATGTTCTTAAAAATCATTAGACTAAAATTATATGGTTGTCAAGAATTCATTTTCACCTTGGAAAGATGAGCTATGATCTGGTTTTAAGAGTTGCAGACTTATTTCTTCTTCTGACTCATCCTTGGATCAATTTCAGTGATCTAAGGAATGTTTCAAGTCTTCTTCATAGAATGAATGGTAAAATTGGCATTCAATAGTTTAAGGGACATAGAAGATTGAATTTTGCATGATACTAATTCTTGGTCTTGTTGCAACGTGTTTTCGTTTAGCTATATGTTTGTGCCTAGGTCTTTGGTGATTGATCTTGGCAGGACATTAAGGACTTAAGAAAAATTCAATTCTCTGTGGAGAATTTTGGAGTCCTAAAAATCTAAAGACTATCCTAACGATAACCTAGGTTAGGTAAAAAAATCTAAGTTCTAGCTATGTTTACTTATTTGAATACTGTTCTAACCTAAGCCTCTTATTCTATTGTGGGGTTGGCATCCTAACCTAAGTGTTATGCTAAGAAAATAAAGGAAGAGTTACTAAGGGGATACTAAGCTATTTTAGCTACTACCTATAACTAAAGGGTTGTGATTTGAACCTAACCTAAGGTGGGAATTCTAATGGCTAATGTTCTAAGACCTATGTTAGTAATTGTTAAATTAACCTAAGTTCTATTTGAATCTAACCTAAACTAAAGGGGACCTAAAGGGGTCACATGACATAAAGGAAATGGTCCCAATGACATTTAAATGATTTTAAAGGGGTTTAAATGATAAGGTACTGCCATATTTGACAAGGGGCTAGTGGACTTGTGGAGGCCTGCATGGAAACTCCACTAATGGATGGAATTGTATTTTTGTGTTGATTTGGCATTTGCCAAATTTATGAGGTAGTGGCAAGGAAATATAAGTGGGAATTTTTTATTGAATGGAATTTATGAGCCTTGGTCTTCGTGTGGAAACCATCTTGGAAACATAGGAGGTGGGTTTGTAGGAGGTCATTTGGTTTTTCTTGTATGGAAGATTTTTCTTTGCATGGAGCTAACTGGTTCTTCAAACCAGCAGTTTGAATTTCACTTCAAAGCTATTTTTGGTTTCTTTAGCCTATTTTGATCGAAGGAAAGTATTTGAGGGGAAGGAGGAAGAGATGTTTGATTTTTGATCGGTCTTTGGATGAGAAAAAGAGTTGGAAGCTCGACCTGGAAGTCTCATTTGATTTGGTGGAAGCACTATTAGGCATGATAGGTTCTAACTATTACAATTATTTATGTTCTTCTAAATGATTCATTAGAACAAATTTTCTCTCATGAGATTTTTTTTATTGCCTATCTAGTTATTTTACTTGTTGGGTTTATGGATGATTGTTTGTTTGATTTGAATCCTTGGAATTTTTATTTTTTGTAAATTGGCTTTCTATGCTAGTTTTACGACCTACATGTAAGTAAAAATAATGGTATTAGAACTTGTTCGTATATTTGTTTTCCTTTCATGAGCTTATATTTGAAGTTAAGGTGTTTTGGACTCACTCGTCGTGAAAATATATGGATTCGAGCTTAAGGGAAACTTGAGTTCTATTTTAATTTGATTCTGGATTGTGTTTTCTTTTTGGATGTAGACCCGTGTTGGAGCTTTAATTTTCCTTCAACCAAAGTGTTTGGAAAACTTGTGCTTTGTTGAATTGTTTCTTGGAGTTCATTTTTAGAGCTATAGACGCATTATTTATTAGTGTAGTTCGAATGTTGTGTTCAAATCTCTGTTTTTCTTTGTACTTTTATTTAACACTTGAGTGTTATGGACTCATATTTGGGTTGATTCATTTGAATATGTCCTGGTATTTCGTATTGGGTTATTCTTTTTGTAATGACTAAGTTATAACTCTTTACTTGAGTGAATACTCATTAGGGAACTGTGTGGGAACTTGTTTGAGTCATTTAAATATCTCTTTTGAGCTTTAGAACTAGAAACATCTTAAGGAATGTTGAACTTCTATTATGTTTTTGATTGTATCGACTTCTTGAGATAGTATGAGCGTGGGAATTTGAGGAAGTGTTCTCTCCCCACTGTTTGGAAGAAACCACATTTTGGGTTGACTGTATTATAGTTGTACTAAGGCACCACTGTCATAATTTCGTGGTTGTGAAGTTCTGTTTTGATATTCCACTCTTGTTACTTTGAAATTTAAGTGAGACGAGACAACTTCGTATTGGATGTTTTAGGTTCTATCTCTCCCACTCTTCTATCTCTTTGAATAAATCAGGTCTTAGTGGAAAATTTGGGATATTACCATGGACACTTGAATAATCAGAAAGGATCCCTTCTCTATTTAGTTGTATTGAGTTTGATTCCTTTGAATAATGGGTTGTTTACTTTTTGTATTAATTGGTGAAGCCTTTGTGAGACTTCAATCTTGGGTTCGTGGGTAATTTGAACCTTATCATTATTATTTTGGGGATGCTATTCTCAACTGAAATAGTGAATAGACCTTGTCTTCTCTTTGAGAAAGAAACATATATATGTGTATTCTTTTGTGAATGGTATATTGATTCGGGTCTGTAGTGTGCTTTCATCCTGAATTAGTTTGAAACTGGAACTTCTTGTTCAGTTGAAATGATATGATTTATCATTGGTTCTCTTTTATTGAGTTGTCATCCTTCTATCCCTGGATATGTTTATTGTTTGAACTTTTCTGTACTCGAATCTCTTTCAAGATGGAGATTTCTTTTGACCTGTTGGTCTACCTTGTCAAACCATTGATAAAATAATGTTGAGAACTAGTAGCCAAGAGGGTTTTGTTGATAAGTAAACTTATACTTATGGATTTGACTGTTGTTGACTAGTCTTGCCTAGTTTTTATGGAAAAGAGTAGGTTTGTCTCTTGTACTCTTTATCTTTTGTGAAGAACATGAGTAGAGATTAACTCCTCTTTGGGGCTGCTTTGTTTGTGAACATTTTTGTTTGATATTTGATTGATAACTTCAAAACATGAAGAGTTGGAATTGGAATTTTAGATGGACCTGTTTTGATTTTCTATACCTTCTTATTTTGTTATGCAATTTTGTTTGATGTATATTCTAATGATGAATGTGCAATATTGTTATCCCGGAAAGGAATAGGTAACTCATGTTATAATCTGGTCTATTTTTCTGATGTTATAGGTTTGGGCAGGGTATATAATGGTTCTTTTTATTCCTTACTTATGATTTAGATGAATCATCCTTGAAGGAACCATGTTGTATACATTTATTTTGTCTCTTAGAAAAGATAATCATAGTATTCTATTAGGATAGAATTGTGAGACAATGGGATGGCAAGATATATTGTTGTTTACAAGCCATTGATAGAATTAATAGAACTTAAGATCTTAGGTAGATATTGTTTATTATATTCTACTCTTCTCTTTAAAGTTGATCTAAGTTTATTAATGTACTTCCTTTCTATTTGTTATCATATCATTTATGATGATTTTATTGTCTCATTAAAGCAGTGTTGCTTTAATGAAACAATTAGTGGAATGCACTTTATTTTAATGATTAGTGCTTATCATGCTCAGTTCATTGAACTGACCCGTGCTAGCTATTTTTGTAGATGGATGAATTAAGTGGTAAAAGAAGGAAAAAACTTATATGATGCATTGGCTGATATATGTCTAATTCTTAGTAAATAATTCTGATTCATTCTTTTGTTGAATTATAAAAGAAAGTTGTATACTTTATAGAATGAAGGCTATTGTTATGCAGTATGCCTAAAGTGCATAGTCTTGTAAATTTTATAAGTTATGATGAATTGCGAGTTGTGATTTATTTGCATTGGTTGTGTAAATTATCTTGTACTTTTATAAAGAAGATGAAAATTCCATCTTGTTGTTATTCTTTATATTATGTTATGCTTACTTTGTTATCTTGGATAAGATGGATAATGGGAATTAGTTCAATTTCCCTTATAATGAAGCAACTTGTGAGTTGCATAATATGATGTGTTATATCTAACAATTTAACATAGTAATATGTTGCATAATGAACATGGAGTATGAACTAGGGATATTGGGAATGATATACCCTAATATTTAATCATATAGAGAAAGACTCTTTCTCTCTCTCAATTGAATATAAACCTAAAAGGTTGGAGATATGATTACTAATTATTAGACTTCATTTTGTATGAAGTCTACTTTAATTGGATATATAAATGTTAAACCTTCCTAAAAGTTAAAGTACATTTTAAATGAAACTTATGATAATGTTGTCCTGTTTTGGTTAACTACTTGTTAAACTGAGAAAATGAACATTAAAATCAACCATAAGTTTAATGAAGTTCTTTAATACTCGATTGATACAAGTATATAATAAGAAATTATGGAGTGTTGGATTAGGGACTAGTAGGGTTGTTGTAATCAAGACATAATCCAAATTAACAACGTATTAACAATCTCCTTGGGGTATGTACATCTCGATGAGGTAGTTTCTATAGGATGTTGGCACACACCAACTATAGGGTTGTACTTTCAAGAAGACTTGGGTCTTCTTGAGAATACAATGTTGTAGTTGACATGTGGCATCACCCTTCCACATTGATCATCCAGATATACACACAATAAGAACTCGGACTTGAACTTAGTTTCTCTCTAGGTTAGGATAGGAGCATATTTAGGATAGGAATTAGCTTCCAATGGCTCAAGGTACCTTGGCACATCTGGTTGACTTAGGTCAACCGAGTATGCCCATTTACCCTAAGCCATTATGAGCATCTTCCTATAATAAGTTATGTTTCTATCTAGGGCTAGGGTTAAACCTGGGACAAGTGGACTGACGGTAGTCAGTAAAGACCAATCATGATAATAGAGGAGTGAGGTGAAGGACGTATTCCAATATGATGAGTATGCCATCTAGGAATAGTGACATACACAGTATGTTGTAAATCTTTGGCCAAAGTATCACAAGTTGTTGGTTGCATTGTCCTATGTCACCAAGTTTAAAACAACATGATATTAGATGAATATTGGTAATAGATATTTAGATATGTTATTTAAATATATCACTCAAGTACCGGTGTAGGGTAGGAAAACCAAGTATATGAAGTATACGATATGTATTCAATACATAAAATAACATAAATAGATTGGTAGCTTATCAAGTTATGGAATGAATAGATCGGTGGATCACCGAGTCATTATAGCTGCATATGGTTATCTATTTGAATTCAATTGGCATGGAATGTTTGTTCTAAATAATGCTTTATTTAGAACAGTGAACATTATATTTAAAAAAATCCCTTGTTTCTAAAGTCTTAAAATGGGAATGTTACATCTTGGTATCAGAGCTGAAGGTTGCAGCTCTTGGACCTATTATGTCCATAATCTAATGAAACTTAAATTTTCTTGTAACAGAAAATGGTAGAACAAGAGGAAATGTTGCAAATAATCCTCCGCCTAAGGAAGGAGTAGCAACTACCTAGAAATTGATGAGATCTTTGGTTCCCTGTTGGACACAAGAGATAATTTGGCTATGCTTAAAAAACAAAGTAATGGGTAATGAGGAGGAAGAAGAAGCTGATAAAAATAATCAGCCACCTCTAGGGGACAATGCCAATGTGGGTGTTGATAATAACAATGTTAACATACCTATTCAGCCTGAGAACAAAAAGGCTAGGCTAGCAACTGAACTCACTAATGACATAAAAAGGATAAGTCCACCCAAGTTTGATGACACCACATTAAGAGATGGAGCTGAGAATTGGCTCAGAGAAATGGAGAAATACTTTGCAATAAGGAATTTCTCAGAAGAAACAAAGGTGATATGGGGAGCATATCAGCTTTCTCATGAAGCATCTTCATGGTGGGACAGCCGTAAGGCTGAGTTGAACATTGATGAATCTAATATCACATGGGACCAATTTAAAGGTTACTTTAGGAAATGATGGCTACCAAAACTCTACTATGATCAGAAAATGACTAAATTCTAGAACTTAGCTCAAGGAAAGCTAATCATGAATCGATTATTGGAGAGTGATTTACAAAACTCCTTAAGTATGTGCCCTTAGTACCAAATTGATGAGAAGTTCAGGATATGGAAATTCATCATGGGATTGAATCCCATTATAGGAAAGAGGTGGATGTTCATAGCCCAACCATGATGGAAGGGGTTGTTGAAAATCCATAAGGAAGGAAAAAAATTAAATGTAATTTCGATCATAAGGAGGAAGTAAGGAAGAAAAATCCTAACTCCTCTTCATCATATCTTACACCCAAGAAAGGACCATGGAAGAAATTTAGAATGAAAAGTAATTTTTCATCTAATACAAACAAGAAAGCAACAAACAAGTTTTTTAGTAATGCACAAAACAACTTTTCCAAGAACAATAATAATGGACAGAAGTCCTATGGGGGTCAGAATGATAACTCTAAGGATGGAAATAAACCCGAGCCTAGGAAAGGACCTATAGGAGGCTGTTATAACTATGGAAAATATTATTACATGAATCAATTTCCTTTGAATAAGGATGATCGTAATCAGCAACACAAGATACATGCTCGATGGTGAGAGTGACAGTAGGTGAGAAACAAGCCACACCCATAGAAGTTCTAGGGTAAGTTATTTGGCTTACCTATAACTATTCTTTTTTATACCAGAGCTACTGAATGTATTATTTCTAGTAAATTAACATCAAAAATAAAAAGAAAAGCTAAAAACATGGATAAAACATGGACTATATAGTATGAGAATAATGTTGTTCATATAGTTAGTATGTGTCTTTTTGGAGCAGTCCTTGAATTACCTAACTTTTCCACTAAGGTTGATCTTTATGTTGCACCTTTGGGGTCTTATGATGTAATCATAGGTGTTAATTAGTTATCATAACATAAGGCTAAAGTGGACTATTTTGAAAAACACATTAGTTTTTTAGATGACCTATAGAAAACAACAGAGATTTAGGGTGTGAAACATGAGATTTCTGTTAGAAAACTATTAGCTATGTAACTTAAAAAGGCCAAAAATAAAGGATGTACCTTATATGTAGTAAAAATTACTGAATCAAAAGAGAGTAGTGATATTATGGAATGATATCTGTTGTTACAAGACTTCAAGTGATGTATTTTTGGAAGAATTGTTAGGTCTTCCACCCAAAAGGGAATTTGATTTCATGATTGAGATCAAGCCTAGAACTGAACCTATTTCTAAAGCACCGTATCGAATGACTACTATAAAATTAGTAGAGCTTAAGGCTCAGTTGCATGAAATTTTGTCTCAAGGTTTGATTAGACCAAGTGTTTCACCTTGGGGAGCACCTGTAATTTTTGTGAAAAAGAAAGATGGAACACTTAGATTGTGCATTGATTATAGAATGTTAAACAAGGAAACAATAAAGAATAGATACCCACTCCTAGGATTGATGATTTATTTGATCAGATGCATGGAGAATTGGTATATTCCAAGAGAGACCTTCAATCTAGATATCATCAATTGTGAATTAAGGATGATGATATTCATAAAACAGGTTTCAGAACAAGGTATGGACATTATGAGTTTATGGTTTTACCTTTTGGATTAACTAATGCACTTGCAACATTTATGAATTTAATGAATAATATCTTTCAAGAATACTTAGACAAATTTTTCCTCCTATTCTTGGACGACATTCTCATATATTCAAAAATTATTGAGGAACACCATGAGAATTTGAAGATAGTTTTAGGAATATTAAGAAAGATACTATTATCTGGTAAGATGTCTAAATTTTCTTTCTATGATATATAAGTACACTATTTGGGACATGTAATAAGTAAAGATGGAATTGTTGTAGATCCTTCGAAAATTATAGCTATAATGAGTGTCCTGCACCTAAGAATGTACATGAAGTTAGAAGCTTCATGGGACTTGCTAGCTATTATAGGAAATTTGTAAAAGATTTTTCTAAGATAGTTGCACCAATAACTTCCTTACAGAAGAAAGATAAAAAGTTTGTTTGGAGTGAGAAATGTGAAATTGCATTCAAAACCTTGAAGGAACAGTTAACTTCAGCACCTATTCTTGCAGTACTAGATCCTAATGGAGATTTTATGGTGGTAACTGATGCATCAGGTGAAGGTCTAGGAGGTATTTTGTTACAAAATGGTCATGTCATAGCTTATGAAAGTAGAAAACTAAAGTTACATGAGTTGAATTATGCTCCACATGATTTAGAGTTTTCTGCCATTGTTCATGCACTACAATTTTGGAGACATTACCTACTTGGTAAACCTTTTGAATTGAAAACTAATCACCTTGGATTGAAGTATATCTTCACTCAGCCAAATCTTAATGCAAGACAATGAAGGTGGTTAGATTTTTGTCTCAATATGATTTTGACATCAGTTATATTAAGGGTAAAGAAAATAGAGTGGTTGATGCTCTAAGTCGTAGGAAGCACATTTATGCTCTTATAACATTAAGAACTCAGTTTAAGGATGAAGTAAAAAGTGTTATGGAATCTGACTCTTACTTTCAGCAAGTAAAATCAGCGCTTGCTACAAATTCGAATGATTTGAGGTATAAATATTTTCTCTTTAATAAAGAAGGAATCTTACGATTTGAAAATAGAGTCTATGTACCTTCGCTAAATGATTTGAGAAAGAAATTGTTAGCAAAATTTCATAATTCACCTTTTTCTGGACACCCTGGCATTACAAAAATGCTTGCTGATATAAAACAACAATATTTCTAGAAAGGAATGAAAAAGGATGTTCTAGACTTTGTGACACATTACCTTGAATGTCAATGTGTTAAGGTGGAACATATGCACCCAGCCGGTTTGTTGTATCCTCATAGCATACCGTAATATAAATGGAAAGTAATAAGCATGGATTTTGTACAAGGGTTACCTATTTCAAGAAATAAACATGATGTTGTTTTGGTAGTTGTGGATGATATAAAAAAAGTAGCACATTTTATTGTTGGGAATCTAAAGGATGATTCTCCTATTTTGGCAAGAATATTTTTACTAGAAATTTTTAGATTACATGGAGTACCTGAGTTATTCATTTTGGATAGAGATCCTAGAATGATGTCAAGATTTTGGCAAACACTTAATGCAGTTCTAGTAACTAAGATGAATTTCAGTTCTGGGTATCATCCAGAAACAGACGGATAACCGGAAAGAGTAAATCAATTTTTGGAGGATATGTTACAAATGTATTGAATGGATCAACATTATAAGTGGGAATAGTACCTTCTATTAGTTTAATTCACGTATAATAGTACATATCATGCTTCTCTAAGATGGAACCTTTCGAGGCATTATACGAGAAGAAAATGAAGAACCCTTGTTAGTTGGGATATCATAGAGGATATAGAGGTAATTGGACCTGAAATTCTTACTGAAATAGAACAACAAGTTAAATTGATTTGTGAATGCTTGAAAGAAGCAAAAGATAGGAAAAAGAGTTATGCTGACTTAAAGAGGGTTGATAGGAAATTTGAACTTGGTGAGAAAGTCTTTCTTCGGGTTAAACCGAAAAAGAGTTCTATAACTTTTGGCAAGGCTACCAAGTTATCACCTCATTATGTGGGACCTTTTGAGATATTTAAAGTAATCAACCCTATAGATTATCATTTACCATTACCTCCTGCTTTGTCACGAATGCATGATGTTTTCCATATTTCTTTACTTAAGAAATATGTTTTAGATTTATCACACGTGTTAAATTGGAATTCCTTGTAGGTCCAGGACCTAGGAATAATCATGGTTAAACCCATACGAGTGCTTGAAACTCACCAGTTACATTTGAGAAATTGTGAGATAAGTCAATGTAAGGTCCGGTGGGACCGAGTTTAATGAAGAAAGTGCAACTTGGGAAAACCTTGAGGATATGAAAACTGTATTTCCATATCTATTTGAATAGGATTGATTCTGTTGACTAATAAAAACGTGTGATTTTATCTTTGTAATATAATAAGTATGTTTAGTTTTGGGTAGATATTTATTTATTTTGAATAAATAGTTATACAATGCTGATTTATGGAACTTAATTAATGCTGATATGTTTTTGACATACGGTAAGAAAAGTGAATAAGTTGGTTTTTCCTTGATGCTATCATTAAAAATGAGAAAAATCATCGGGACAATGATTTTTTTAGGAGGGAAGCATGTAACATCCCTCGACAATTTGATATATTCTTGTTTTGCATTCAAGTGTTGACATGTAATTTTCTAGATAATGATGTGTTATTTTGAATTTTGAAGATCTTACTTGATTGGGATAAATCTTTTTGTTCTTAAAATCATTAGACTAAAATTATATGGTTGTCAAGAATTCATTTTCACTTGGAAAGATGAGCTACAATCTAGTTTTAAGACTTATAGACTTATTTCTTCTTTGACTCATTCTTGGATCAATTTCAGTGATCTAAGGAATGTTTCAAGTCTTCTTCATATACTTGAATGATAAAATTGACATTCAAGTAGTCTAAGGGACATAGAATAATGAATTTTGCATGATACTAATTCTTGGTCTTGTTGTAACGTGTTTTCGTTCAGTTGTATGTTTGTGCCCAAGTATTTGGTGATTGATCTTGGTGGGACATTAAGGACTTAAGAAAAATTCAATTCTCTGTGGAAAATTTTAGAGTCCTAAAAATCTAAAGACTATCCTTATGGTAACCTAAGCTAGGTAAGAACAGCTAAGTTCTAGCTATGTTTACTTATTTGAATATTGTTCTAACCTAAGCCTCTTATTCTATTTTTGGGGTTGGCATCCTAACCTAAGCATTATGCTAAGAAAATAAGGGAAGAGTTACTAAGGGGATACTAAGATATTTTAGCTACTACCTAATACTAAAGTTTTGTGATTAGAGCCTAACCTAAGGTGGGATTCTAATGACTAATGTTCTAAGACCTATGTTAGTAAATGTTAGATTAACCTAAGTTCTATTTGAATCTAACCTAAACTAAAGGGGACCTAAAGGGGTCACATGCATAAGGGTGATGGTTCCAATGGCATTTAAATAATTTGAAAAGGGTTTAAATGATAAGGTAATGCCAGATTTGGCAGGGGGCTAGTGGACTTGGTGGAGGCCTATATGGAAACTCCACTAACGGATGGAATTGTATTTTTGTGTTGATTTGGAATTCACCAAATTTAAGTGGTGGTGGCAAGGAAATATAAGCAGGAATTTTGGATTGAATGGAATTTATGAGCCTTGATCTTCACGCATAAAGCTGTCTTGGAAACATAGGAGGTGGGTTTGTAGGAGGTCATTTGGTTTTTCTTGCATGGCAGATTTTTCTCTGCATGGAGCTAACTGGTTCTTCGAACCAACAATTTTTCCTTCACTTCATAGTTATTATTGGTTTCTTTAGCCTATTTCTAATTAAAGGAAATTATTTGAGGTGAAGAAGGAAGAGATGTCTAATTTTTGATCTGTCTTAGAGGAGAAAAAGAGTTAGAAGCTCGGTGAAGTCTCCTTGAATTTGGTGGAAGAACTATTAAGAATCATAGGCTCTAACTATTAAAATTTTGTGTTCTTCTAAAGGATTCATTAGAAAAAATCTGCTCTCATGTAATTTATGTTTTCTTTCCGATCGGCTATTTTTCTTCTCGGGTTTTGTTAGTGTAGATTCATAGCACCCCTGGATGTTTATCAGATTTCTAGTTTGATATTGGACATCCAGTGTGATTGCACAACATTGAATCTTTTCTCCAAGTGTGGGACTTGTAAAAAATGGGAAAAGAATCTCTAGATTAGAGGCTAGTTCCTCAACTCCTCTGATTAGATGTATGCTTGCAAATTGCAGAGGTTTAATACTATAAATCCTACTCTAAATTCCAAGGGGACAAAGATAGAGGATGCAAAAGAAATAAAACTAAGACTAACAAGGTGATACACCAAAGGAGTGGTGAACATTTACTTCTACAAATTGACATAGATCACATGAATGTAATAAAAATCATGCATAGACTGATAAAATGTAATGAAAGATCAGCAATGAAGTAAACAACACAAGAAGAGGACTAAAACTCATTCACAGAGCTTGCATTGTCATTTCCAAATAAAAAACACATACATTACAATAGCAGAGAGGTAGAAAAACATGTTACAGTCTTGAAAGAGGTATGATATTCCACAAAATCACTTTCCAAGGTGAAATAGGGAGCCCACAAAACATAACATGTCCAACCGTTACAAAATGAGCCAAATTTGGCTTTTATGGTGAAAATTCAAGCTTAGGAAGGAGAAACATGGGAAAATGTGAAAGTAACCTTCAACCACCAACTAAATTGCATTAAAACAGCATGGACACCCTCAAAAGTTCATTATTGATGTTTTTACCATGTTGGGAGAGAATGCGAGCCATACTTCATTAAAAATGGTGGTTGAAATGTTAGTTTTGTTCTCCTTCCCATGCCAGAGGTGTTTTTTGATTTTCTCTCTCCAAACCCCACCAAAACACAAAATTGAGCCCTCCATCATGTAGATAATTTCATCATATTTTCAATGACACCAAGAATGTGAAAATCTGAGCTTTGGATCAAAAGTTATGCCCTCCTGAAGATTTAGGGAAAAACTAGGGCAAATTTGAATTGGCGGGCGAAAATTTGAAATTTTCCCTCTATTTTGACTTTGGAAAAATTTCCCCAAAAATCTCTACCTCCCAAAGTTCGATGCCACATGGCACCTTTTGATTGGTTGTGGGCCTTTCCCTTACCTTTTTACACCTTTTTCACCTTTGGAAAAATTTCCAAAAATTCTCCACCACCCAAAGCTCCGAGGACACGTGGCGTGTTGCTATTGGTTGGCGGTCCTCTGCTCTCAAATTTTCCATTCACTGCCGACCACTGCCCTAAATAGGACACATGGTAGGCTTCTATTGGCATGGGCCTGAACTCCAAATTTCCTTCATCGCATCTACCCTTAATATTTTTCCGCCATATGGACAAGTGGTAACTTTTCATTGGCATGGGCCATCGCGGTGGGCTTTCCTTTCAATATTTTCCATATTTTGGCGAAAGCGTAAATTTCCTTCCACACCTCCACCGCTCGACACTTCAAGGAAATGTGGTAGTTTTGGATTCGTTGGTAGGCCTTCAGGCCAAAATATTCCATTTGCACCAACTTTGGAAATTTTTCCAACTTCTCTCGTCGAGCCGAACTCCGATGGGCCTAAGGACACGTGGCCTCCTCCTATTGGCTGGCGGGCCTTCAAGCCAAAAATTTTCTTTGTGTGCCCCACCAATATTTGATGAAAATTTTCTATGTTGTCTCGCCCCCGCCATTCCGCTGTTGATGTGGCACCTTTTGATTGGTTGGCGGGCCTCCATGGGAAAATTTCCCTCCAAAACTCTGTTGAGCCATAACTTGAAAAATACAAGGAGTTAGAAGGAAAAATTTACCATTATGGAAAGTTGAGAAGATGCTCTATCCAATGAAACCATTTCTAGAACATTTTGAGTTCTTAAAAGATATAAATTTGAACTGAGACATAAGGAAGGAAGGAATGAAGGGAGTTAGCCAAAAAAATAAGCAAGGGGCTTATTTTGGATAACAATTTTGGTGACTCAGAGGGGTCATCTGTCTGCTGGATGAAGTTACCAGTTTCCTAAAGCAATCCATTAGGATGGAGTCATAAATTTTTTTTCTTGGTACCCCAATTAATTAAAAATTACAAGGAGGAAAATTGTGAGAGTAGAATCATCACACGATCTAGAACATGGTCTACAAAACTACATGTTTGGGACAACAAGCTTTGTCAAAGAACTTAGGGAAATTAAAAACTAAGATATAAAAAATAATGTACACAAGCACTTGGGGGAATGAAAATATAAGCTAATATGTACAAGGTAGAGAGTTTCCCTCTAGTAGAAATGCTTTAGATGGATTCCGTTAAGCTGGAATCTGTAGTTCTTCACCATCCAATGTAGACAATTAGAAGGCATTGGTGTTCTTACACTTTTTTGACCATGTAGGGGCCACTCCAAATGGCATAAAACTTTGAATTCCTTCTTGAATTTTCTCAGTTTGCATCCCATTTCAATACTAGATCCCTAACTTGGAATGCCCTAGCCTTAGCCTTCCTATCAAAGGTTTTCTTGATCAAAGCTTGATCTTTCTCTATTGCTTGGGCTACATGCTCTCTGATTTTTTAGAGCTCCATAAATTCTGCATATCTAACCTCCATGGGTTCAAACTCTAGCAACTCCAATTGCTTCATGAGTTCCAACGTTGGCAACTCAAGTGACATGGGTGAAATTTCCTCTCTTCCATAAACAAGCTTGAATGGAGAATTACTGTGGATCTCTTGGGAGTGATCCTATCGATCACAAGGCTGATTTCAATTTAATATGTCAAGTCCTTTGATTTTCATCAAGAGTCCTCTTGATGATCCTTAATAATTTTTGTTTGTAGACTCATCTTGGCCATTACCTTGAGGGTAATAATTTGATGAAGTGCTCGAGATAAATCTCATTTTTAACAGCCCATTCGGTCACTTTTGATCCTATGAATACCAAAGAATTCTCGATATTATAGTGGTAAGTACACAAAATCTGGTTACTATCCCTTCGTAGAATTCTAGAATGCTAGATTCACTTGCTTCAAGCTGATTTTAGTTTAATATGCCAAGTCCTCGATTTTCATCAAGAGTCCTCTTGATGATCCTTAACAAGTTCTTGTTTGTAGACTCATCTTGGCCATTACCTTGAGGGTAATAATTTGATGAAGTGCTTAGATAAATCCCATTTTTAATAGCCCATTCAGTCACCTTTGATCCTATGAATGCCAAAGCATTATCTCGATATTCTAGTGGCAGGTACACCAAATCTGAAGTTACTATCCCTTCGTAGAAGTCTAGAATGCTAGATTCGCTTGCTTCTTTAAGTGCCACTGCCTAGTCCATTTGGTGAAGTAATATGTGGCTGTTAGAATCCACTTATGCCCTTGGCTTGAGTTTGGGTTAATGACTCCAATGAAGTCCAAACCCCATTGCATGAATGGCTGGTCAAGCGAGATTTGGTGCAATAGAAGGGCAACTAATCTCTCCTTACCTATGAAGAAAGCATAACTCTTGCACCTCTTGACCCATGCATAAAAATCACTGAATACCTTGGGCCAATAATAGCCAGCCTTCATGATCTTGAGGGCTGTCACTCTCAATGCAAAAATGACCCCAGCTGTCCCACCATGGAACT
The DNA here is from genome assembly GCA_018340775.1 of Taxus wallichiana var. yunnanensis. Taxonomy (NCBI): domain Eukaryota; kingdom Viridiplantae; phylum Streptophyta; class Pinopsida; order Cupressales; family Taxaceae; genus Taxus; species Taxus wallichiana. Next base: position 582,671,610 of record CM031237.1, on the reverse strand, counting down.
CTTCCAATGTTCTATTAATCTAATTTGTCCCAATGCATCTCAGCAGCACTCCATTTGCATCCTTCTTGAACAAAACACCATCAACAAGTGCATATGGGACAACCTACAATCTAAAGTGTCTTCTCTTGGTTTTGTTCATCTCTGGAGGGCATAGGCCTATGTGTAGGAAGTTCATTATGTCTTGGGTCCAGCAAGGAGTAAGGACACCAACATTTTCTTCTTGAACACCTCTTTGTTCTTGGTTTTCTTGCAACACCAAAACAACATCTTTCCCATTACTTACTTCCATTGATTTTCTCAAGACCACTTGTTCACACAATCCATTCCCCCTACCCATCTTGGTGACTTTGATCTCAATGTCATACTCCATGACATGAGTAATCCACCCTACATGTTTTTCATTTAGGTCTTTGTTGAGGAGGAAGTCTCTAACTCCCACATGAGAAACCAACAGTTGAACCTTGTTATTTGAAACTAGATGCTTAAATTTCTTCAAACTCCTAATCACTGCAAGAACATGCTTCTCAATGAAAGAATACCTCACCTCATAGTCTTCTAGGATTTGGCTAAAGAAAGCAATTGGCTGCTCTGCATTTTCTTTATTCTGCTATACTAAAATTACAGAGATTGTATCATCACCTCCAAATGCATAAAGGATGAAATCCTTGGAGAAATCTGGGTTAATGAGAGTTGGAGCTTGTGAAATGGCTTCTTTAATTGCCTCAAAACTTGCCTTACCTTCAGCTGTCCATTTGAAAGCCATGATTTTCTTCAACATCATAGTTATTGGTTTGACAAGGGCTGCAAAATCTGGCACAAAACTCCAAACAAAATTTATTCTTCCCAAGAAACTTTGGAGGGATTTCTTATGACTTGGTAATGGTAGTGATTTTATGGCTTCAACCCTCTCTGGATCAATTTTTAGTCCTCTTTTGGAAACAATGTGGCCAAGGAGCTTTCCTTCATGATCTAGAAAAATACATTTCTTGGGGTTCAAGGATACCCCAAATCTTCTACATCTTTGGAACACTTGTCTCAAATGAAAGAGATGATCTATTGTAATTTTAGAAAAAATAGTGATATCATCTAAGTATACCAGCACTATCTTGTTGATCAATCCCTTGAACACCATATCCATTGCCCTTTGGAAGGTAGCTCCAGCGTTGGACAGCCCAAATGGCATTTTTCTATATGCGTAAGTCCCCCATTTGGTGGTGAAGGCTGTTTTGGACTAATCCTCTTCTTTTACCATGATCTGATTGTACCACGAATAACCATCTAACAATGAAAATATCTCGAGCAGCAACAACTTGGAAAATTTGCTCCATAGAAGGAAGTGGGTAATGATCCTTGAGAGATGCTCTATTCAAATCTCTCGAAGTCTACACACAATCTGATTTCCCCACTCTTCTTTCTAACTAGAACCAAGTTTGCAACCCAAGCTAGAATGCTTGATAGGAAATATGATACTTACCTCTATTAACTTATTCCATTCCTTCTTCATGAGAGGCTCCATGTGTGGATTGGTGGCCTTTAATTTTACGATGGGTTTAGCACTTGGATCCAACACTATTATATGTTGAGCTAGCTTTGGATTTAAACCCTTCAAGTCTTCATAGCTCCAAGAAAATACATCAGGAACTCTTGACAAAGTTACATAAACTCGTACTGTCTTGCTCGGTTGTTACTTTACCAATTTGAAGTGACTTGCCTTCTCCTACTAAGATGGGCACCTAATCTTCTCCCTTGACTTGGATATTTTCTTTCTCTTTCCTAAATTGATCATTAGGATTAAAAATGGAATCCAAAGTGACATGTCCTCTTAGTAGTTTGTTGATTCTCACTGTACTACCGATCACCATACTGCTGTTCTAATTTTTCCTAATTTTTGGCTGAGAACTCAGCCTCTTCTTGCAAGAAATTGATGATTTGTTGATCATTTTCAAACACTTGTCAACTTACATTGTTGTCTGGCACTGATGGCCTTACAATCACATGAATACTTGGTTGTACTTTATCTTTCTTGATACTTTCAACAACATCAAAGGCTACCCCAAATGCTGCAAGCCTGTCAGCAGCTTGGTTTTCTTTCCTAAGGATGGAATTGATGCCAAAGCCCTCAAAATATTCAATGAGGTCCCACACCCTATTTTTGTAACACTTAAGAAGATCCTTCTTAGCAACATGCTGCCCTCTAACTTGATTGAAAATCAGCTCACTGTCACCAAGGACTTGTAAGTTTTTGATACCCCTCTTGATTGACCAATGCAATCCTTGTATCAAAGCTTCATATTCATAGTGTTGTTAGAACATGCAAACTAAAATCTAAAAGTTGAATAATACTTAATGCCTTGAGGTGAAACAAGCATAGCTCCCCCTCCTGCACCTTGTCTACTTCTTGATCCATCAAAGAACAACTTCCATACCTCATTGTCATCTTTATGGTATGGCTTGGTGATGCTAGGAATAGGCTGATTTTCTTCATGTATGCAATAGACTCCTAGCTCAGATTCTTCTATTTCTTGGTAGGGATCAAAAGCATGTACCTTGCTTTCCCATTCATCAAGAGTCAAATCTAGGATGTTTCCAACTTTGGTGTCAGCTTCATCTATGCTTGGATAATCCTCTTGATCAAATGTTGAACAGTTGGCATTGATTGGGCTTGGATTATGAGGCTCAATGTGAAAGTTTGTAATAGGCTCATATCTGATTATGGCCTTAGTTCCATATCTTTTTCTAAACAATATGTGTGACCAATCAGTAGATAAATATCCCCCAATTCTAGCTATGAATTCCCTTGACAAGCATAAAGTAAAGAGTGGTGGAAAATCTATCACTGACACTTCTTGCAAAACAGTAATGTTGGGACATGCATGTAAAGTAAGGTTCAAATATTTGATCACTTCCACTGTTGTTATGGTTGTCCCATCTAATTTCACTACCCCTTTGGATATGACTTCATATTGAAGGCCCAGTTGATCAACTATTTTCTTGGGCATTACATAACTACTTTCCCCAGAATCAATCATGCAATTGTGTACTAGTTTATCCCTTATGATCAATGAAACATAGAATGGAGGGGGCTTCAAAATTTTACCTTACTGTCCTCTATGATTCTTTTCAGGATGAGCAACATTTGTGAGTACCTTATCTTGCATATGCACTTGCTGATTTGAAGTTGACCAATTCTTTATGGCAGCTTATAGTAAATCTCTTTGGCCTGGGATGGATAGTGATTCCCACATTGATATATTCACATTTGTCTTCTTCATCTAATCAATGATGCTGAATGGGGATGAAACATCTCTTTGTTGCCCCTTGGTCTGCACATTCTTTTCTTACACATGGGCAGCAACAACTGACATTTGAGTTGGTCTAGAAGGTGGCTTGGGCTGTCCTTACATGTTTGGAACTACATTTTGCTTGCCAACACTTTGTGGAGTGATGGAAGGTTGTGGATCACTTGGAGCCAAAGACTACCCTTCACCAATATTCCTCTTCTTTGACCTTGTATTTTCAGCCACACTCGAGACACTTTGTTTGATTCATGCCACAAAAATCTTCAACTTTCCAATTCACAAGTGTAGTATCACTTGTAGTTGTGTTTTTCTCGAGATGTTCCTTGTTATTGGTTTGTTTCTTGGCTCACCTCACCCTCTACGCTAGTTTTGGTCACCATCAAAGCTTGATTCAAGGCACCATTGAAGCCCATAGATTGGTTGTGAGGTTCATTACATGGGAAACACCAATCATACTCTTGAGCCATATTGTTTTGCACTAGCACTAAGGATTTAGAGGCAGATGCAACATTGGGATTATAGGGCTGAAATGGTCTATTGGTAGGAGTCCTTACTTGATTTTGATTTGCAACTGGATTGGGTGGCCTATTAGGTTGAGCTTGAGACTGATAAGAAGGTCTAAAACTTTGAGTCTGTTGCCTCTTGAGTGTAACCAGCTCATTTCCTAAATTTTGCAATTGTTTCATGACCTCTTGAAGTTCATTTGAGACACTAGAGGATGAAGTGAAAGTTTCATTCGAACTCTGATTTCGAGGAGTGGGAATAGGAGCTATAGTAGGTGCTTGACTAGTGCTTGGATTTTCTAAATTTGGATACAAGGGCATGGGAGGTCTAGGAGCTAGTTTTCCAACTTGAATCAGATAATTTTCAGCTCTAATGGCAATGCTATAAGCTACAGGTATAGTTGCACCTCCCATGGATTGAATTAGCATAGAAATATTAGAATTCAAGGATTTAAGATAGTATAGAAAAGCACATTCAGTTATTTTCCTTACGCCTTTGGAATTCTATCCTAAGTCCTTTGAAATCTGAAGTTGAATTCATCACCTGCTCGTTGGGAGTTTCTTGATGGTTGGCAGTTGTTCCAATAGAGACAAGTTATCTCCCTTTTCTCCAAACTACTCATGGAGAGCTATGCACAACTGATTCCAATTTTGGATAGAACCAGCCCCAAGGCTTCTAAACCATTGCAATGCTTTTCCTTTGAATGAAGATGCCAACAATTTCACAACAATTTACATCTCATTAATCTCATGGATTGCACACATATTAGCAATATCTTTAACATGATCACCAGGAGTGGTCTAATTTTCTCTAGTAAAGTATGGAATTTTCTTCAATGCTACAACTAGAACTAGATTTTATGCATTGAGAGCAAGTGGGCTACTACCAGTGAAGTTGACATAAGGGTTGGGTTGTGCCATTCTGATTGGCCTGAGAACCCTTGTTGATTGAGTGAAAGGTCTAGAAGGTGGACGAGTTGATAGAGTTCTTTTTGGTGGAGATGGACACCTTTAAATACTCCTTCCTCTATGTCTTCTTCCAGAGATAACTAAAGATATTTATACAATCCCTCCTCTCTGGCTCTTGACCTTGTGTTGATTCTTCTCATGAATCTTCAAATTTGGATTGCTGAAACCAGTTGATTTTCTTCACTTTAGAGTCACCAGATGTGCATATAAGGGCTCTTTTCAAGAAAGAAATTACAACAAATGCACATCAAATTTGTTGTAATGAAGATGAATACCTCTAAGGTCCCAGTGGGTATGCCAAAACTACTAATACAAATTCACAAGCACCCTGGATGTTTATCGATTTCTAGTTTCATATTGGACATCAATGTGATTACATAACATTGAGTCTTTTCCCAAAGTGTGGGACTTGAAAAAAAAATGGGAAAAGAATCTCCATATTAGAGGCTGGTTCCTCAACTCCTCTGATTAGATGTATGCTTGCAAATTACAGAGGTTTAATACTATAAATCCTACTCTAAATTCCAAGGGGACAGAGATAGAGGATGTAAAAGAAATAAAACTAAGACTAATAAGGTGATACACCAAAGGAGTGGTGAACATTTACTTCTACTAATTAACACGAGATCACATGAATGCAACAAACATCATGCACAAACCGATAAAATGTAATGAACGATCATAAATGAAGTAAACAACACAAGAAGAGGATTGAAAATCATTCACAAAGCTTGCATTGTCATTTCCAAATCAAAAATACATACATTACAACAACAGAGAGGTAGAAAACATGTTATAGTCTTGAAAGAGGTCTAATATTCCACAAAATCACTTTCCAAGGTGAAAGAGGAATCCCATAAAACATAAAATGTTGAACCCTTACAAAATGAGCCAAATCTGGCTTTTAATGGTGAAAATTCAAGCTCGGGAAGGAGAAATGTAGGAAAACATGAAAGGAACCTTTAACCACCAACCAAATTGCATTAAAAAAGCATGAGCACCCTCACAAGTTCATTCCTTGATGTTTTTGACCCATTGGGAGAAAATGCGAGCCTTACTTCATTAAAAATGGTGGTTGAAATGTCAATTATATTCTCCTTCTCATGCCAGAGGAGATTTTTGATTTTCTATCTCCAAAATCTAGAAAAACACAAAATTTATCCCTCCATCATGTAGAGAATTTCATCATCTTTCCAATGAAACCAAGAACATAAAAATTTGAGCTCTTGATCAAAATTTATGCCCTCCGAATATTTAGGGAAAAACTAGGGTAAAATTGAATTGGTGGATCGAAAATTCAAAATTTTCCCTCTATTTTGACTTTGGGAAAATTTCCCCAAAAATCTCTACCCCCTGAAGTTCCGATGCCACATGGCACCTTTTGACTAGTCATGGGTGTTCACCTTACCTTTTACACCTTTGGCCTTTGGAAAAAAATTCAAAATTCTCCGCCACCTGAAGCTCCAAGGACACGTGGCATGTTGCTATTGGATGGCAGGCCTCTTCTCTCAAATTTTCCGTCACTACCGATCACCGCCTCAAATAGGACATGTGGCAGGCTTCTATGGGTGCAAGCTTTGAACTCCAAATTTCCTTCGTCACACCTGCCCTTAAGATTTTTTTGCCATATGGACATGTGGCAGATTTTCATTGGCACTGCGATCGTGGATGGGATTTCCTTTCAATATTTTCCATATTTTGGCGAAAGGGTAAATTTCCTTCCACGCCTCCATGCCTGATGCTTCGAGGACATGTGATGGTTTTTTTGATTCATTGGCGAGGCCTTCAAGATAAAATATTCCATTTGTGCCAACTTTGGAAAATTTTCCAACTTCTCTCCACCGAGAACTCCAATGGGCCTAAGGACACGTGGCCTCCTCCTATTGGCTAGCAGGCCTTCGGGCCAAAATTTTTCTTTGAGTGCCCCACCAATATTTGATGAAAAATTTCTAAGTTGTCTCCACCCTCACCATTACACCACCAACGTGGTGCCTTCGATTGGTTGGCGGGCCTCCCATGGGAAAATTTCCCTCCAAAACTCCATCGACCCATACCTTGAAAAATACAAGGAATTAGAAGGAAAACTTTACCATTCTGGAAAGATGAGAAGATGCTCTATCTAATGAAACCATTTCTAGAACATTTTGAGTTCTGAAAGATAAAAATTTATGACCGAGACACAAGGAAGGAAGGAATGAAGGGAGTTAGCCAAAAAAAAATAGCAAGGGGTTTATTTTGGATAATAGGTTTTATGGATCCTTGTGTGTTTGATTTGAATCCTTGGAAAAATAGTGTTGTTTTAGAAACTAGCTTTCTATGCTAGTTTTACGACCTGCATGCAAGTAAATAAAATGTTATTAGAACTTTTTTGGTATATATGTTTTCCTCTTGAGCTTGTATTCGAAGTTAAGGTGTTTTAGAATGACTGTCATGAAAATATATGGATCGAGCTTAAGGGAAACTTGAGTTCTATTTTTATTTGATTCTGGGTTGCGTTTTATTTTTGGATGTAGACCTGTGTTAGAGCTTTGCTTTGCCTTGAACCAATGTTTGGAAAACTATTTCTTTGTTGAAATTTTGCTTGGAGTTCATTTTTAGCACTGTACATAGATTATTTGTTAGTGTAGTTCGAATGTTGTGTTCAAATCTCAAGTTCATCTTTGTACTTTTGTTTAACACTGAGTGTTATGGACTCATATTTGGGTCGATTCATTTGAATCTATCCTGGTATTTCATATTGGGTTATTCTTTTAGTAATGAATAAGTTATAACTCTTTATTGGAGTGAATACTCACCAAGGAACTATGTGGGAACTTGTTTGAGTCATTTAAATCTCTCTTTTGAGCTTTGGAATTGGAAATGTCTTAAGGAATGTTGAACTTCTGTTATGTTTTTGACTGTATCGACTTCTTGAGATAGTATGGGCATGGGAATTTGTGGAAGTGTTCTCTCCCTAATGTTTGGAAGAAACCCACATTTTGGGTTGATTGTATTAAGTTATACTAAGGCACCACTATCATAATTTCGTGGTTGTGAAGTTTTGTTTTGATATTCCATTCTTGTTGCTTTGGAATTTAAGACCGAGACAACTTATGTATTGGACATTTTGGTTTCTATCTCTCCCACTCTTCTATCTCTTTGAATAAACTAGGTCTTAGTGGAAAATTTGGGATATTTCCATGGACACTTAAATAATAAGAAAGGATCCTTTCTCTCTTAATTTGTATTGAGTTTGATTCCTTTGAATAATGGATTTTTTACTTTTTGTATTAATTGTTGAAGCTTTTGTGAGACTTCAATCTTGGGTTCGTGGGTAACTCTGAACCTTATCATTATTATTTTGGGATGTTATTCTCGACTGAAATAGTGAATAGACCTTGGCTTCTCTTTGAGAAAGAAAATATATATGTGTATTCTTTTGTGAATGGTATATTGATTCGGTCTGCAGTGTGCTTTCATCTTGAATTAGTTTGAAACTGGAACTTCTTGTTCAGTTGAAATGATATGATTTATCATTGGTTCTCTTTTATTTGAGTTACCATCCTTCTGTCCCTAGATATGCTCGTTGTTTGAACTTTTCTATACTCGAATCTCTTTCGAGATGGAAATTTCTTTTGACATGTTGGTCTACCTTGTTGAACCATTGATAAAATAATGTAGAGAACTAGTAGCCAAGAGGGTTCTATTGATAAGTAAACTTATACTTATGGGTTTGACTATTGTTGACTAGTCTTTCCTAGTTTTTATGGAAAAGAGTAGGTTTGTCTCTTGTACTCTTTATCTTTTGTGAAGAACATGAGTAGAGATTAACTCCTCTTTGGGGTTGCTTGGTTTTTGAACATTGTTGTTTGATATTTGATTGATAACTTCTAACATGAAGAGTTGGAATTGGAATTGTAAATGGCCTGTTCTTATTTTCTATACCTTCTTGTTTGGTTATGGAATTTTATTTGATGTATATTCTAATGATGAATGTGCAATATTGTTATCCCGGAAAGGAATAGGTAACTCATGTTATAATTTGGTCTATTTTTCTGATGTTATAGGTTTGGGTAGGGTATATAATGGTTCTTTTTATTCCTTACTTATGATTTAGATGAATCATCCTTGAAGGAACCATGCTTTGTATACATTTATTTTGTCTCTTAGAAAAGATAATCATGGTATTCTATTAGGATAGAATTATGAGACAATGGGATGACAAGATATATTGTTGTTTACAAGCCATTGATAGAATTAATAGAACTTAAGATCTTAGGAAGATATTGTTTATTATATTATGCTCTTCTCTTTAAAGTTGATCTAAGTTTATTAATGTACTTCCTTTCTTTTGATATCATTTATGCTGATTTATGATGATTTTTTGTCTCATTAAAGTAGTGTTGCTTTAATGAAACAATTAGTGGAATGCACTTCATTTTAATGATTAGTGCTTATCATGCTCAGTTCATTGAACTGACCCATGCTAGCTATTTTTACAGATGGACGACTTAAGTGGTAAAAGAAGGAAAAAAATTATATGATGCATTGGTTGATATATGTCTAATTCTTAGTAAAGAATTTTGATTCATTATTTTGTTGTATTGTAAAATAAAGTTGTATACTTTATAGAATGAAGGTTGTTGTTATGTAGTATGCCTAAAGTGCATAGTCTTGTAAATTTTATAAGTTGTAATGATGAATTACAAGTTGTGATTTATTTGCATTGGTTGTGTAAATTATCTTGTACTTTTATAAAGAAGATGAAAATTCCATCTTGTTATTATTTTTTATATTATGTTATGCTTACTTTGTTATCTTGGATAAGATGGATAATGGGAATTAGTTCAATTTCCCTTATAATGAAGAAACTTGTGAGTTACATAATATGATGTGTTATATCTAACAATTTAACATAGTAACATGTTACATAATATACATGGATTATGAACTAGGGATATTAGGAATGAGATACCCTAATACTTAATCATATAGAGAAAGACTCTTTCTCTTTCTCAATTGAATATAAACCTACAAGGTTTGGAGATATGATTACTAATTATTAGACTTCATTGTGTATGAAGTCTACTTTATTTGGATATATACGGACGTTAAACCTTCCTAAAAGTTAAAGTACATTTTAAATGAAGCTTATGATAACGCTGTCCTGTTTTGGTTAACTGCTAGTTAAACTAAGAAAACAAACATTAAAATCAACCATAAGTTTAACAAAATTCTTCAATACTCGATTGATACAAGTATACAATAAGAAATTATGGAGTGTTGGATTAGGGACTAGAAGGGTTAATGTAATCAAGACATAATCCAAATTGACAACATATTATAAATCTCCTTGGGGTATGTACATCTCGATGAGGAAGTTTCTGTAGGATGTTGGCACATGCCAACTATAGGGATGTACTTTCAAGAAGACTTAGGTCTTATCAAGAATACAACATTGTATTTGACATGTGGCATCACCCTTCCGCATTGATCATCTAGATCTACACACAATATGAACTCAGACTTGAACTTAGTTTCTCTCTAGGTCAGGATAGGAGCATATTTAGGATAGGAATTAGATTCCAATGACTCAGGGTACCTTGGCACATCTGGTTGACTTAGGTCAACCGAGTATGCCCATTTACCCTAAGCCATTGTGAGCATCTTCCTATAATAAGTTATGTTTCTATCTAGGGCTAGGGTTAAACCTGGGACAAGTGGATTGATGGTAGTCAATAAAGACCAATCATGACAACAAAGGAGTGACATGAAGGAAATATTCCAATATGATGAGTATGTCATCTAGGAATAGTGACATACACATTATGTTGTAAATATTTGGCCAAAGTATCGAAAGTTGTTGGTTGCGTTGTCCTATGTCACCAAGTTTAAAACAACGTGATATCAGATGAATATTGGTAATAGATATTCAGATATGTTCTTTAAATAGATCACTCAGTACTTGTTGTAGGGTAGGAAAACCAATTATATGAAGTATACGATATGTATTCAATACATAAAATAACATAAATAGATCGGTAGCTTACTGAGTTATGGAATGAATAGATCGGTGGATCACTGAGTCATTACAGCTTCATATGGTTATCTATTTGAATTCGATTGGCATGGAATGTTTGTTCTAAATAATGATTTATTTAGAACAGTGAACATTATATTTTAAAAAAATTCCCTTGTTTCTAAAGTCTTAAAATGCAAATGTTACAATGGGTAAGGGTCAAAGCTAGAAAATAGGTAAATGGGATAAGGTCAAAGGTAGTGGTAGTCAAGCACATGCACACATTATAAACTACAAGACAAGACTAGGTGCAAGTGCTTGCAAACTCTACTTCATCCAGTGGTCAATAGGTTTATTCCAACAAGGTTTAACAAATTACGGTATCCAATGTATAGGATATGGTGCGGAAACACAATGTAGGCTAGGTGTAGGAACATTTTGGTATGTTCCGGTACACCAAAGGTTAGGTTGGGATAAACGGAACAGTAATAGGCAAGGTAAGGTCATTAGGAAAAACAACATAGGTAGTAGTGCCACAAGGTATAGCAAGCACATGGGTGCAAAGGTCTCTAATAGTGTTGGTTCTAAGCATATAGGTCAAGGCGTGGGTAGGGCCGAGGTATAGGTAAAATAACATGTCCCTAAACACAATTAAGGATAGGTATAGGTAATGTGGGCTGGTAGGTAGGTGGCAATAAATGTGGGTAAGGTCACAAGGTGGTGGGAAAGGATAATGTTGGGATCAAAATGGGTAAAAGAGGGGACAAGGGGAATGAGAGATAACCGATGTGTCGATTATGGAGGTGACATCGGTCATGTCAATTTGGGTATTTAAAAAGAAAAATCCATATAATACGGATTCATTTGTATTGCTTGGATTTTGTGAAAATGATAGAGCACTGAAATTTTTGTACCTTTTCAAGAGGAAAGTATGAGGGACTATACCTAGTTGAGGTGGAGAGATCCGGTTGGTGAGAGGAGCTAGGTAGATGGGTCCATGAGATTGGTGTGGAGAATTTGAGTGGGTGGAGGTGAGGTGACTATTTGGTGATGGCAGAAGTGGGAGAGGGGTCGGGTGGGATGCCACACACAACCAAATGTCGTGCCACCATGCCGATGACACCGAGATGAGGTAAGATCTCATCCTTTCTTCATATTTATTGTGGGAAAAAGGGGATATGGGTATGAATGGTTGAGTAGGGGTGATAATTAAAATTTGTGGTTAAAATTGATGTAATGAGGGATGGGAGAGGTCATAGGTAGGGTAAATAGGGGTGGGGAGGGATTTAGGTTAGGTTTGGGTAGGGTAGGAGAAGTTATTAGGTGAATTTGGTGAATTGGTGGGGAGAACAAATGGGGTTTTGTAGGTTTGGTTGCGTCGACAAGTGATCGATGTCAATCAAGAATTAGATGACATTGGTAAGATATAGTCATCATCGTTCAAATAATAGATGATTGATGTCGATTACTAGTGACCAAGGTCGGTCAAGATTTTAAGGAAAAAGAGGTTAGACAAGGGTTTTAGGGGTTGGAAACTATGAGGTGTAAATGTAAGTGGGTTGAGGGTAGGTAGGGTAGGTTATGGAGGTTACAGGGAAGGAAAATAGGAAGGAATTATAGGAATGGGTTAGTTGGGTAAGGGGTGTTTTGGAAATGGTTATGGGTTTAACAATGGTGTGATTGTTTGGATGCAGGTGAGAGACCAGCTACGGATGTGGGATAGAGTTCCACCTTTATTGCTAGTAGTGCGGGGAGACATGACCGATGAGGAGTGGAGGCATATGACCGATATGGGTCTGATTGGTATCCAACACTATAGGCGTATAGTGTGTGATCCTAGTTTGATGGTCACTCTCATTGATAGATGGGATTCCGCGACCAACACGTTCCATCTTCCGATAGGTGAGATCATAGTCACCTTAGAGGATGTGTACAAGATCCTGAGATTACCGATAGTGGGAGCACAGGTGTACTCCATTTCATCAAAGGCCTTTGAGGAGCTGATGTTGATAGTATTTGGAGAGGGGATGGCCAAGATGAGGTTCTATAGCATGAGCTTGAGCTATGGAGAGATGTATGCGGCCCATCCCAAGGAGATGTGGTTAGTTGTTTTGATTATGGAGGTAGTGTGTTGTTTTGCAGTGCCAGATGTAGAGGGTGGGAGATTTTCATGGGAATTGATGGGAGTTCTACATGATATGATGGAGGAAATGTCCTGGTTTGTATGAGCTCCATCATTCTTTGTGCATCTTTACAAAGAGCTATGGGCCTACGGGAGGCTACAGAGGTTCAGCTTATGTTTCACCTTCCTTCTTCATTGTTAGGCCTATAAGCACACTATGTGCATGTAGCTGATTGGTTTACCCCAATTGGATGCATTTAAGCTAGGTATGGTCTAAGATGGTTATAGGCATTGGGTTCCATTTGGTGGAGTGCATCGGGGCTAGGGATATGCATGATGTAGCTCACTACAAGTGGATGTTGGAGGGGTTTTCTGGAGTAGACATTATCTAGAGGCCGTATGTGGTATATCCATCATACATGTGCATGGCCGATGAGTTGGATGAGCTATAACTACTTAGGTGGATAGAGGGGCATCGTGCTAGGGAGCACAAGATGATACCAATAAATAGAGTATGGTAGCATTTTGGGCTGCCCCAAGATGTGCCACCACCATTTTTGTAGTATAGGAGGGATGACATGGAGAGATGTATGTCTCCACTAGACCTATAGTGATGACACAGTAAGAGTAACAACCAGTGGAATGACAGATAGATGATGTTGGCTACATAGATGTATACAATGGTGGTGGGTAGCCCAGCTACTAGAAGCACCACCCAAATCAGGGCAGCCAAATGTGGCTACACTTATAGTCTAAACAGAGACCCATTTAAAGGGACAAGTGGCCGCATTACAATCCTAGATTACTGGTTTGTAGGGGAAGCTAACAGGGTCACAAGAAGAGGTGGCCACATTACAGAATAGGTGGTGGTCCTTCAGGCCCTAATCAAAGTGTTACAGGGGTAGGCACCGACATAGGGTGGAGATGGAGATGGGGGTAGGTAACCACCCTACGGTCATAAGTCACAGGTTACGGGCCAATTGGCCATTACACATGCACAAATTGTGGCCTAGAGGCCCAAATCACTACACATGCACTTGCATAGGCATCAATATAGGCATAGGTACAAGAATAGGGACAAGGTCCCTAGAGACATGTATAGGGGCCGAGACCGATGGTGCCTCCATAGACCATACCGATGGATAGGTTTAGGGATGCCCTGGGTGAGGCACGATACTATCAGGATCACTTGATGGCTATAGGGATAAATGTCCCCTCTTATGTTGAGTATAGAGCATAATAGGCCTCGAGTGAGAGGACCAGGTCCCGCACTCACAATGTGTGGAGAGTACAGGGGGTCGGTGAGCCTAGAGACAGGAGTAGGGCAAGGCCACTAGTGTACGGAGGCCAAATCCGGGGTAAGGGGACATCGAGGTTAGACCGAGGCCTACAACAGGTGGTGAGGTGGTTGTTGGGTGCCACATGGGAGCAATAGAGGAGGAGTCAGGGGAGATAGGTTTAGACATCCGATGGGAAGATGATTGATATCATCATTTTGATGACATTTTTGATATATACCAGGGCCTGCATGTTGATGATGGTGAGGCTATACATGAGAGTTTTTGAGCTTTTATATATGATACCAACATGCATGCCAAAGATATTGAGACACTATATTTGAGATATTTGTATGGATTCGGCATCTGAGTATACATTGTATGGACACACAATTTTGATGATCTATATATATAGCGATGATGATGTTTATGATATGATGTTAGACTGATGTATATGATTTCTTGTTATGATTTGTACATGTGATGGAAAATAGGTACTTTAGGCATGGATGGAGTCAGGTTGGTTTAGGCATGGATGGAGTCAGGTTGGTTTAGGCATGGTAGAGTCAAGTTGGTTTAGGCATGGTGGAGTCAGGTCATAGGCATGGATGGAGTTAGGTTGTTTTAGGCATGGTAAAGTTAGGATGGTTTAGGCATGATAGATTCAAGTTGGTTTAGACATGGTGGAGTCAGGAGGTCATAGGAATTGATGGAGTCAAGTTGGTTTAGGCATGGATGGAGTTAGGTCATAGGCATGGTGGAGTTAATTTTTTGGTGTTGATTTAAGTTCCAAGTTATTGGTAACAAAGGAAACAAATGGTGATGTATATGCATGTTATGGCTTAAATTTCCAAATATTTTCTATGTGTGGAAATATGAAATGATAAATTGGTGAATGTTATGATGATGTGTGGAAAAATGGTTGGTAGTTATGTTTGTTAATTGATGTGTGTTTGGTTTTATTTCCAGTTGTTGGTATAAATGGGAAACCAAGGTAGAATGTGAAATAGGAAAATGGGGGGAAATTGGTTAGGGTAAAGAGTGGCCAAGCTAACCTCCAAGGGCCCCATGCCCTCGAGTGCTACCTACATAGTCTCAATGAAAAGGGACCTTAGGTCGATGTAGTTCTCCCTTAGACTAGGGAAGAATATGATGAGGTGGAGAGATGGGTTGGTAGGTTGTAAGCATGATCGAGTCTAGGTAAATTAGGCATGGTTGAGTCTAGGTAAATTAGGCATGGTTGAGTCGAGGTCAAGTAGGCATAGTGATGTTGGTGAAAGAGGAATTTAGAAAGTGTAGGTGTTGATGGTCTGGTCCTGTATAGGAAAATCAATAAGTAATGAAGAAGTTGAAATATAAGAGGAGGTAGGGGAGCCACCAAATTGATAAGGATCATAAAGGGTGGACTATACCATAGAAAGGATTATGAATGTAAGACCCTAAAGGTATTGCATGATTGATTATTTGAAGGGTGAAGGAAGTCACTTAATCACAAAATGTCACATTTGCGGCAAGTCCCTTGAGGTGGTAGGAAATGAGGGTGAAAAAGGTAATAAGGTAAAAATGGTTAGTGTAGTGTAACATGGTACAAAATGGATTACCCACATGGAAAGAGACCCAAGATTCAATATAGACAAGTCCATGAAAAAAAAGTTGATATTTTTCTACTTTTTCTTTGTGACTTTGATAGACTGATCAATGTGGGAAGTCTATATAGGATGAGTATATTATCTCCTTGGGGTTTGAGGAAGCTTCAATAATGTATTTTATTTTTGTAAGAATAGTCTCTTCTTAGAATATATGTACTACGTCGAGCTTAGTATAGTTATCCGTTTAAGGAGCGATCTATTTATAGTGGTGAATCAGAGAGAGATAGATGTCCTTTTTGAGGGAGTCATATTTTTACTAGAAGTTTGACTCAAGGAGTTGAATCCCATTTGGAAGTTTATTTTTGGACTTTTAAATCATGGACAAGACTATAGAGAAAATTTGGGTCATTGGTGTAGGAGGAGAAACTAGAGCATTCAGAGGGTAGCGATGATGGAGGAGTATCAGGTGATGAATGACCATGGGATTCCATCTTTGGAAAAGATGAAAAGTATCCATGAGAATCATGCCATGAGGGTACTCATATTGAAGATAAGGCTGAAAGGTGACAGGTAATCACATGATTCTTGTTTAGTCGTTAGGGAAAATGGGAAATAAGAGGTGAAAATGGCACTCAAGGGATGAGCATGAAATGGGAAGAAAGTGATATAGGACTTGACGTCAACAATAGAATGGTCAAAGATGCAAGGCATTGAGGGGCTTAGGTTCGGGTTTACCTATGAGTGAAGATAAATGATAAGCACCTGATCCGTAGGTGTGAGTCATGATATATGGTCCAAGCCAATTAGGAGCAAATTTTCCCTTTACTTTTTAATTCTTTAGTTACATGTTGATTTTCTTTCAAGACGAGGTCACCAACCTGAAAGGTTCATTCATGGACACATTTTTTGTAGGCTTGTTTGATACATTTTTGGTAGATTTGGAGATTTTCAAGAGCATTGAGACAAATTTCATCTAATAACTTGAGTTACGCTAAATGATCTTGGAGAAATTCATCTTCATTGAGTATGTCTTGTATTGAGATGCGGAGAGATGAAATCTAGATTTCTAGAGGAAAAACCACCTTGATACTATATACTAGAGAGAAAGGTGTGGCTGCAGTCAAAGTGTGAATAATAGTGTGGTAAGCCCACTTGGAAAAAGGAACGTGTGTATGCCAATCCTTCCCAGTATCGTTAACTACTTTCATAAGAATTTTGTTCAAGGTTTTATTGGTTGATTCTGCTTGGCCATTTTCTTGTGGGTAATAAGGTGATGAGAAACTGAGTTGAATGCCAAAAGTGTCGCAAAGCTTTCATAGGGTTTTGTTTTTGAATTTCTTTCCATTATCTATAATGAGAAGGTGAGGAACACCAAAGTGAAAAATGATGTGATGGTTGATAAATTCACATATTTTCTCAGCTTTTGTAGAAATGAGGGGGTGGCTTCTACCCATTTAGTGTAATATTTAGTAGTGGTTATGATCTATTGATGGTGTTGTGAAGAATGGGGATTGATCTCACCGACAAGATCCAAGCCCCATTGAGAAAAGGGCCAAAGGTCTCATGCTACCTATAAGGCATGACTAGGTGTGTGATGAAGATTAGCATGTTGCTGGAATTTTACACAATGTTTGACATAATCACAACAGTCGTGGTTTAGGGTTGGCCAATAATAGCCAAGGTGAAGAATGCATTTTGTAACAGCTAAACCACTAAAGTGGCCTCCAAAAATTCCATTGTGAACTTCCTTGATGGTGTAGGAAATTTCAGAACTTTTAAGACATCGTAAGAGAATATCATCGAAGCCGAATTTATAAACGAGACCACCCATGATGACATAATGGGAGACACTTTTAAGAAAGGCGTGTTGTCCATTATGAATGAGATCGGTGGGTAGAATGGAAAGGGAATGATAGTATATAAATTACTTGTACAAAAATTCACGAGGGTCGGTGCAACGGTTCGACGGAGTATACCTCACGACGTAAATAAGAGGGTGATTGCAGCCTTTGTATTGTGACAAAGATTTTAGAGTTGGCAAGTGAAGCGGGTATCTAAGAAGCCAAGTAGGCCATGGTATGCAAAATTATTTGTAGAATGTGGGGTGGTTTGGATTTTGTAATGGTCAAAGGTAGTCAAAAGTATGTCTACATGATGCTTATACTTTTGAAGTATCTCATTATGATTAATCTTTGGTATATACCATTGAATTGGTTTACAACCAGCTGGGAATCACCAAAGATATTGATTGACTTAACATCTAAGGCATAAGAAGCCTAGAGACATAATACAAGTGCTTCGTATTTGGTAATATTATTTTTATAATCAAAATCGAGCTTGAAAGACAAATGCATAGGCTCACCATCAAGAGGAATGAGGATAACACTAGCCCCACTCTCACTTGACTCTTAGAGCCATCGAAGAAGAGTGTCATTTGGTAAGTGGGTTCATCTAAGGAGAGGGTAGCTATGGATTCATTTGGGAAATCAAAGTTAGAGGGTTGATTCTCAAAAAGAGGTTCATCTGCTAGTTGGTCACCAATAGTTTGGCCCTTCATGGACTTTTGATGAGTAAATTTGAGATCGAGGTTGGCAAGAAGCATAATCCAATGTGCAGCATGTTGATGTTGATAGGGGTTGGTGTACATATAGTGTAGGGGTCAGCATTAGTAAAAATTAAGGTTTTTTGATTGAGTAGGTAATCGCGGAGTTTGGTGGCGACAAAAACTAAGGCTAATCAAAGCTTTTGTCGTGAGTGTATCTAGTTTCGTAGTCCAAAAGGGTATGAGTTATGTAATAAAATACTCTCTCTATGTTGCTCATCGCGATGAGTGAGCATGACACCTAAAGAATGGTTAGTTGCAGAAACATATAGGTAAAAGGGTTGGTCATCCTTAGGAGGAATGAGCCTTTGGTTGTTGAAGAAGGTATTATTTTAAGGATTTAAAGGCTTTATGGAATTCATCATCCCATTTGAATGAAATGTCCTTCTTAAGAATATGATGGAATGGTTGTGGTGGTCGAGAAAGCTACGAGATAAAAATGATGAATAGGTTACAACTTGCCTTGTAGGCTTCAAAGTTGATAGAGATAAGTAGGTGGGACATTTATAGAATAGCCTTTACTTTATCGGGATAGACTTCTATGCCATGCAAAAGAAAAAAATGAAACTAATGAGTTTTCTTGAAAGTACTGCAAAGATGCACTTATTTGGTTGAAGTCAGACACAATACTCAATGAGGTAGTCAAATATGACTTTAGGATGGTCAGGTGCTCAGCTCGATGTTTGGATTTGGAAAGAATATCATCTACGTAATCTTCCAATATGTGATGTATGATGTCATGGAAGATGTAATTCATGGCTCACTAGTAAGTATCACCAACATTTTTAAGGTCAAAAGGCATGAATCGATAGCAAAAGGTCCCCCAAGGGGTGGTGAAGGAATTATTGTGTTGATGTTCTAGAGCAAGTAATATTTGATTATAACCCGAGAAACCATCCATGAGTGATAGCATTTCATGGCGGTGGTGAGTTCAACTAGTTGGTCAATGCCTCGGTATGGGAAAATAATCTTTGGGACAAGCTAGGTTGAGATCACTGGAGTCTGTGAAAATGCAGAGTCCCCTATCACCTTTGTGACAAGAACGATGTTGAAAATGCATTGGGGATAATCATAGGTAGGATGAAGGAAAGCGAGAGAAGACGCTAAATCTCTTCTTTGACTAGAAGAGCAATGTGAGGATGCATTTTCTCGCAGCTTTTGTTTGATGGGTTTGGCATTAGGGATGGTTACGATATTGTGGACCATGATTTTTGGTTCAATGTTCAGTAATATCAGCATAGGACCAGGAAAAAGCATTGTTATGGTCCCGAAGGAAAGAGAAAAAAGCTTCCTGCTCAAGTAGCATATAAAGATTGTCCTATCTTTAGAATGTGTGGGTCGTCTTGATTGTTAATGTTGATTTCAATGGTTGATATATTCAACATGGTTTGTGTTTCAGAAGGTAACGATTGGTGAATATAAGAATATTCCGCACCCAGGTATGTGAGGATGGACTCATCATCCTGACATTGAACGACATTAATAGAAGGTGTATCATCATCGATCATGTCAGGATACAGGAATAGGAGAGAAGAGGGAGCCTTTCCATCATGTTGATAGGTCAAAGGTCCTAGAGAAATTGTGTTTACAAATAAATTTTTTAGGAGGAATAGATTTGGGATCTATGGACTCCATGGGTAAAGATGGTGATGTGGGTGAACGAGGTGGGGAAGGCTTGTCTTCCCGAATGAGATCGGCGTGAGACTTATTAGGAGGTGGTGCATCAAATCCAATGTCACTCTGGTCATTGTGTTTATGGGTGGTATAAGAGATGACAGTATGGTGGCATTTTTGAAAAAAAAGCGAGCAAATCCTTTCCATGCACTGTGTGAAGGAAAGTGTGAGCGAAGATGTGGTTAGTAAGGGAGTGTAAGTCAGATGAAAATGACCATGTTTGGGATGGAGGTTTGAGTTTATGACTTGAAATATAAAGTCCCCATATGTTAGATTAGTGTGAAGGTGGGGGGACCATAAGGAAAAACCTCTCCTACACGGTAGTCATAACTATGGTTCGATGCAGTTCCCATACTCTTACGAAGTGAGGAACATGTCTATATTATAAAGGCGGTACTCCCAGTGAGGCATTAAAAAAACATTCTAAGGGATTAGTAGTCGATATGTGGGTAGTGGGAATACACAACTTGCTAGATGATTGGAAAGAATATGATTAAGCTTTACAAGATACAATGGCGAGTAGGAATAATAGGGTTAGATGTGGGTGAGGTGGTTGTATCCTTGGTGGATGGGCTTGTGGGTGACAGTGAAGTGGGTATAGTGGTAAATGCCTTGTGGTATAAGCACATCATTGAGCGGGTATAGCATGTTATAGGTATTTTAAGGAGATGGGTTAGCTAAGATGGTGTAGTTATATCCTTCATGTTCAAATTTGAGGTAGAGGTGTAAAGTTAAAGGGACACAACCCATGGCATGGATCTAAGGTAAGCTAAGCAACATATTATACTGGAACTCCCCTTCTAGGACATAGAATAGTTTTGGGATAGTGTGTAGACATACACGAATATGGAGAACGATGGTACCTAGGGTAGAGGTCATGGCATCATTGAATGAGCGTAACATAAATGGGTTACCATGCATGTAATTGGTAGGTATGTACATTTGGTTGTACATGGGAGGAGATGATGTTAATACTAGCACCACCATCAATCATAACACATTATATGCATATATTATTGATATAGATGGAGATGAAAAGAGCGGGATCGAGGTCATTAGAATGGAAGGGAGCAATCTATTCCTTCGAAAATCTGAGGGTGGATACTTGGAAAGTATGTGGAGGTATAGAAGAAGGTGACAACTTAGTGATAGAGGCTACATGATGAGGGGTAATGATGGAGGCCACAGGCATGGGGTCATTTGGTAAAACCTCGATAGATTGAAGGACCTCCATGAGGGCTTGATGATGTGACTCAGAGGTTTGGATGAGGTCATATAAATAAATTTTGAGGGAGGATTGGTGCAATTGTTTTAGTATTGTGTGATGTGTGACCCCATCAAAAATAGGATACGTAGGACCTCAAATGGTGACTTTAGGTGTGGGTGTAGATGGTATGTTAGGTACATGGTTGGTTGATGGGCTAGTTTTATTTTCCTAGCCTTTTTCTTTTGAGCATGGGTGGTAATGTGAACCATGTTAATCGAGGGGAGGTAGATGGAGAGGGTGTGCCATGGAAGGTATAATGGCATGAAGGGAAAAATCCTAGCGGTGGATAAGATCCTTGTGAAATGAGTAGGGTGCATTGACATTTGGGTGGTTATTTAACCAACTCTCTTATACAGACCATGTTGATCTCAAATTTTAGGGGTGGATAAAATGGTTGTGGGGGTGGAGATATTAGTCGTTGAGTAGGTAATGGAAGAATATTTGGGGAGATTGGTGAAGGTGAAATGGAGTCCTCATCAAGAAGATCGTTGCCATTAAAATTGTGTTCGGGAGGACAAAGTTAAATAAGAATGGTCTTTAAGGCCTTACCATTTTCAACATCATGTCCTGGCACATGATGATAGGCACAAATCTTGGTTTCATCAAACTCTTTTGGTTTTGGTTCGAGAGGATCATAAGGTCAAAAATAGTGGTAATGTGATGGCGGAAGTCTCTAGAAGATTGGTTAAAATTTGGCATAGGACCCCGCTAATGGATCACAATAGGAGGTTAGTTTGGTTTTGGTATAGGTGTGGATGATTGTGAAGGAGGAGGATTTACGGAGGGGGAATGGGTTGGTCCATGATTTTATCATGTGGAGTGGTCTTAGGTCTTGCGGGCATCTATTTGGGTAAAGGTGTGGTAGAAGAGCTGGCGATGGAAGGTTTGGTTGGTTTGACTACCTTATTGGAGGGTAGCGGATTCTTAGCTTTGGGTTACACCTTCTTAGGTAAAGGTGACATGGGGGTATGAAATGTAGAAGGAAAATCATATGGTGGAAGGGGGTGAGTTACCCATGGGTATGATCGTGGTGTGGTAACGGTCGTTAGTAGAGATCACGTGGAAGGTGTGAGTGGAAGAGAGGAGAGTGTCATGGGTAGTGAAGAATTTATGGAAGGTAGTGGTGGTATGGGTGGTAAGAAGGTCACGGGTGATGGCAGGGGTTGTGTGGAACACTTGGGTATATTAGGGGGTCGTGATGAGTGAGGTGGACTACTACGTTCATGGTTTATCGGTGGAAGAATGTTGCTTGGCCAAGGCCAAGGGGTGAGCTCCTAGGATGGACAGAAGGGGTGAAGGTGACAATGGTGTTGTAGGAAAGGTTGGTGTATGAGGCCTAGTAGGTTGGATCTTCCTTTTAGGCATAGGAATGAGTTTAGTGTTGGTTTGGGAAGATGTGGCTAAATCTAATTTGATGGGTGGATGAGAAAGGTTTAATGTCGACATGATCCCTAAGGTAGTGATGGGTTTAGGTAAGGGAGATGATATAGGCATGGGTAGGTGTTTTGGTATAGGTGTGTGTTGGGTTGTGGGAAGAGGTGTGTTTTGGGTTATGGGAAATGACATGGAAGGTGTTCTAATAGTCATGATTATGTTTGGTTTGGTCACTTGAAACACTTTTGGATAGATTGTGGAGGTTCCTTGAGTGACATTTGCATTTGGGTTAAGGAAAGAAGTAGAAGATGTCCCCAAAGCAAGGCTCTATCAACATAATCTAGGTGATTGACCAAGCATGAAAATGGTATTGCTATAAGTGGGGCTGATGTGGATCGAGTAACAATCCCCGTAAAATATGTTTGAGAAACAAGGAAATGGTTAGCTTCAAACTCTATGGGTAAGAGAGCCGAAATCAAATCAGCAGGATCTTGGAAGTCCGATGGAGAATGGTCACCTAAAGGAAATGGTGTTTCTATATGATCCTCTATGGGTAAAGGAGATGATGGGAAAGACGAGGTAGACTCTCCTTGTGATGGTGTAGGGAGTGGACATGTGTCCCCTATGGGTAGGAGAGGTGCTACTAATGACTTCTCGGTAATTTGAGAGGCAAAAGGTGGAGTGCTAATTATGGGATCTTTCACGGGTGAAGGAGAAAATGAAGGGGGTTCCTCTATGGGTGGAGGAGTAGATGAAATAGGTTCTTGTGCATGTAGGGGAGTTTGGGCTAGGATTTCATCTATGGAAGAGACAGGGGGCGATTTGGGAGTAACTGGTATGTCATCAAAAATAGTGTGGACCTCACGGACATCACTATCATTGGTTGAAGTGTCACCAATTTTTTTGGAAGATGGGGCATGATTAGGGAATGGTTTTTTGAAGATATGTAGGTTTTGGTTGGCTGGTGCATTTGGGTTATCCAATACTAGATCTCTATTTTCTAACATTTCTTGGATGATATTCTTAAAGGTGATGTAGTTACCATCGTTATGACCTTTGACATGATGATAGTTGTAAAATTCATGTTCTTTATACCACACGGGTGTGGGGAAATCAGGGTCAAAACTAGTGTGTGGTTTTATAGGTGGAAGGGTAATGGCACCATCCTTAATAATTTTTTCCAAAACAAAAGAATATGGTTCCCCTATTAGGGTGTACTTTCATTTTTCTCATTTGAACTAGAAAGTTTGGATGGGAGAGAGATTAGAAGAAGGTTTGGCTTGGTTTGATGGGTGAGAGGGTCTAGCCTTGAGAACCACAACATTGGTAGATCCTTTGGATTTTGAATAGTTGTTCTGGGGTTTCAAAGATGAAGAAGCATCATTTGATTTGAATGCGGTGTTTTTTTTATGTAGCTGAATTTTCTTCTCTTCGATAGCACGAATCTCTAATTTTTGTGCCATGGTGAATGCCTCATCAAAGGTGTGGAAGGTTTGCACCTGTAGGGTTGGTGAAATGTGTCTAGCGCAAGCCCGAGTAAATAGTTCTATGAGCTCAGTTTGAGGTAATTGAAATGTGAGCTAGTTAATTAGGCTACACCAACGAGTGACAAAGTCCATGATAGACTCGTCATCATACTATCGAGTGGAATAGAGATCAGTCATGGTGACTTTCTTGACAATGTTGATTGAGAAGTGGTCTAAGAAGGCTTGGGCTACTTGATTAAATGAGTAGATGGAATGTCTGGGTAGCCCACTGTACTAGTATATTACAGTCTTGTCGAGAGACATTAAGAAGGTGCAGTAGGATTAAAGTGTCATCATGAAAGTCAAGTAACACCCATGTTTGAAGGACCATAAATGTTGTTGTGGGTCTTCTTTACTATTGAAGTGGTTGAATTTTGGCATTTCCCAATGTACAAGGTATGGGCGAATAGGAATGGATGGATGAATGGGCTCATTACAGATTTCATCATAGGTGAGATAATTGTGTGAGTTGAAACCGATGCTTCTAATGTCTGCATCCTTTCCATCATTAATTTTATGAGGTCATTAGTAGGTTGTGATAGAATGGTTCCTCCTATGGTGTAAGAGAGTTGGTGTTGAACATGTGATGTGGGTGGCATTCTAGTGTATGGTGATGCCAAATAGGAATGTTGAGGATGGGGACCGACATGGAGGGCATATACCCGAATGAATGACAGAGATGAGATAGGGGTTATGGATAATACGTACATGTAGGTGGGGCATTCGAAGTGACTCTAGTAGTAATTGGGGGAAGAGACTGCGGGATGGAGAGGAAAATATTCGGAATGGGGTAGGGGTCACCAACACCATGGGTGGTTGTGTTGCAATTGGTATATGTGAGATAATGGGCGTGGATGGGGTTATGCTCTGGGTGGTCAATGAAGGAACAATCGATACTATAGGTGTGACTAATGTTGCAGATGTAGTGGTCATAATGGGTGTGGGGCCTAGCTGCAAAACTACTGGGGGTAAAGCAGGTGAGGGTAACACCGAACTAGTAGGGGTTGATGTAAGAGTGGGGACAAGGGCAGGAGAGATGGATATGGGCATGCCATATATCAACTGACTTGAGGAATCCCAAGTGGATGAGTGGGAAAGATAGAATTGTAAGGTTGTAGGATTTTGATCGAGGAGTCATGCAAACTCCTTGTCACTGTAGAATTGGTGGTAGGCGGGGTTGAATGCATGGGTCACAGGATAGAATGTGGTGAGGAACTAGGTGGGAGTGGTTGATTGTTGGCGAGGAATATAAGAGCATTAGTTTAGTTACTAGTCAACACCATGTGAATAAGTGTTAACCTGGTAAGACCTTATTATTTAAATAACCTAGAAAACATTGAGGACAAAGAGAAATGAGGTGGGAGGGTGAATTAGGTTAAGGTTTGGATTTTGAAAACTAGACACGTACACCGATGATGGTCAAAGGTTGCATAGTGACGAGCTTAATGCGTAACCGATGTTGGTCATGGCAATTGATGCTAGTTATTGTGGAAAAACACCATTTTCAGAAAGTGAAACAAGACTGATGAATGTGTAATGGGGAAACTGTGTATGATAGAAATATCAATAGAGGGGAATAGGATGGTGCCCTGAGGGCCAAAAATAGAATAGAATTTGACACTATTTAGGTTTAATCGACAATGGTTAGATGTGAACTAATGAAAGTCACTAGACTGACACTAGCTTACTTATGAAATTAGAGAGAAATGAATAAACTGGGCTTTGTGAATTAAATTTGGTGAAGAATCAAACTCATAAATCTGAGAATGAGAAGATGGGGCCCTGAAACACTCAGAAAAAGTTAGAATACTCCAACTATGATGGTGGAGTGTGCAAGGAAGAAGAACAATGTAGATTCATAGTCTCACACCTCAAAACACAAGTCAAGAGGAATGCTAAGAAAAACATGATCCTAAAAGTGATTTTCTTATGTTTGTTTAGCTTATGCTATTTAGAACTGACCATGTGAATTCAGAATAGAATTTTTGGTTGGGAAGGCATCCTACAAAGAAGGATATCTAAAAGGTGAGGTTTCAGGTTATGTTATGGTGGGGGTGCTCTCTGATAGGTAAATGGACAAAGATAACTAGATGGGGAGTACTTACAAATCCTCTAATCATGTGATCATTGACAAGCATTCCTAGGTAAGATGTCCCATTTGGTGTCCTAAAAATTTTCACCATTTTCTTTATGTTTTTGATGAAACAGATAGAGTTATTGGGTGAGGAGGAATACCTGTCATGTTGGTCAATTGGAGGTTGATGTGCATGTTTTGAATTATCGATCTGATGCTAACTGTGAGAGCTTCCTTTTGGCTAGGAGGAATGAACTAAAATATAAAACAAGACCGCAAAAGAAGAGTTAAAGAATATATGCTAATGGACTACCTACTATGTGCTAGATCTAGGAAGTGTGATACTCCCTAGATGGTTGTCAATCCACTATTTAAAACAACTTAATGTGAGAAATAAACAAATTCCTACTATAGTTGATATGATTTAGGTATCTCATTCAAATACAATAAGAAAATCTAATCATAACAGGCTAGGCTATAATCAGATCTGAATGGAGGGGTAATTGTCAAGGTACTGGGACTGGTCAGGGTCAAGTTCTAGGTTGCTTAGGTCACTTGGATGAAGGTTCTTAGGTTATGTTATTAGAAAAGGTATTAAACATAGAGACCGATGTTGGTTTGGTATAACCAATGATGGTTTAAAAGGGACCGACGATGGTCATGGGTAACTAGCATCAGTAGGGTTGGGGTGAAAGAAACTTAATGAGATTTGGTTGTAGAGGTTGATCTGAGGTTAAACAAAGACAAAAGTGGGGTGGAGAGGTCTGTGGGAATCTTAGGTATACTCATAGATGTGTAATAGTGATATAGGTGATTTAATGGTGTGGGTGGAGGAATGGTTGAGTTTAAGGGTAAAGGTAAATGGTAGGGGAATGAGAGTGAAAGTGTAAACCGATAACATGGAATAGAATAACTTAATAGATGAAGTAGAAATAGATGATGCTAGTTAAAATTATACTTACTATGGTGTAGGTTCAAATGGCTGGATGGTGATGACGGTTGATTAGAGGAATGATGTTTGGTACCGTGACATTGCTTCTCAGAATGTTATCATGAGTGTAATACCTTTGGATCTTTCCTGGTGTTGGCTATGGATGTCTAGAGGTATGAAAAGGCTCTCATCTTGCTTTCATACAATTCTCTTATCTTCTTCTAAATTCTAGAATGTTCCAACCTTTCCCACAAGGTTCCTAAAGTGAATAAATGGTAACCGATACGGTTCCTGATTGATCGACATCGGTTTTGCGATGATCGGCGTCGGTTAAGGTGGGATTCTCTAGGTTTACTAAAAATGGAAGATCTTGGCAATCACTTAGGCCAAGTTTGTTTTTATTCTTGCGGATCAAAATGGAAGTTTCCTTCTAATGAGTGGGAATGTGGTTAGAGGAATAATAGGCATGTGCTTTTAGGGTTAAACTAAATCTTAGCTCATTAAGGTAAGTGGGACTAAGTCTTAGTTAGTTATGGAAACATGCTATGAATAGGTCTATGGTGAGGTGTCTAGGTGAGGTGGAAATTAGTTTAATTAGGATAATTAAATAATAAATATTGTGAGAATAGGTATTAATTTAATTAAAGTAATTGAATTAATATTAATGTGGGGTGAAAGGGGCCATGGTTAGAGGAACATGTTTAAGTTGGTTATTTGACAAGGGGCTAAGGGGAGTGTGACCAAATTTTTGGTGTCTACAACATCTTTACATATGGATTTGACTACTTGATCATCTTCTCCTTGTAGGTCTAACCATATGAGAAGTAATCAATCAACAAAAACAACTATAAAAATGATTCAACAACCATTGCTGTGACCTCGTCCTCTGAATGCTCCTCGGTAACCTCAACATCTACCATGGCCTCCATTAGAGCTTCCTTCATTATGATTATGGTCATGATGCTCACCTTTCTCCTTAGAATTATTTTCAACACTAGTTTGTCATACACTAATATCAATGACATCATGAATATGATCAATCAACCTATAATCTTCAGTATCATGAGTGGAAGACTTGCAAATCTTGTAGTAACAGGACACATTCTTTCTTATCGTGTGTTGAAACAATGGGCACCGATTTGAAACATGGTCTAAGTGATAGATCTCATAGTCTAGAAACAAGGAGTACACTGATTTACAAGGAAAATTATCCTTAGTATGCCCTTCTACTTCATAATCTATACACCTACGCATATCATGTGCCGAATTAGTAGATAATTTCTCTCATTGTTTTGCCATTGCTACAATCTGAGCTTCCAAAAGTGGGATTACACCTATGTCTACACTTCCTACTACCTCAATGCACAGAGCTACTTCAAGTGCCTTATACGGATCTGTATAGTTATTATGTGAAAGTACCCTTCTAAAGCGTGATCAATCATCCAAAAACCAATGTGCATACTTGACTCGCATGTATGCCATAAGATAATTTAGACAAAATGGTTTTTAACCGAGCATCATACTCCCAAACACTCTCGAAGTTCCCTACTTACTATATTTCAATGTATTAATGTTCTTCTCGCTCAAAATCATGGATAAAAAATTCTTTCAAGAAATCATCCTACAATTCAATATAATCTACACAATTTTTTTCATGGTCAAACTTTCTGTACCAACTATGTGTGTGCCCCTATAATGTAGTTGCAAACTGACTCACCTTGTGCTCTGGAGTAGTGATACCCTTCATGTAACATAGTATCGACACATATGTATGTGCTCAGCTACATATTCAATGCCTCTATATTCGGAAGCCATAGAGACATCTCCATGTAAATCTGTTGGGGTTAGTACGGACCTTTCCCATTAAATCTAGTACATGTGTTTCCTCATGTGTTGCATCTTCCTCTAGATCCACCGAGATATGCCAGCACCCAAGCCACATGAACCTCCTTATCATCCTCATGAAGTAGAAACATACCAAAGAATGCACTTCCTTATGTTCCAATGGTTGTGTTAAACTTGAATCCCATAGTCTATGAATTTGTACTACTTCTAGAGGTTATACCAATGTTCTAAACTCCCACATTCTTTTCCAAAAAGATACCTCCATTTGGTCCTTCAAATAAAACAGATTATGATTTCATGATATATGAATAATCTCCCTAATTAACTCTTGAACTTGACTATAAATTGAATCTATCTAGTACAAATATACTGCTCACACTAAATTTCTTACTGTTAACTACCATAGAATTTCTAAAACCAAACACAAAGCCTAGGTCGCTAGGTAGGTTCATATACCCGCCTTGGTGGTCCACAATTTTTGTCGATGCACCATCATCAAAAGCCAAAGAGGTTTCTCTGCCATGATTTCCTTAATGGGGAGTTCTAGAAGCTTTGTCTCCATGTCCTTTGAATTAGCTCCAAATCCTTCATGAGCCATCTCCCTCCACAACACCATTATTTTTGTTATCTCCCATTGCTTCATTAGATCCCTCTTGCATGCTTCATTAAACTTAAGCCACCTTTCTTCTCTTTTTCTCTCTTCCACTAGGTCCGCCATCTTCACGAAATCCATTCTTTCCCCATGCATGGTGGGGTTTATCTAGTAATAGGTTTATCTTCCAAATCTAGGGTTACGGTTAAGATATTCATTGACAATGGAATACCATGTAAGTAAGATCCCCTAGGATTGTGTAATAGTTGGAACTCAACAAATTATAGGAAAGAGTAAGTGGAAACTATATACTCAAGAATATAGCTGTTTAAAACACCATGGAACCAAACATCCACATAGCACGTCTAAATCAGATCTACATCATACAAGGCCTAGAATTATTCCTACATCCAAACAAGTGTGTGAAACCTCCAATTTCTCTTAGACATGTAAGAAACCAACCACTCATACAACTCTATGGGAAAGATAGAAAATAACATCTCATATAATGTGTCATATAGATTCTTCTCAACCCACGCACGTGCATTAAACTCAGGTCTAGTGCTAAATCTATGAGCATACTCTTCTTCTATATCATTTAACCACTCTTCAATATTGGCCAAGGTCAACTAGTACATCTTCATCATACAACATCCTAAAAAACAACTAAGAAAGAGGTCCCAGAAATGAAACCAATGATGTAGCCTAGAATTCACTACAAATAGCCCAAGGTGTGCTAACACATCACTCAGCCTGAACTAAGCACTCACCGAAGCGCGCAAGGGTACCAAGTCCCTCTTAGTGAAGCTTGTTCAAGATGTTAGCATGATTACAAGTATATTTCATATCCATAATAGATAATTGATTAAACCACATGTGTAAACTAGATCTAGATCTAAACCATATGAAGGAATAACTAAAAATTACTATAATCAATTTTACCATACAAGATCCATGTTCAGTTACATCCAACACCAATATCCAGCCAATAAGATCCATTCTATTAAATATTGTAAAACTCATAAGCTTCTTACATACATCATGAAGTCACCATGGTTATGTGCGCTAACAGATTTGCAACATAACACTACAATAATCACGAACTTACTAAACCATGCAAATCAATACATATTTATAGGGGTGGGGACTTTCCCTTCACCACCCATGCACCTTCCAAAAATAGGCTACATGCTAATAATATCCATGTGCCCTTACATAAAAATACAAAAGCATGCAAGTGTTAATAATATATCTCCTATAGTTAACTCCTAGTATAGATCCTATTATTAGTTCAAAACTTTGCATGGCGCTAAATCTTCGCTTATATAAAAGAACCTTGTGTAGCCCACAAGTCTCCATACCTTTGTGTTCTCTGCACTCCATGTCCAAAAATATCCTTGATCTGTAAAAGTGGATAAGTCATGTTTCCAACCTATTCATGGGCACTCACTTGTTTTGTTATACCTACGCACTCTTCTCGTGTGCCCAAACCTTATGCACTTCCATACTTGAGTTGTATTTCCTTGGCCCAAAAAAATCAATTATAATATAGTACCCCTATGGATACATTGGTAATGATGAATCCCACCTAATCCTCATCACCTCTAAATGACCCCACTCCTCATCCGATAAATTCTCATGCTTCTCATCAAGACTCTTTGGGACCTTATCCCTGTATTCAATCGGTATCTAGCTTACATCCACAAAAACAACAAAACAAATATTAGATATAAAAACCAATAAAAATAACTTAATCAATTATAAAATTTATCTACTACACATATATCTAAAATAAAACTAAATCACTTGTGATCAATACAACCTACCGGTGATCACTACCAATCACCGTCAATCCTATGGATTATTGACAATTTTATAAAAATCGTTGATAATCCCATAACCTTTAAAAAACAAAAAAATCAAGTAGACCACCTACCTCATCACACATAGGTCTCCAACATCTTTGTCCAACTCAATTTTCCTCTATATCGCTCAAATAAAACTTAAAATCACACAAAAATATTCTAATAATCTCACTATAACAAAATCACAAAGGTTCAAATGAACCTCTTGCATGCTTTATACATTGAATTTTTGTTTTCCCACCTTCCCGATCACCTCCGGTCCTTATGATCACCGATGATTCATTCGATCACCAATGATCTAGATAATCATAGGTGATTTATTCCCATTTTTCAAACCCATCCTTAAATGGCCCCGTAGCCTTATCCAATTATCATTTTTTCACAATTTATCCATCAATATATAATCAATCCCACCCTTATCAAAATCTATCTTGGATCACACAACCTTATCACCTGGTAAGTCATATGTCTATAGGACACAACATTGTTTCTTCCCCTATCACTTGATATCTTTTCCTTGAAATCCCACCTTTGTGGAAACACCATTTATCATACCTCGCGTATCCGAATACTATTTTGATAGCATATATAGATGGGATCATTTCCCTTGACTTCTTCCTATGATTCATATTTCTATAGGTTGTGAACCCACTGGTTCCCCTATCAATTGACTCCATGGTAGCGTAGGTACACCTTTATAGTAATATTATTTTCATTCCTAGTTTTGGGGAAACTTAAAACAAAAAACACCATCATGTAAACCTATCTCATCCAACAAACATTTAAAACCGGTGATTATTGCACTTCATCATAATCACCCCTGGTTTGAGGGGGAACCACCCATCAAAGCATAAATCAAATTATCTCACTCATTTTTGTCTAGAAAATTTTCCATCACAAACCACTTGACAAAAAGAGGAAAATGTAGACATCGGGTTTTCATCACCTTAGGTAACCCTACATCCCACACATACACAATTAAATCACTAAACCTATTATTCTAATCATAACTTAAGTCATTACCCTCATCCCATAAAATCATATTTTACCCCCATAAACCTCGTAACTCCCTAACCATATACCACCCATCTAAACACATTTTTACCCCATTACCCAAATCCCTAACATCTTAAAATCCTCACCTCATATCCGCACTCATGAAATCCTAAGTTGGAAGTGGTTAAAATTTCTTCCAAATTGCTTTCCCCAAAATTTCTGAATTAAGAATCCTAACCGATCACTTGTGATTTGAAATAAAACCACATATCTCTTGTTTCAAGATCTTGAAAGGTTATATTGAAGACCTATTACATTATAGAATGAAACGAAATTATCACCAATCTCTAGACGTCATCAACACTCCTATCAATCTATCATATATCTTATAGACCTCCTACTAGCACCTGTAGGTATTCTCACTTAGTCTTACGTCCAAATTAAGTAAATTATCATTTAATCTATTTTCATTCCATTTGTGTACCAAATAGGAGACAAAATAATCATTTCTAGTCTTTGTTTCTATAAAATTTCTTTGTTATCAAGACATCATCTTTTTGTAGGGATCACTAATGATCCGTTTGATTGCTAACAACTGTATGATTCCCATGATCCCCTAAATCGTTGATGATCTCTATCAAAATTTACTAATTTATAAGTTATTTTCATAATTAGAATTTATATCAAGTCTATTCTAGTCTTACCAAACTGTCTTCAAGCATTTATGTTCTATATATGACTATTCCGGTCTCTCTCACCCAATCACCAACATTTATGATCTTCTCGATCGTCAACCGATATTTGTGTATTTGACATCCTCCAAAAACTCACCTAATGCACTATCACATTCACACCATACTTAAAATACATTGAAGATCAATTTGAAATCCTCCATGAACTCACCTTATGTTCCATCACATTCGCACCAAACTTTGAATACATTAAAGAGTAGTTATAAATCCTCTAAGAAATACAAGAAGAAACCAAGGAGTTCTGGAATGACTATTTCAAGGACGTTGAGATTGACACAACCCTCGCTTGGTATGCTTATGAAGATGAACAAGATCTTCCTATCCATCTTAAATTTTTAAATATCTTTATTATCGTTTATCTTATTATCATTATCAAATCAACTTAATTATATCAAATGATTTGAAACCCTTCAAGGAAGTCCCTCTGGATTCCTAGGTTCTTCCTTTGTTGAGTAATTTTTATTGTGTTTATATAATACCTCTTTTCTTATCTATCTTCGCTTACAGTTCTTCTCACTCAATGAAAGGGGGAGCATTTTCACATTCTCTATGTTTCATCATCCCGACAAAGTGATCGCGGTGCGGTGCATCGGTAAACCTTGGTCATTTGATTGTTAGGTAATTTTTTATTTATAGCACTAACCCAAAAACTACCTTAAACAATTGTCCCACAATTTGGAGTTCTTTCCATGTTTCCCTGTGGTGTTGAACCTAGTTTTAGCAAGGGTGCAACATCATACAAAAATAAGGACCAAAGGGCATATACTAGTCAATTGTGTCAATTAGCACCATTTGTTATCATGAGTTTTATGCATGATCTTGGTGATATTCTTTTCAGTGGCCTTAACTTGACCTTTCCCTTTAGGGTAATATGGAGGGATAAAGTATGTTTGATTTTGAATTTAGCGCAAAAATTCTTGATATAATTTTTAAATGTGTGGACACCACTTTTTCACCCCTAGGTGACCCTACACATATTAAATGCATTATAATTTTTACACTATCATTATTATCCTAAGCCCATTATTGACCATATTTTATAATTACCATCTTAAATCCCCAATTACACATATAGAATCCCATTTACCCTTCCTAACCTATTAAAAACAACCTTAACCCCATTTACCCTAACCATCCTAACCTCCTAAATTATTCCTACCTATATCCTTAAGCCTCTACCATTCTTGAACCAACTTAAAGCCTCATATGGCAAGTGGTTTTAACCATTTTTTATCCTTCCTTATTTATATCTTAACAATATTGAACCGATCAATGATAATCTATGATAGGCGGTGATCGTTACGATCATCATCGATCCTTTTTAGTCACAAATATTCCTCATTCCTCGGTTAGATGGACTTACTTTGGATAAATTCTTGAAGCATTGAGACCCGCACACATTCTAAGTAACCCGTGATGTTGGAATGAATATTTATAGATTAATTATGCCCTTTGTAATTCCCTCTCAAGCATTAGGTCCACCATTAGAGCTTTGTCATCTACATCACCACTCATCAATGTATAGTTCTCTAAGTTGTGTTGTTTTAGTCCTAGTTACATTAGCTAAATTGTTTATACACTCATCTTCACACACCCATATAGGAATCCTCTATTTTATCTTCCATTCAAAAATTTATCCAACCTTTTATTAAATCATTCAATTTACCTTGGATCATCGACGATCCCCAATTTTCATCGATTTACCCAATCGCCATCGATCGACCCTAATCCCTTTCGCAATTAATTTAGCCCATTCTACATATTATAGTCTATGTTTTTTGCACCCATTCCATCTCTACATCACATGTGCCTCACCTTTACATTTCCATAATCCCAATTACATTAGAAACAACCTATTTTACCTATTTTAATTGAAACAAAATTATGTTTCCCAATCACCTCGACCCATAATTGGTGTCAATATTTTTCCTTTTTCCTTATATTACAATATTTATCAATTTTATCATCTAATTTTTCTAACAATCTATTTCATAAGGATGTCTTGTCTTTATACGAATTTTGTAGGACAAGTACACCCCATAAAAACATCCATGAACTTCATATCATCCCATAACCTTCCCTGTTGGGAGAAATTTGATGTAGCTCATGAGCTCGGCCTTTGTGGCATTACGATGATGCCGAACCATGATGATATTGAATATCAACTAGAGATCCTTAGGGAAGAAAGTGATGTAGCTGACCAAGTTTGGGCATACTACTTTGACAACTTATATCTATTTTTGGCCATTTCCTAAGAACTTTCCTATGATCATTCATACATCCAAGAGTGTATGGAAGAATAAAATAATGTCTCTCTACATCATTTCTAATCTAGTAAAAATCATTTATTTCTTTATAGTACCCAATATTTCCATCATCATTCTTTATCCACTTAAGTGTTAACAATGGGTTAATATACTTACAAGGAATTCTATTGATTTCTTGTACCGACCATTTCAGTAACTCGTCATTGTGTTATTTAACTCCATATTTTACTAAGCATATTTGGTGTGCAGGTGATTCACCCCATTATAAGAGGAACATTTTGCACCCATATGGAATTAACTTCATCATCATCTAAGTAAAAGGTAACATGAACCCTTTCTTTTTCAAAGTTACTTATTTCTTAGCATATTTATCTTTAACTTGAATTAGGAGTAGGAAATTTGGTAAACATTCTAGACACCCAGTGGGACCCTGTCCCTTTGGTGAGTTCTTCTTTCTTTCAAGACTGAATTCTATTTTCTTGTTTTTCTTTCTTTTGCAAATCACTAATCCTGGATCTTGGAGATCTTTTCTCACCTTCCGGAAGCATAGAAAATACAGAAAAAGGAAAAAGTGAATCCATGTTT
The DNA here is from genome assembly GCA_018340775.1 of Taxus wallichiana var. yunnanensis. Taxonomy (NCBI): domain Eukaryota; kingdom Viridiplantae; phylum Streptophyta; class Pinopsida; order Cupressales; family Taxaceae; genus Taxus; species Taxus wallichiana. The sequence goes on along the minus strand of CM031237.1, from coordinate 582,635,503 downwards.
ATTACAATCTCTTGTACATCCATGATTATATGGAATAATAAACTAATCTCTCTCTACATTATTATTTATCTAAGCAAAAAGCATATATTTATTTATTATATCCTGTATTTCCATCAACATTATTTACCTACTTAAGTTTTGAAAGTAGGTTGAAAGCCTTACAAGAAATTCCATTGATTTCTGGATGACCATAAAAACATATAAAATGGTGGATGTATAAAAGGGAAGAGAAATCCCTAGAAAGATAACTCTTGAAAATTAAAAAAATCATGTAATATTTTGTCATTTATTTAATGAATGTATCTCTGGTGTTCCTAATTTAGTAGAAGTATTTTATTATTTATCCCCTTTTGAAGGGTATACAAGCCCACTCTTTCCAAAGGAATGTGGATTAGTAAATCAATATATTTTATTTACATTTTATTTTTCATCTTTTATTATGCATTATAGACTATTTTTAACATCTTGATTAGTTACATTGCTAACATACAAGTTTTTAAAAAATCCAAAAAATATTATTAGTTTTTTTAATTTTAGAAGAGATATATATTAAGTGTGTCATTTCAATTTCCAAGTAATTTGAGCAATAGTGTGATTTTTATTCTACAAGCATGATTTCATTTACAATGGTGTGATTTCAATTCTACTAGTATGATTTCAATTCTACAAGTGTGATTTCAATTTTTCAATACTTGATTTCATTTACAACAATGTGATTTAGTTAGGAAACAATTTCAATTAAGATTTAATTTAAAATATTGGTTAATATTGTTTGAGATCTAGCCTCATGTGTAATTTCCTAGACAAGAGCTCAGATTGAAATTCAACAAATTAGTTGGAATTATTGGTGAGAAAACAAACCTACAACATACCTCGTTATGTATACCATCGAGGCTCATATACCTAATATTCTTAGTAAAAATATGTGATTTTTACTTTTATGTTGACACATATTCAATTACTTCTTCTAGTGAATCGTTATGTCCTAGGCCTTCACATTACGGCTCATATTTCACATTATTCTACTACCCGGCTCTTTATCTTCTCGAGCCTTATATTAGTTTTTATATTGTATGTTTCTTCTCATATATATCTCCCTTTTGGGCCTCCTACTAGGTATTCTATTACATATACTACTTCTACTATATATATCCCTCATCAAAATCTTGTCATGTCTTATCATACACATGTTAATCCTCATAAGTATTTCCATCCTGTATCCTATACAATATACTATAACCGCAACACAAATAATATAGGATTTTCCTTCTTCAATTATGACATATTTGACACTTGAGTCTCCTTCACTTTTTAGGCCTACCCTACCTCCCGATGAGGCCCCCATTGGGTAGATTTTATACTACTCACTCTCCCTATACATAGTTATGTTTAAAATTACAAAAATATTCAAATATAAAATAAAATTCAAAATATTTACACAAATACAAAATCAAGATTTATGCATTACTTGATTATCTAGTTTGCACTCTATTTATGTTGTTTGTTTTATTGGTTTAATAGATAGCATAATTTTATATATCCTTTGTATGAACATGCATTCAAGAGGTATGTTGAGTTTGATATAAAGACATACATAGATCCATACATGATGATAGGAGTTGTCCTAGTCCCTTCCTAGTGACATTTATAATTTGGGGCATCTCCTATGTTATGGAGGTGTTTTTTTTTCATTAAAATTACTTTCTACTTCCTCATTGTGATTGGTTAAATTTCTTGTTTATATGATGTCTATTGAGCTAACAAGACTAGCACATGTGCCTAGTACAACACTAACCTATCTTGTTTTATGATATTTTTCACTTTTGTTTGCTACAATTTTTTTCTATATTGTTTTTCTCCTTGATTACCTCAATACTTGATTACTTATTATATGAAACATGTGTGTCTTTATTGTCTTGTGACACCGTAAGAGTGTAAACACTTAATTTTTGTAATTTTAACTTTGGTAACCTTGAATCGACTATGCACTCTTACTCTAACAAACACATCTTCTCCTTTCCACTTAGGAATTCCCAAGATCTATTCTTTAACTTGTTTATCCTTACACATTGACATGTTCACAAACTATGAGAACACGATGGATAGAATCTATAAAGAAACATCAACTCGCCATCTCTAAACCTCATTTAGTATGTTCCGTCCTATTTTCCAATAACATATAATCTGGTTATGACCGTATTGTATGGCCCTTACCCATTTTTACAGCCTTAGACGGACATGTATTCTAATGGCACTTTTAAAAGTAAATATTTATTTAGGTTTTATACTTCCTCTCGGTCCAATTTTATTAGATAAATCATCTCGCGAAACTCTATATAAGAAATTAAACACTAATTCATTTACTAACCTATAACTCCTAAGGTAATGCACTAGAGAACTCACTTCATACACTTGAAAAATTCATCTAAAGCTCACTAAATCTAAAAATTTGACATCCAAAGACATTTGGGAAGCACTAACATCATGTTTAAATATGAAAAATAGGTCAAAGCATCTATATCTCTCATCTATAAGCATCAAAATTTTCTCTCTCCAAGTGTTTTAGAAAGAGATAAGTCAAATAAAGAATGGTTAAATCCTTTTTCTAAATCTAATTGATCTATTTAGATATCACGTGATAGATGGATAAGAACATGTGGTTTAAGGCCTCTTCAAATTAGTTCCAATGTCATCATTGACATGGGTTATTGTAACCCTTCGAATATTTTTTTTTATGACTCTTCATCCATGGATATAGTTTGAGATGATGATGAGTCCTTTTAGAGAGCTTCATTGCAAGTGCAATAACTAGGGTTTGACAGATAACATAAAAATGTAGGAAGGTGAGAAAACCAAAAAGTTGTAGAAGTTATCTTAGAGATATTACAAGACTATAGATAAGGTCTTAGACCATATAGTATGGCTCGACTATATTATATGGTCCTAACCCCAAGCATATTTATAGATATAATCCAATATGTGAGGGTTTCCTGTGTTCGATTCTCTTAAATTTAGTGTTCTACACTCCCATATACTTCCAATAATTATTTGTAGGAAGTTAAGTGCCTTTATACCTTTTTATGCTTTTAGTTGTATGTTATGTTAAGTGGTGTATTGTAATTTATTTTATTTTATTATGCTACAACAAGTTTAAATGATAGTAAAATAAATAAATGACTCAAACACATAAGAAACTGAATAAAACCCCTAAGTGCAATAGAGAGTAAGGTTACTTAGTTAATTTCATAAATAATCCTTGTAGTGTTAGAAGGTGGAAGAATGGAAGTACATGACCTCAAAACTGAACCCAAAAAAGTGTAGGAGTGCAGGAGGAGCTGGGATCGGGGCACATGGACTGGTATCGGGGTGCCTAGGTGTTAGGATCCCTTCCAAGGTACGAGGATATGTGAAGGGGATCTAGAGATGAATTTCACATGGTCACTGGTTGATACAAAACCCTCTTAGTTTGTCACTAGATGGTCATACTATGATCACATATGTTACTGATAACCTAGAATAAAGAGATCACCTACAAAACCCTCAAAAGAACATCAAATCCTTTAAAATAAAGATGTAAAATGAGGGTTCAGATTGTCCTCAGCTATCAAACAAGTGATCTTACGACTAAGAACTACACTACATCTTAGAATCAATGTAGTTCTATGTGTGTGTGTCTAATCATTCCCTAGGTGGCTCTTGTGTTTTTGCACTTAATAGAAATAAAATTAGCTAGATATAAAAATATGTAGTAGATGTGTGCATGGAATAAAATGAACTTCCCTCCTATGCGTGTGATGTAGAAAACTAGCCCTTGTTCATTATAATGGTGTTAGATGAATGAAAATATGATCTTGAGTGCTTGTGAGATGCAACCTTAGGTGATAGTATAGATGCTTAGAGCTTGGTCCTTTAATTTGGTCACATAACTTTATATTTATATTCTTCTCTTGTTCAAATTTTGTAATTGATCACTAAAAAGCTGACCCCTAAGAGATAAGGATTCCCAATGGCTAGAAAGGACCCAAAAAGGAACAATCAAAGTAAAATAATGTCTAGGGAACCTAGAGGAGATGAGGATGCTTGGGCATTTTCATCCTAGTTTCTGCATTGGCGTTTAGAGCTAGAAAAGGTGAAGTATGGATGTTTAGACTGGGAAGTGACATCTGTAATTCAAGGAGGGAGGATAGGAAGGAAACTAAGAGTCCAAGTATAATTATCAATTAGTAATTTTCTCTCTTAAGAAGCATATGAATAGTAGTATTTGATTAGGACCTAGTAATGTACCTAAATTACATGATTTAATGTCTACGTTTTCCCCCACTTTATGTCATTGAGTGAAATATTGGTAACATAAAGTAGATAGAGATGCATACCTGATAACCATATAGATCGATGTATAAGAGCATGCTTGAGATAAGAAAATCAAGGAGTGATAAAAAGTGTGAAGCGTGGATGCTAAAGAAGAGGAAGTAAAAAGAAAAGTGATAAATAATGACCCTAGGGTGAAAACACACATGTAGATGTGATGTTGTACATGTTGATGATTTTCTTGGAGTGTGGTGGTTGTGTGTTGATGTTGACTAATTCTTCCCATAAGAATGGACCTACAAGAAGAATGAACAAGTATTCAAATATGTGTGTGTATATATATGTGTGTGTATGTGTGTGTGTGTGTGTGTGTGTGTGTGTGTAAAACTACATGTAAAAAGTGTGTAAAAATATGTAAATAGTAGAAAAAGGAACATGTGCACCTGATCCATGATGAGAAAAAGTGATAGAAAGGATCCTAAAGATGTTGATGAAGAGAAATTTTTTGGGTGATCTCATGCCATGGAAGAAGTAGTGTAGGGAGAAAGTTCTAGTATTATTCTCCAACCTTTGACTACTTCGAAGTAAAAAAACCACTAAGCAGATGGTGTGTACAATTCTAATCCAATGTGAATAAGTGTGATCAAATGTGATTTTGAAGTTCTAAAGGACTATCTTCCCTATGAAAATCCTTTGTTACAATGCTGAAAATTATACTAAAATGAAAAGTGTTGTGTATCTAACCCTGGTCTCGGTGCACCCAGAAGGGACATAAACACCTAGGAACCCAATTCGATTCTCCGGGCACTAGTGTCTATGTGTTGAAGTAAGGACCCAAGTCTAATTCTAAGCCATGTTAGAGTCTATAGACTGTGTTGACTCTATGTTGTATTGTTTTGAATCAGAATCGTAGACTGTTGAGCTATAACTATAACTATTGAATGGGGTGGTGATTCACCGAGCATAATCCTCCATCGGTTGGGGTGCATGCGACATAACTAGGAGGATGCGGCCCAAAATAGGACCCCATGTTTAAGTTATACCAATATATAGGAGGGAATGTTATTGGTAAAAACCAAAGAACATGCAGAAATGGCTAGAATTCAAGTGTTAGTGCAAACAAACATGCATATAGAAAATAGTGTAAGCTACCAAGAAAGAAGACAATGTAGACCAAAAAAAGTGGGTTGTAAACATGGGACATCACTCATGATTTTGGAATACAATTGATGCCATAATGGTCAAATTCATACAAAGTGTGCACACAAGAAATATCATAGGAAAATCCCAAAAATAATGACAAACAAGAGTAAGAAAACATCAGATAACCATGGTGGAAAATAGGTCCTATAAGGAAAATGTTGCACATGAAGCACCCATTAGCATGTTAGAAAGATATAAAGTATGTTGAAGCATGTATAATCTAAACTAATATTGTGCTATGTAAAATAATGAAACAATAGCACTTGAAATGAGTATGAATTTTGATTCCCCAAGAGGCGTTGTGGGACTAGTATGAGGTATTGTGCCAAACATCCATGCTATGTGGAATGATTTGTAAAGTCTATGATCATAATTAGAAAGCAAGTGAACGCACATTTTGGTATGATAAAGATAATGACATATAAGATCTATATCTAACACGTGTATTAAATTGCTCATATAAGCATAAGAACATAAGAACTATGTACAATCAAGATATGCAACATGTTATGGATGAGATGGAATGGAATGCAATATGAGTGTGATAGGGGGTAGTGTGCCCCAAAGTATGGATGTAGGAATGAGTGAAGTATGTTAATTTATACAAGACCCCTCATCAGTCAAGAATGAACCATATTGAAAGAGTGCATCATCAGAAAATGGTTCGAATGATGTGTTTATGTGACCAAAAGTGTGGAGTGTAGAATACATGGATGATGAAGCATTGTGTGTAGATTTTAAAGAGAGATGAAAATCAAACGTAAGTAAAAATTGATTAAGGAGACCAAGAATGACTATGTATTTTAAATTTTAGATCATATAATGTGTGAATAAGATGTGGGGAAGAGTGATTATGAAGATGTAGTGTAAGATGTAGACATGGTGAGGTTCGATTCTTATTTAGACCCTCAGCAGTCAAGTATGAACCTTGAGACTAGAGTGCATCGTAGGGTACTATGTGTGTAAAGGTTCAATCATGATGTGTAGAGTGTAGAATAAAATAGGAATATACATGAGTAAGATGTGCTAGAATGATGTAGATTGTAGGTGTGTAGTTTGTTGTTTGAGATTGTGACACTAGAAAGATGTGCGTTGAATGGGTTGATTGTGATCATGTGTAATGTGTAATGCAAGATTTGTAGATTGTTTAAGATATATAGGTGTATAAAGCACAAAGTGCATATAATGTATAATAGATGGATGAGGAAGATTACATATATGGGAAAGATGTGTGATGTGTGAGAATGTGTAATGTGTAGAAAGCACAAAGTGCGTATGATATGTAGCATAAGTAAGAAGGTAATGTCGAAGGTAAGGATAGTGTAAAATATATAAAATGTGTAGTAGTAAAGTGTGTAGAATGCGTAGGTGTAGAAATCACAAAGTGCGTATGATATGTAATAGATGCAAGGAGAGGATGTATGAAGTGTATAACATGTATGATGTGTAGGAAAATAAAAATGTCATAGATATGAAATGTCAAGTGTTTGAGGTTCATGTGTATAGTATGCCCTCAATAGTTAAGTGTGAACCAAAGCACGAGAGTGCGCCATATGTTAATGACGATATTAATGTATGAAGATGTTTATGTTGTATGTGAGACACTAGGTGTGAAATGATGAAAATATAAGACACACGTTGATGTAAGAATGGGGAAGATTAAATAGTGTGATGCCCCCAAGTATGTGATAATGAATGTATTATTTGATAAAATTGAAAAGACGGGTCCTCCACCGATGCTTGAGGAGATAAAGGCTTGTGACTAGGATCTAATATTGGGTGTATATGTGATATATATTGTATACGTGAATGAATCATATACACATGTGACCGATGAGTATTTTGCAGAGGCAAGGGAAACCTTAGTTTAACAGAATGAGGATGAGATACACCTATGTGAAGAAAAACGTGGAGGTGATGAACACCTATGTGAAATAGAATTTGGAGGTAATGGACACCTATGTGAAACAATACATGAAGGTGAGGCATACAAAGGTGAAGGAGTTGTCAAAATGCTAGACCTATACTAGTGTGATGCACTAGCAGGACCTATGAGGATGAATGTGTCACACCCAAGTAGAAGATATAGAGAGAAGGTTTTTATGATTCAAATGTCCGGGGACCTATATGCTCTAGCAAGTGTGAGATCCACCTAAAGAGAAGTTTGAGGAAATTTTGTTCATAGAGGAACACCTCATATAGTGATAACCTGGTTGTTATGCATGAACTTAAGACACATATGAGGCATGGAAACAATTTCTTGAGTGACCATGACCCATGGAGAACCTAAGAGCATGTCACAATTATGGATGTTTGGTTCCACAAGGAAAGGCACAAGCATGGTGAGAGGACCAAAAGTGACTGGAAGCTTGACATAGCCATAAGATCTAGGCACTGGATATGAGTTCGTGAGAGTGGATAGATGATAACTTAAGTAAGGAAATAGAACATATTTTGTTGAAAGGATGGATCAATCATAGTGTTATTTATAGGAGTAGATCCAATAGATAATGTAGCATGGTGATCATAATTAGAGAATAAAATGATAGGTTGTGATGAATCAACATGAGAAACTAGAAAATTAAGAGGTCTAATGAAGGAGGAGGGACAACATGATATGCATGATTAGTTGAGGATTTGACAACTTTATTTTCATTGTTTGGAAGGGATTATTGAATAATTTAAGATTGTTATTTTCATCTAATGGTGGAGAATGTGATGTCTTAGGAAGTTCAATTTGATTATTTTCTACGAGATCATGAATAATATGGCATATTTTAAAAAATCGTAAGTGAAATATCCAATACATTGGTGATAGTCACATCTAGAATTTTTGTTGTAGTTGCGGCCCTTAGGGTGAGATGGATCCATAGTAAGTGGAGGAGGAAACATAATTAGGTTGTTGTCAATAAGTTTTGGTAATAAGATATGTGGAGCACATGTTAATTTTGTAAACGTACGATGTTGAGGTTCCAATTAAAGATTCTCATGAGGACATACAAAGTTAACAATGACCTTTGCTTCATTGATCTTAGTAGATGGTTTGAAATGATATTTTCTTGGAAACTTTTTAGAAGATGAGGTATCCTGATCTTGATACTTATTTTTACCCATAATGAGAAGCTTGCTTTCAAGAATTTAAGAGTGAAAAAGGTAACCAAACGAAGGATGATTTTCAAAGTGGACACTTTCCTGTAGTGGTGGTAACTCTGCATGAGTAGATCTTGTAATTCTGATTCAGGTAGAACATTAGTCATCCTAGCTAGATTGTTCTTATAGAAAAGGACATAGTTCACTAGGTGTTCATTAGATTGTTGCTTTAATTGTGCTAGTTGTGCATATGAGATCTTTGAACCAATTTTGATGGAGAAGTGAGCAAGGAAGGCATCAACTAAATGAGTGAAAGATTTTACCAAAGGAACATGTAGATCATAAAACCAACACGTAACATATTTTTGACACTCCAAGGAAAGATCTTTGTTAATGGAGTATGATCATCCACATAGTTTAGACATGTCACATGAAATTTATGAATATTCTCTTGAGGATCACCATGACCATTGAATGATGGGAGATTAGGAGATACAAAGTTTTAAGGAAGTGCATATGTGGAAATGATGGGTGAAAAAGGGATATGAAGAATAAAAGTGGAATCAAGAGATGGGGAGGCATAATAAGTAGCTTGTTGGAGTTGATGATTTCAACTTGAAGATATTGATAAAGAAAAGCTAAATATTGAGTGGCGAGAAGAGGTGAAATTTTGTATGAGAAGTGATAGGTGGAGTGAAATGGTTTATATGATTAGGAATGTAGGTGGGAATGGTGGAAGTAGGTTTAATAATAGAAAGAATAGGTTGGGTAGCAATATGAATGGAGGTAGACGTGGTAGTAGTTTGAGAAATCTCAGGAAAAGTAGTGGCTTCCTCACGAGCAAAGTGTATAAAAGTAGATCTATATCTTGATGATGCTTTGTGATATGCTCTTGAATATCAGGAATATGGGTGTAATTTAAGGGCAATAAGATTTATCCATGATAAATTTTAGGTCTGAAGGATGGGTTCACCTAATGATTTATCAAAAATAAACTATGATGTAGATTACTTTGTTAAATTCTAATGTATGTTACAATATGTATATATGAAAGTAAAGTACAAAAATGACTCAAGAGCATAAGTGAAGGAATTAAAACCCTAAGTGCAATAGATATTTAGGTTACTTACCTAATTTCTTAAATAATCCCGATAGTGTGTGAATGTAGAAGACTAGCAGAATGACAAGTATAGGATCTGAAACCGAACCAAGAAAATTATAGGAGTGTAGGAGGAGCAATGACTAGGGCATGTAGATTGGTACTGGGTTTTCTAAGTGTTAATATCCCTTCCTAGGTGTTAGGTTCTACACATGGGCTCTAGAGATGAATTTCACGGGATAATTGGTTGATCCGAAACCTTCACTATTTCTCACTATATGGTCGCACTATGATCGCTGATTTTGTTGATAACCTAGAATAAAGAGATCACCTACAAAACCATCAAAATAACATCAAATGCTAAAAAAATAATATGCAAAATGAGGGTCGACTATCCTCAACTTTCAAATAAGGGATCTTTATATTGACCACCAAACTACATCTCATACCCATTATAGTTCTATGTATGTGCACGAAATTGTTCTCCAGGTGGCTCGTTTTCATGTCACACTTGATAGAGATAAAAGTAGCTAGATATAAAAATATGTAATATATGTGTGCATGGAATAAAAGGAACTTCCATCCTATGTGTGTGATGCAAAAACTAGTCCTTGTCCCTTTTAATGGTTCTATATGAATGAAAATATGTTCTCGAGTGTTTGTGAGATGTAATCTTAGGTGATAGTATATATGTTAAGATTTTGGTCCTTTAATTTGTTCACATAAATTTATATTTATATGTTTCTCTTGTTTAAATTTTGTAATTGATCACTAAAATGAAAACCCCTAAAAGATAGGGATGCCCAATGGATAGAAAGTACCAAAAAGGAAAGAGAAAAGTACAAAAAGGTCTAAGGAACCTAGAGGGGATGAGGACACCTAGGCACTAGTGTCCCTGGGCCGAGTGTTGGTGTCCGAGCCATAAAAGGTGAAGTATAGAGTGTCGAATTGGGCACCGAGGTCTATAAGGCCAAGAGGGAGGCTAGAAAGGAAACTAAGAGCCCAAGTATAATAATCAATTAGTACTTTTCTCCCATAAGAAGCATATGAATAGTAGTATGTGATTAGAACCTAGTATTGTACCCAAAGTGCATGATTTAATGTCTATAATTATATTGTTACATCTTTCTTAAATCAGTAATCAAAAATATATATATATATATATATATATATCATACACCTAATTAAATCAACCAAGATATTTAATTTATGGTTAAACATATTTGTGAACCCATTTTTAATTGAATCCTTAACCTAATCTAGGATCTCCTCCTTATGTATAGGGCCTACTAATATTAAAACCCTAGGACTTCCCTAAGGCATATATGTTTCTATTTATCAAATTATCCGCTCTTCTTTTCATCAATATCATCATGTTATTATCCTATATTTTATATGCTTTTTAGTTTAGGTCCAAAAAAATCTCCCCATACGTTAACAATGGCCAATATCCCTATAAACAAGTCCATGTTGACACTTTTCTTATCCCGATCCTACTTTCCACATGGTGATACTCGCATTCCTTGTGAAAATATACACTCTAAGCCCATCCATATTACTACTTGGTTCCCTCTATGCTTCATCCTCAATTCTTAGTCCCCACTATTAATGTTGTCACCACACATAACATAAAATAACCTATCAAGGGAAACTCATCTTCACTACCTCCCCTATATACCCTTTGGATAAGGTAGTTAAAACCCTCTAAGGAGTATGACCTATTATAGTAACTTAATAATCCTCTTGCTAAGATATCCCTATCATAGATCCTTTAGAAAGAACCAATATATAATGATATTCTTCAATATACATTGAAATCATTTACATTACCCACTAACACTCAACCAGCTATGTTTTCCTCTTTCATTGATTAAATTTAAATCCCTTGATCAATATATTACATTCATAACTACCAATATCCCTACACTATCTCATTCCACTGAAGGAGTGTAGGATGAATACCTAGAAGGAATGCACGTGCATCGAATAGGTACACTTCATCAAAGTGTAAGAGTTACGAGATTAAAGCAAGCAAGCTTTGTAAAGAAATGTGCATGCATATGAGAGCTCAAGATTCGAAAAGTGGAGTGGAATGGAAGCCTTATCTTAGCTTGTAGTGGCTTGTCATAGATCAAAAGAGGTGGTGTACATATAGGGGAGTGAATGTGTAACTCCCATGTAAGAGAATATTCCTCCATAATGGAGAAGAGGAGTTACTTTCCCAAATGGGAATGTAACTCCTATGAAACAATTACACATATGACAGATTCTCTAAGAGAATCTGTCATAAATAAGATGACACCTAGATCCATGTCCACCTAAGTGAGATGACTCACTCGGTGAGGTGGAATAACACTAAATAAGTGAAGAAAAAAACACCTACACCAACACCCCCTTCATCGTAACTTAGGATGAGGTGGCAAGTCATAAATAAGAAATGGGTCCCAGAAAAAAGCCTGATGAGGTACCCATGCACAAGAAAAAGGTCCCAAGTAGTGAAGGAAAACCCAGTGGGAAAAACATCCACCACAAGAGAAAAACACTCTCTAATCTAAGAAAGATGCCAAATATGGGTGCCGACCATAGACAAGCCTGAAAAGTTACCCATGTATAAAGAGGCAATCTCTCAGAAAGAATAAGAAGAGAGAAGAAGAGGGAGACGAGAGGAATGTAGAAGATGCCATGGAAGGATCTGAATCTCGCAACTCTAGGAAGTCTCCTAAGAATGTCAATGAAGAGATCCTCGCCTCTAGAGTAAAGAAGAGCCACCCGCAATAAACTATGTGCCTGCCCTTATGAAGGACAGAAATGACATGTTGGAAGTCCACCCACTCCAAAAAGGAAACTAAAGGCAACAACATAAAGAACTCTAAGTCTGGTGCACTGAAGTGTGACATAGGTCTAGTGAGTGAGTTCCAAGGAACCGAAGGTAATGCCATGTGCATAGAACTATCGTGAGTGAAGAGGAACACCCACAAAAAGATGTCCAAGTGATGTTAAGGGAACAAAAATCCTTTACAATAGAAAAGGGATCCATAGCTGAGGGTGGATCAATGAAGGTCTCCAGAAAAGTGGAAGTGATAAGAGTCCTAGAAGGGTCACTCCCAACAATGGAGATGATGGACTCCTTTGAAACACCTGTAGATGGATGAGGGACCTGTAGTGCATCACAAGTAGACTCTACAAAAAGATGACTAAGGTCAGGTAGATACTCATCCCAATGAGGGGGCACAACAAACAAAAGAGTGATGTCAGATAGGTATGAGTCATCCAATGAAGGTAGAGGAGTGAAGTGGGCCTCGCACACTGGAAGTGGAAAGGAGGCTGGTGTAATGACGGTGTGAGACTAAGTATGAGACTGCTTGATATCTGATGAGATGTGGGGGGTGACAACAATGTCTAGAATAGTGAGAGAAAGAGGAGAAGAGTCCTTTGTAGTACTCTCAACATCAGAACTAGATGCATAATCCTTGTCATCAAAAGTAGAACCAAGTGATCCTGTGTTAGTGGAACTGTCATCACATGAAGAAGAGGAGACAATTGAATCAAAGAACAACAATGGTGGAATTATGTGAAGGGTCTCCATAGAGGGACTGAAGAATGCTCCAGACACGGTGAGGTGGATCTAATTGTGCCATGTGAAACTAGAGAGAATGAGAGACATGCATCATCATGTGACCAAAGACATGGTCAAAAGTGTCAAGGAAGTCCTCTAGATGATGATGATTAGCGGGTGCAGGAACTGGCCCAAGCAAGAAGGGTAAAAGACCCTCGTGGGCGAAGTAACGTTCCATGGAAGCACGCCAAGCTGAATAGTTCCCTCTCCCGGTGAGAAGTGGTGGAGGCTGTAAGGTGATCCTACGACACTCAAGTCTAGAAAGATCACTCTCCATGATGCGAAATGAAAGATGCACAAAAGTAAGACGTCAAACTTGGCCGATAATGTGTCTGCATGTGAAGGCCCAAGAGTACAATCAACCCCCTAGAATGTGGCACTTTATAAAGTAGTGCATTTAAAAAATTGATAATTCCATCACGTAAAGTGTGAGAAATCATGCAACTTTGACCAAAGAAGCACTCAAAAATGAGCAGCGAGTCAAAAGTTATGGCATAAATACAATTCCTGCAACTGATGGAAAAATTCAATAAATGCTGCAAACGCATTAAAAAAGTGCATGAAATGGGTGCAAAGGGTATCGTGTGGGTACTTGTTGGAAATGGCACAAAATTTTAGGTAGGGTTTGTTTTGACTGTGAGGGGGGGTTAGCCTCCTGCCAACCCGGACCTCACCCTCCATCTTCGACAAGCATAGGAGGGTGTATTAAAACAAGCCAATACAACCAAAAATAATTAATTACATGCCAAATTGAATGTTTTTATTTTTAAATACCTTAAAACATTAAATATAAGGTGGAGGGAGCCCACGTTGAGGTGTTATGTGGCCGAGCTAGTTTTCCAAGGCGTAATCCAAGTAAAATGCTAGGACCGATTATAAGGCCATGTGTTAGAGGAGAGTTGGTTGGTGCGCACAGTCGAGTTGGTCACGAGCTAGCCCTAGTCAATGTTGGTGAGAAGTTGAAACCACCAAGGTAGAGACACCAACCATGTGGAGGAACCAAGATGCAAAGGTGTTGCGGGTGTGAAATGACCACTTGCGCAGAGAAGCCTAAAAGGGATGTTCGAGCACTCAAGGACTCGCCGAATGGAAGGGCCACGTGTAAGATGGTGGGTGGACAGCTGTGTAACTGTGCAGGCTCGAGTTGAGCACAAAATCACCGAGGTGACCAGGTCCACATGTAGCAACGAAATAGTGAACCATATGTCGATGGGTGTGAACGGTTACATAGAACAATAAAGATGTGTAGGTTTAATTCTGTTGTAGAGTGAAATGCCGTTGAAGGGAGATGTTCATGAGTAGGAAATGGTTTGAGCTAGACCAAGCTAAGAAAAATATGCTGAAATGGCTGGAGCTGAATGTGGTGGAGCTGGTGGAGGCATTGTTTGCAACTTTGATCAAGGCCAAACTACCAACCGAGCACCACGAAAGCATAGTTGAACCTAAAATCCAAGACATGTGTAGAGACCAGGCTTAGTGCAAATAGTATTTGATCTACATTAAAGAAGATCAGAGTATTTTCCCCTTCCTCTCTGTGCCTGATCTTGTTTGTCGCTGCAATGAGAAGCCCGCCCTTCTTGAATATTTCCATGGCGAGCTTGGTCCATGAAGGAGACAAGAAAAATCACAAGCTCTAAACGTCGAGCCAACATTTAGCAAAGCAACTCCAATACGAGACCATGGTGTAACATTAGCAGACTAGGAAATATAAATCCACGTGTTCCATTTACGGTGGCAGAGGCAAAAAGAAAGTAGAGAGTTTAACCATCAATGGTGGCTGCCCAATTTTTCCATATTTTCCCCTGCAGGAGCTGAATCTGAAGCTACGAAACACCTCCAAAACATTATGTAAACCCCTCAAGGTTAAAAAACCATGAACACCAAACACTCAAAAAATGAGCTGCGAAACCATGAACAACCCGAAAAATACACCCACAAGAATCTCAAAATATGCAAGTAGAGCACATGCAAAAGTGAGAGCTTGCACAAGAAACTACACGGTGGAGCAATGATGGTGAGCAATGTGATTCTGGTCCCCACACTCTGATACCATGAAGGAGTGTAGGACGAAGACCTAGAAGGAATTCATGTGCATCGAATAGTTGCACTTCACCAAAGTGTAGGAGTTGTGAGATTAAAGAAAGCAAGCTTTGTAAAGCAATGTGCATGCATATGAGAGCTCAAGATTTGAAAAGTGGAGTGGAATGGAAGCCTTAGCTTAGCTTGTATTGGTTTGTTATTTATCAAAAGAGGTGGTGTACATATAGGGGAGTGAATGTGTAACTCCCATGTAAGAGAAGATTCCTCCATAATGGAGAAGAGGAGTTACTTTCCCAAATGGGAATGTAACTCCTATGACACACTTACACATATGATAGATTCTGTAAGAGAATATATCATAACTAAGATGACACCTAGATCCATGTCCACCTAAGTGAGATGACTCACTCGGTGAGGTGGAATAACACTAAATAAGTGAATAAAAAAAACACCTACACCAACATCCACCACCGCCAACCTCTCTTCATCACCGTAAGTGTTCAAAATTTTATTATTAAGTGGTTCTTGATTGACTATGGCTCTAGTATCAATATATGTCCTAACTCTCTTATATTACAAATTTTCCTTTCCCTCGGTGTGATCAATACTAATATTACTAGTATTAATGGATTTGATAATATTACCCACTCTACGTTAGAAATATTACTTTTGGATTTTAATGTTGGCCCTAAGACATTGTTAACCACATTTTGTATCATGGATAATGATCTTCATTACACCTACTTTTAGGTCACCCTTCGATACATGATATGTAGTTTATTCCTTCTAATTTCCACCATTGTGTTAAGTTTATCCATAATGGTTTTGAGCACACTATAGACATTATGTAACACCCTTGACTGTTGTTATTTTCCTTCTTTGCATTCAAGTGTTGATATGTGATTTTCCTTATGAGGATATGTTCTCTTGATTATGGGAAATCATGTTTGATATGGTTAATTCTTTTCTGCTATTAAGATTTTTTGATTGAACTAGAATGTTTCTTGGATTCATTTTTCACTTCTCATAGATGAGTGCATTCTGATTTAAGGAAAATTGTAAACTTATCTGTTTATATGACTCATCCTTGGATCAATTTTAGTGATCCAAGGAATGTTTTAAATATGTTTAGAATGAACAACTAATGAATTGGCATTCCATGAATTAAGAGCATATGGACCAAACGTAGTATACGTAAGCTCTTTAATTCTCTTTTTGTGTGAAAATATTTCCATTCAGTGGAAAGTTTTGTTGGATCTTTGGAAATTGGCCCTGGCAGGTCATTACTGGTGTAATTGGGATTTCAACCTATTCATGGCATTGGAGAAAACTAGAATACTAAGCTAGGTGAAAGTATCTACTACCTAAGCTATGATTACTTGATGTAATTCTGATTCTAACCTAAACTCGGTATTAAGGAGTTGGAAGGGGTTGCTAATTATTAAAACTGGAACCTAATACTACAAGGCTATATGATGATCTAACCTAGTACTTTAAACTATGGCATTTTTGGTTACTTACCTATGTGGAATTATCTAACCTAATTTATAAGGACCTATCTTAGGGGTTAGTGGTTAGTGTTATATTCTAAGGTATAAACTTTAAGTTACCTAAGATCTAACCTAAGCCATTAATCTATCCTAATTTATTGGCATGAAAAGGAAACTAAGGGGTCGCAAGTGTTGGGCGACGGTTCCTAAGGAATTTAAGATGTTCATAATGATGAAAGGAATGGTGGTACTACCAACTTTGGTAGGGGATAATTAGGTTGGAAGAGGCCTTAGTGGTAGTGTCACTAAAATTTGAAATGATTGTTAAATGCAACTTGGTAATAGCCAGACTTGGCGGGTGGTGGCAAATAGGATTGAGTGGGATATTTTGGATTAATAAAATTAATTTTGTTTAGTTTTCGAGTCTAAACCACTTTGGTAGACATGCCAATGGATTTTGCAAGGGTTGTTTCATTGTGCATGGTATTCGATTTTCACTCTGCATGAACTCTATTTTTTGAACTAGCAGATTAAACTGTGCTTCATGACTATTTTTGAGGTTTCCAATCTATTTTCATTTCATGGAATTTATAAGAGGCATTGTGGAAGAAGTATCTGGTTGTTTCATCTTTCGTGGAGAAGAGGAGAAGAAATGAGTTCGTCTTGAGGTCTTCTTCGATTTTATAGTGACCTAACTATTAGGCATGATAAGCTATAATTGTTAAAATATTTTTCTCTCTTATAAATGATTTCATTGAAACAAATCTACTCTGTTAGTTTAGTACATTGCATGTTGCCTGGTTATTTGTTATTAGGTTTATTAAATCTTGCTCTTCTTGGCTTGAAATCCTTTACAAAGAATAATATTGATTGGACTATTCATTATGTTAGTGTTAGCACATGAAAATCTATGAAAAAAGGGAACTCTGTAAGTTGCTTGGCATAATGGGAGCTGGTAATCATAGGTATTGGTTTTCTTGTTTAAAATTTATACTACTATTACTCGCTGAGTTTTCTTGGAGAATCATGGGTTCCTCTATTTGTTGAAATGAATGTTAAATTTGGATAGAACCATGTTTTTGTTTAAGGAACCTCATCTGCAATCGGATTTTAGTTGATACTTGTTTTCTTATGAGCTCGTTGATTGGGATTCAAGATTATATGATTTTGTGACTCGTTTCTTAGTTGTAAGAATTGGGATGTGTTGTAGATGGTTTGCTCTTATTTTCCAACTTGTTAAAACTCTATTTGTTGTGTGTTATAAACAAGAAAAACTTGGGCCTGTAGTGAACCCATATTTTGTTGGAGTAAATTTTTTATGTGACCCTATAAGTTTTAAAGGGAGTTCTTAATGAAAATGGTTTGATATCTATGGAGTATAGAGTGGACTCTCTATTTGTAATCTTTCAATTCATCCTTGTTGTTAACTAAGGGTTGAAAGATGATTATGTAAACTTTTCTTTAACTAAGGTAGTTTTTAAAGTTTACTCACTACTTTCGTTCTTGTTCTATGATGTGGAAGTTTCTATTAGTTCAATGTGGGTAATATATTGAAAGGCTATTCAAAGAACTTGTTTCATATTGATTGTAATGATGATTAGGCATGGTGTCGGCCCAAATGAGAAACCGTCGGTTTTCTTTGTATAATTGTTAATCATTAAGGGATTTAACTACCTGAACTGGATGCATTTAGTTGAATGTTTGAATTGATGAGAACACATGCTGAACAAGATGCTCGGGTTGTAATTCGAGACTGGAGCACAAAGGAATTGGTTAAAAATATTACAAGATATTCATTTGAATTTAGCCTATTTTGAATGAACTTGGTAAACTCTGAACCCAAAATGAGATAGTTGCATGTTTGGATAATTGCATGTGTTTGGAGGAAACTAGAAATGATAGTCTACTAATTTTTTAGAAAACATTTAATGTTGACTATAGATTGTTTAGTAGTTATCATTCTCATTGCATTTAATTGAAGGAAATTGGAAATGATAGTCTACTAATTATTTGGTAAACATTTAATGTTGATTATTGATTGTTTAGTAGTTATCATTCTCCATTGCATGTTACAGGATTAGTTGCATGTACTTGGGATGAAACTGGAAATGATAGTTTTGCCTAATTGTTGGGTAACCATGAAAGGTTTGACTTGAAATCATTTTGTAGTTTCTAATCCTATTAGGAATTCAATATTTTACTTTAGGAGTGTTAAGTTGAGAAGTAAGTAATTAATTCTATCTTGGTGAACTCTTGGGTAAATTCTGAGTATGAGTTCTTACTCGGGTTTCAATTCTTGATTGGGTTCATTGAATTAATATAGAGTTTATATGGAATTATTAGGACTCTTTGTGTATTATGGTTGTGTATGCCCTTCACTGTTTTAATGAATAAATGAAAGACATCACTTGTTTGATTGGGAGATCTTGTTTTTAAATAGGGTTATAAGTTTCTCCTTTTTGCTTTAAAAGTGTTTGGATCTCTTCCTTGGAACCTTTTATTCATTTTTAAAAATTTTATTGGATTGAAAAAGGAACTATTATTAATGATAGTAAAATAGATGATTCTTTGTAGTAGGTACACTATTGCTTTTCTTATTTTAAAATCAGCTGGAATGAATTCAATTTGTAAGGACTTATAATGGAATGTTCTTAGGATAAAGTTGAACATTGTTGGTTATCCTTCTTTTACTTATCTTGCACTAAAATAGAAAAGAAGGTGAATGATGATTAGTTTGTTGAAAAGGGATTACAAACCGGGACTGGGTGATATTATCTCTCTCCTCATTGGGTATTCTTATATTATCCTGTTGTGATGAACATCTTAATTAATGTTAGATGAATCATCTTAATTTAGATCATGATGTAAGAAACCTTTTATCTTAAGATAAATAACTAAGTATCACATTCTATTGCGACGAGGTTTGGAATACAATGTGATAGTATGATCTATTGTTGTTAAAGGGAAATAATGGATTAAATATCATGTTAAAATGTTACGATTGATAATATTTAACATATTTTCTCTTCCCCTTTGGATGTGATTTCAAGATGTTATTGCTCTTCTTTTGATTGTAATTACTTACGCCTATTATATGATATACTAATTGATCCTTAAAGCAGGGTTGTTTTATGGAAACAATTAGTTGAGTGCACTTCATTTTAAGGATTAGTGTTTATCATGCTCAGTTCATTGAACTGACTTGTGCTAGTAATTTTTGTAGATGGACATCGTAAGTGATAAAAGAAGGCACAAACTTATATGATGCATTGGCTGTTTTAAATCTGATTCTTGTAAAGAAATCTGATTGGCCTTGATTGTATTGAATAGAAAAGTTATATTCTTTTGAGGAAAGGTTGTTGTTATGCCATGTGTCTAAATTGCATAAATCTTGTAAATGTATAAGTTTGACTATGAATTGGAAGTTAAGAATTTTCTAGCATTAGTTGTATAAATTCTCTCATACATACCTTGTATCGTAGGATGGTACCTTGTCATGAGGATATTCTACTTATTATCTATATGATTGGATGTGAATTTTGCTAAAATTTTGTAAAAGGAACTTAGATGAATTCCCTAAGTAAGTTTCAGTTAAATAAAGGCAGAATGCAACATTATTATCTAATTATTTCATTATATCATGTGATGTGAAGTAAAACTATAATGAAAATCATTGAGATTATAAAGGATATAAATGGGGTGTGTTATATCATAGCATTTTACTATAGGAGGAAGACTCTTCCTCTCTAACAAAGATATACTTAAAAGAGGAAGATATGATTGCAAAACATTAAGACTTAATTGTAATAAGTTGATAAGTCTTCAGCCTAGTAGGTTGTTACAATTCCTTAAGTGGTTGAATCATTTTATAAGAAAGGAACTTGTGTTGTCGTTGTCCTGTTTTTGGATAATGGGATGTTGTTCCAAAACTAACCAATATGGAAGAAACCTTAAGTTAATTAAGTACTTAGGATTAATTAAATATGACTTTTAAAAAGGACTTAAAGAGTGTTGGACTCGGTGGTTAGATGGGCTGCCGAAACATGTCATCTATTAACCCAATTTAACTTAACATAAGTAAACTCTTGGAGGTATGTATATCCTAATGAGGATATTCTATAGGATGTTGTCACATGTCAACTACTGGGGTTTTACCTTTGAGAAGATTAGGATCTTCTCGAGGATACAACAATATAGTTAACATGTGGCAACACCCTTCTGCATTGATCGTTAGGATCTACACACCTTTGAACTTGAACAAGTTTTCCCTCTAGGTTTGGATAGTAACATAGTTAGGATATGAAGTATCCCTCTAGGACTCAGGGTACCTTGGTACACAGGGATAACCTAGGTTGACCCAGTATGCCAATTTATCCTAAGTCTTTGTGAGCCTCTTCATATCATGACCTATGTTGTTAACCTGAACTAGAGTTAAACCTTGGGCAAGGGGACTGACAAAAGTCAGTATAAGACATTCTAGATAACAATGGAGTGGGGTGAAGGACATATTCTAGATTGACGAGTATGTCATCAAGGAATAAGTAATACAAATAGTATGTTATAAATATTTGGCCAAAGTATCGCAAGTTGCTGATTGCGTTGTCCTATGTCACCTAGGCTAAGGATCGTGATGCCAATGAATATTGGTAACAAATATCTAGTTAGGTTCCTTAGATAGATCATGCAATACACAAAGTATGTGTAGGAGAACCAAGTATATGAAGTTTTCAGGAGAATACTAAAAACTCAATGTTACACATGAATAGATCGGTAGTTCACCGAGTCATGAAATGAATAGATCGGTTTCTCACCGAGTCATTACATCTGCATATGGTTGTTATGAAATGTGTGTTCTAAATTATGTATTAAGAACAGAGAACATTAATCATAAAAAAAAATTCCTTATTTCTAAAGTCTTAAAATGGGATTGTTACACATTAATCCTAACCCCTTTCAAAAGATTGTCAACTAGATATGTCCCATCCATAACTTCATTTTGTCATCCCGTGTTGTAACAAATTCTAATAAATTTTATTAACACTTACATTGTTATTGAAACTAGACACCACTTTTATCCTCCTCTACCTTCACCTATGCACCATTTTATGTCTCCTAGAGAACCTAATCCTCCAACCCTCTTCTATTACACTCTCATAGCTAGTCGTTCCTTCTCTACTATAGGAAGGTGTTGTTCAAAAACTTGATGCATGTGATTAATTTATTGATAAAGATGATAATACCATTGATCTCATAGATGGTAACTTGGGTAATCTCAATTTCAACCCCATCTACAAAGATGGATCCATTTTTCATTTCATATACATTTCCACTTTCCCCGAGCATTATTAGCTTAAAAATGTTGCATCTAATATAATTACTATTGGCCCACTATAGAATATGCTTAAAACATTGGATTCTCTACCATCTATATATCATATTACCATATAATTTCATTTTTATACACAATGTAATTTTATTCCTACATTTTTTATCATAGTTTCCTCACTCTACATTCTAAGAGGCATCGCTCTAATATTAAGATTTCTCAAAGCAACTTAGTATCCAATTTTTCATTGTCATCACATTTTGGACACGACATTGATCATTTCCAAACCTTAATATGATTAATAAACTAATTTAAAGCACATGTACATATTTACTTACCACCTACAACTACACTTATCTTGTATTCCCCACCACTTTACGTATCTCCACCCAACTGCCACACTTTGACATCTTCACTAGCACTATTTACATTCATGATAAATATTGGCCACATGTTCTACTCAATTTGCATACAAACAAGAATATTTGTACATATGAGGCCTTACCTTCTTTCAAACTTACACCTTCGATATCAAATCTCTTCTTACAACCATGGTGGTTTTTCAAGGATATGTTATGCTTATGGTTTTATTTGGCCTCCACATTGTCAAAACCAAATTTTGGGTCTCTCTCGATCCTTGATCCAAACCATTAGATTTTGGATGATCCTAGTTGTGACGTATCTCCATCACACTCACCTCAAATTAATCTAGCATTTATTTCCCCTTACATACTAGAATAACTACCATTTGTAATGATCATTCCCCTAATTGTCAACCCAACCAATCACATCATCTCCATACTATGAAATCCTGTGGTACTCCTTACACTAATGAAGAACATATCAAAAATTATACTAATTTTGACACACTTGATTATTCCTAGGTCCTTATTACACACGATTCATAACATGGAAGACCCAACCCCTATTGGGTTTGACTCGATATTAATGATATTTTGATAACACTTGGTAGCCTTTGGGTTATCCACCATTTTGTACATATATATGCATTACGATAATACAAAAAAATTCAAACATTTGTAAAAATAAAAATCATGACCTATGCAAATCGTTTGAGTTGTTCACACTTCACATTATACATGTTGTTGGTTACTTTAGTTTGATAGATAACATGTTTAATTTATTTCACGCATGTGTTCACTTTGTACATTAAGTTAGATATAGGACACACAAAGTCATACATGCTTAAAATATCCCTAATGTCTCCTTACATTCACATCATTTAGGACAATACCTCCACATTTTATAGGTGTTATTGTTCTATTATAGTTCATTTTGCACTTCCTCATTTATGCTCAATTATCTACATTGTGTGCTTGTTTTTTTCATATTAATAAGACTAAAAATGTGTCTTATGAAATGTTGACATCTTGTGTTTCATCATGTTTTGAAATATTAATTTCATGTATACAAGTTTATGTATTTTATTTTGTTGATTGATCTCCTTGTTTGTGGCATATCTTCCTTGATTGTGTTGTGAAATTATGGGTACCCCATGTTTGTGGCATCATACCTATCTTGTTTACACATTGCTTGTTCTTTTTTTCATCCTATAGACCATGGTTGTGTTGTGACATCATAGGTGTCCCATGTTTCTAGGCCTCAAAATCCATTTATATGCTCTTGTAGGAAAATTGTTTGTAAATTGACTACATGGGTGTTGTTTGTATTTTTCTACATGCATTATTTCTACTAGTTTTTACTACCGTCATTTCTTTTTATTAGAATTATCTTTATTGCATACCATGGTTGTCACCATGTTCCAATTAATTACCTTTTATAGGTATAGATTCTCAGTCATGGCCACCTCTTCAAGACTTTAAACAACTCCTCAAACATATCCTTGAGAATTTCATGCCTATTTCTTTTTATTCACATGATGAAACATGTTTTTTGTGCATGCCTCAAAATAGGGGTCATCTACCTAGGTTTATTACACATTTTTAGTTGATATATAAAAATTATGGGGGTATATGTAGGTAAAAATAGATTACAGGAACCCAAAATGTAAATACATATTGAGTTTTGGCAAACACAACACATGTTCAAGACTGTACAACTAGATCAAAATCATACAAGACGGTCCCCGACCCCCATAAGTTTCGATTAGGGGTAATTTTATCAAAGTATGATAATATTTTAAGGATTTTACCTATAAATGTGTTCTCTACAAATTTTCACAATGTATATTAGTACATGAGGCATGAATTCAGTTGTTCCTTCTCCACAATCATGACTTTGTTTTAGTTTCAGTTTATCTAGATCCATCTATAGTGGTGTGATTTGTGGGGTTATTCTGGGATCATTGAGCTCATTGAGGAATTGGAGTGGGTCAGCCCCATGGTGATAAGTATAAAGAAATATGGTAGGATAAGGATTTGTGTAGACTAAAGAGAGTTGAATGTTATTGTTTTCATAGATATTTTTCCCACACCTTTTATAGAGGAGATCTTGGAAGGCATTATATGGTGTGAAATATAATCCTTTACAAATAGGTTCTCTTGCTATCATCAAGTGTGCATTTGTAAGGAAGATCAAGAAAAGAAAACTTTCACCAATGATTGGGGAATTTTTTCATACATGGTAATTACTTTTGGGTTTAAGAATAAGCCTACAATATTTTTGTGGATTGTTGTGTAATGTTGAGCACAAAAAAATTCTCTAAGGAGTAGACATACAAAGGATGTATGAGGGAACAAGGCACATTTGAAGGCATGGGAAGATAGGGAAGGAAACATGCGCCAAAACACTTTGGCTTAGGACTTAGCCATTTTTATGAATAAGGGATAATTTTGGAGATAGCGTGTAAAACAACACACACACACACACACACACACACACACACACACACACACATATGAATACTTGTGTGACACACAATGGTATTTTTGGAACAAGCAGTTGTGAAGCACCATGCATTTTTTAACACACACACACACACACACACACACACACACACACATGAATACTTGTGCGACACACAATGGTATTTTTGGAACAAGAAGTTGTGAAGCACCATGCATTTTTAAGCTAATAATATCATTTCTTCATAGAGTTAACTATAGGACATCTATTATTAGAAGACTTGCATCTTATGCATGCCATTGTAAAGATGCATGGATATTATCGTATGCGAGCTATTTTGAGAAGTGCATGGGAGGTGAAGGAAAGTCCCCACCTTTATAAATATATAATAAACTATGTAGTTTAGGGATACAAAATTATTATAGAGTTATACTACTGATCTTAATACATGTATGACTCATGGAGATACTTTATAGTGAAAGAATATTTTATGTTTTATAGTGATTAATGCAATGGAGTTTATTAAAAGGATAATGGTATTAGACATAATCTGAAACTGGTTCTTGTATGGTTAGCCTTATTATAATTATTGTTTAGTTCATGATTCTCTAAGATCTAGGTATGGTTTATGCACTATGAAATGTTTATGATTATTTATGGATCTGAATATGTATTATCATCATCACACTAACATCCTACATAAGCAAGTCTAAAGAGGGGTTTGGTACCTTTGCGTGCTTTGGGTGATCACTCACTCAGCTGAGTGATGTGATAGCACACTTGGTTTATTCATAGTCGATTATAGGATGCATCAAGCAAGCATTTGAAGACTTTATACATAAGTTTTTACAGGTTTATTTGGATGATTGGACTATGTATTGGTTGGTATCAGATCACTTTGACAACTTGATACTCATGTTTGAGAGATGTAGGAGGTTAAAAACCTCCTTGAATATTAGGAAGTGTATCTTTGTTACACCATTTAGGACTCTGTTAGGACATATTATATGAAAGTAAGGTTTATTAGTAGATCCCGCTAAGGTTGGAGTTATCTTGGGTTTGGAGGAGCCTACCAATCAGAGTGAGGTGCGTGGGTTCTTAGTAAAACAAGTTATTATAGAAAGTTCATCAAAGGGTATGCTAATATTGGCATGCCCTTGGAGGAATTGCTGAAAAGAAAAGGAAAGTTCCATTAGAATGAGGTGCAACAGATATAATTTGAGACAATAAAGGAAAGAATTACTTCAGTGCCCATCCTATTCTTTCCTTCCGGGATAAGCCATTTCATGTACATGTTGATGCCTCTGGCATGGCCATTGACATAGTGTTAACACAACTTTGGTGATGGGATTTTTATCACACTATCTATTTTTGAGCAAGAAATTGACACGGTGAGGAGAACTATACAACTATAAAGTGCAAATCCTTGTCTATGATTTAAAAGTCCACAAGTTTAGAAAATAATTTCTAGTAACTCCTTTTATTTTTATATAGATCACATGGTACTAAAGTACTTGGTCAATAACCCCATTTTGTAGGGGCGTATATGATGTTGGATTCTCATGTCTTAGGAATTTGACTTTAAAGTGGTGGTAAAGATAGGAAAGAGTAAGTTTGGACCCGATAATTTGTTAAGGATTAACTTAGGCAAGGATACGCAGCGTATTGAGGACACAATTCCGGATGCACGGTTGTTCAGATTAAATCGTGCACCCTCCGACTTGGAATATATTGTAGTATTTTTACATACTCATGTGGAACCTAAGGGAATGAAAATCTTATAGAAGAAACAACTTGCCATATACACACCATGCCCTATATGTTAATCGGTGGGGATTTATACAAGATAGGTTAGGATGAGGTTTTGCACCGGTATGAACTTGAGAATGAGTGCAAATCTATTATGGAGGAATCTCAATGTAGGATTTTAGGAGGACATTATGTAGGTAATACTATTGCGCATAATATTTTACTAGCTAGCCTTTCTTGGGAAACAATATATCAAGATTTTAATGAGTATGCCATGACATGTGATCACTATCATCTCCTTGGAAAACACGGGAATAAAGATAAAATTCCTTAGATGCCTATATAAAGTGTATAACCTTTTGTAAAATGGGTAATTGAATTTTTGGGTCATATTTCCCCACCGGCTCGTAAGGACTGGATTGTGCTATTTATCACCTATACATAATATTTGACAAGGTCGGCATAAGTATCACCTATGAAGGATTTAACATTAGCTACAATGAAGAAGGTTCTTGTGGGAAAACATTATCAGCGAGATATGGATGTCCATTAAGCCTTACCACCGATAGGGGAACACACTTTTTGAATGAAAAAATCAAGGTATTATTGGCATACTTTATGGTAGCACACCATAAGATAATGCTCTATCACCCATAAGCTAATGGAATTGCTAAGGATTTAAAAAAAATATTAGGAAATACTTTGATGAATATTTATGATGTTATAAAAGGAATGGGATGATAAATACTTTGCAGTCTTTTGGGCATACATGACAACTTATAGGAGATTGAACAAGGCCACACCTTTTCAATTGGTTTTTGGTAAAGAGATTATTTTACCAAAGGAATTTATGTTACTCTCCTACATATTGCATGTGCAGTGGACTGGATGATGAGTAAGCACTTGAAGAGTGCATTGATAATCTAGTGTAGTTGGATGAATGTTGCGCTATAGCACATTAGAGCCAAAAGAAAAATAAGTCCCGATAGAAGGCATCACATGATAGGCACATTAAGAATAAATAGATTGATGTTAGATAGATGGTTCTTATGTATGAGTCCAAGTTTGTGCATCACCCTAGGAAATTAAAATTTCATTGGTTGGGACTGTATGTGTGTGACTTATATACTTTGATTTAGGCACTTTTTAGTTGCGAGAGCCTTGGATGGAGCAAAATTTCTTGCTTATTTCAACGAGAGTAGGTTGAAGCCTAATTTAAAATAAGTCTTCTTGGTGTTTGTAATATGGAGTTATTTCTAGTTAGATTAGATTTCCTTTAAGAAATTTTATTTATATGTGTTTCCTTACATTGTTGTTATGCTTTGTCAATTTAGTTTAGTTTTTTGTTGTAATAAGCACGCTTGCACGTCAGTAGCTGATTACTATCTAAGTGAATTCATGCATAGAGGACCACACATAATTTTAGTGTGGGGTGGATTAAAGTACAAATATGGGAATTAATGGCACCCTCTTGATACAAGTTGGCTTGGTTGAAGGCTTCTTCTAGAACATTGGCGTGGAAGTGAATAAGTCATGAAAAGTGTTGGGCATAAGGTGTTTTTCTAAAAGTTGATTTGATTAAAGACCATGCAGGGAAATTAATTGTGCAGTGTAATGTGAGATAGGTAGTGATATGGGAGACTAATTGGGATATGGCATAAATGTTTTTACTTCACCGTTGGGATGTGCACGGAGGAGGTTAGTGAATAAGAAGTAGTATAACACGTGAGGGGGTTATGACTGTAGCGCATGAGGAGAAGTTGTTAAATTTGTTAAAAATGGAAAAGGTACTTTATTAAAAGAGTGACTTAAAACATATAGGTCAAATGGAATTGAGGGTCATGAAAAAGTATAAATAAGGGGTTAGGGTAGTCATTTAGTTACCTTTCCTTAAAACAAAATTGAGCAAGTTAATGTGTGACAAAGATTTTAAAAGTGATGTAGAGTTTGTGTGAACTACAAGTGCTTGAATCCTTGTGAATAAGTGAGTTAGAGTCGAAGTGGAGTATCTTGATAAGGGTTACGTACATTGTAAGCATTTAAATTTTTAAGGGATTTGGTAGAAGTAAATTAAAATAGAACACCTAGGGCACATAGTTATAAATAAATGGCATAAATGAAATTGAGAAAAAAAGAGACTGAGGTTGTGGTGGAGGAACCCTTGGAAGAGCTATAATTAGAAATCAAACACCCTCCTAGTGTATTTAGGCTGAAAATATGGAAATCAAAGTTGGCTTGATGTAAAATCAGTGAGAATGAGAAGAGGACTAGGATATATCTAGAGAAAGTCTTCTAAGGAATAGATGAGGCTAAAAACCCCTTAATTAATTGCTCCATGAAGTGGGATTTGGAGAAACAAGGTGTATTACAGTTGTGGGAGATTCCTTTCTTTTCCAAACCCACAAACTTCTTTCATTGTGTTGGCAAGAAATTTTTTTAGGTGGATGTTGATTTCTTTCCAACGCTTTGGGAATCTAAGTCCCTCTACTTAACGGTGCAATCTGTCGTATATGTATGCATGAGAAAATGTGAATTTCTTTGGTGGCCTTTTGACTAGGGATCCAATAAGGGCACTCCACTGACCCTATGGAAAAGCTTGCAGATACCTGCAAGAGAGGACTTTGTCTATAGAGATGGAAAGGGGAGTGAGAAAAGAGGTAGGAGAACTAATGCTGCAGGTAGGAAATCAAATTCTTGTACACACTAGTCAAAAGTATCATCACATGCATTTATGAGAAGAAACAACTTTGTAAGCATCATTAAGACCAAATGAAATTTTATGAACACAGAGTATCAAGAAATGTCTTAGTTAAAGAAAGCTATAAACTCCTTCTTCTTGTAATAATTTCTAAAACAAAAGTTGTACATAGTGGATAAATGGAGGAAATTGATAAGGGAGGAAGGAATAATTTGGCTATCTCCTTTTTTCTCTCAAGGTATAATGCACTCTTGAGCTTACAAAATTAATGACCAACCCTTTAAAATGGGAATGACTTTATAATTTATAGAATAGACATGGCTCCTCATCTTCCTTATGACCTTCCATATGCCTTATTTCTAACTTTAGACTATTCATATTCCTACAAAATATTTAAGTCACTTTTATAAAATCAAGGTGACTTAATTTACATTATGTTTCTAAAGTCACTTTTAAGTGACTTAAAGGCATATTAAAAAGTGCAAACCCCAACAAAGAATTAGAACATTTGAAAGTGAGAGAAAGTTGGGGGGAAGAGGAGAGAGAAAGAGAGAGAGAAGAAGAGGATATGTCATTCTGATGAATTCCATTGATCCTCATCGATGGAAAGCTCCAAATGCAGTGAAACTTTGAATCTTTGAACTCCTTGCACACTGTGAAACTCCTTCCAATTAGCTCACGAATGCTCACCAAGTTGAATGAACTAAGATGGATCTCGAATTCCTTGTGAAAAATGACTAGAATGATCCTAAACAATGATTTCCCCCTGAATGATTATCCTTATACGTCCCATTGTGCCAAAACTACTCTTTGAGTGTAACTTACTATTTTTAGTAAGTGTGAATTGCGAACCGAGATGAAATTTTTATGACCTTGCCTACGATGTTCCTTCTATGTTTACCACATTCTTCATATCCTATTCAAATGGTGAATTACCTAAAGTAACATACCCATACATAGGAAGGCATGCTATTTTTAGTAAGTGTGCCATGGATGTCAAGATGTGACAAAACAAGTCTTGAAACTTTTGGGTTTTATTCCGGGGTTCCACGCTCTGTGTTTGAGTAACTCCTTCATTTGAACAAGTGGGAAAATGATATTTTCATGGAATGAGTAGAATAATAAAAAAATGAATTCCTCCATATCCCTAAAAAATAGGGGCTTCATGGCGTAAAAACTAGTTCATGTAAAACTAGATTTTTCAACGATCATACCCTCCAATTTTGTGCGATTTCACCCATTGGAACCTTGAGAGTTGAAGAGGTAGCTCACTTCCTTTTTCATAGATGTTCTTCAAGTGACAGGGAATTACTCTGATGAAAAATTAGTCCTCCATATCCATAAAAAATAGGGGCTTCATCATATAAAAACTAGTTGACATGAAACTAGATTTTTCAACGATCATTCCCTCCAAATTTTGTCCGATTTCGCCCACTGGAACCTTGAGAACTGGAGAGGTAGATTGCTGATTTTTTCCACTACTAGGTCATGGTATCCATTAATGGAGATTTAATTTTTAGTTATGATTTTTATCTCCATTTTTGAAAAAATAAATTCCATTGCGATAGGTTTTTTCTTCTAGTGCTTCACGTAAAATTTTACTTCCATGTAACAATCGGTTTGATAGAAATTGAACTTTGTTCTTCATAATAAGTGAAATTTATTTGATGTGAGAATTAATTTCTATAAATTAGAGGTTTTAATATGATTTTTTAATGGCCTTTAAGAGAGAAGAACTCAGAAATAGACAGTTTGTCAATTCATGCACCGGTTTGCAAGATATCTTCAAATCTTTGTTTTATGGCAATGGGGATTTCCACTGTTCTTCTTCTCGGTTCTCCATTTATTTTTCTTATCTCAATGAATTATTCTTATAAGACCTATGTGCCATCATGGATTGAAGGATAATGTGCTATGATGGAGCTGGTTCAAGCTTTGGAAATGGTGGAGTGAGGTGTTTGTCAGAACTTTTCTTCCTCGGCAAAGTGAGAAGCAACAAGAAGTAGCAGAGAAGCGTACCAACAGTTAGAAAAAAATTAAATTTTTGAGTTGGAGTTGGGTGCACATTTTTCCCTAATTTCCCTAACCTCAAGGACATGAGGGAAATCAATTTCCATAATGAGAAATATGGATACATGTGACGGAGATCCGACGATAGGGAATGGGTGCTCCAAAATCATCTTTAAAGCACCGAGGGGATGGAAGCGGGTCACATGGGTGACCAAAAGTCTTCCCATAGGGGCTGGGAAAAATTTTCCATGTTTTATTTCCATTACCTCAAGGATGTGAGGGACATAACATTCCACAGTGGTTTAGGATCGACACGTGGTGCTTGATTTGATGACGAGGAATGGATGCTCCAAAAATGCACTGGATGTTGAACTGTCAAGTCTAGAGGTCACATTAGGGTCCCAGAGGTCACATGGGGGCTGGGTGAATTTTTCCAAGGTTGGTGTACTTGACCTTAAGGATTTCAAGGACATGAAATCAAACCAAGATCCTGGTGCTAACACATGTCCTCCCAAAATTGACTAACTCGAAGCTGTCTCCAAGAGGGTAACTTGGAACGATGATAACTTGAGCTCCGGTGGAATTTATTGGTGAAATTATATATGATACTAACTGGAAATTGTATTTTGAATCCATTAGTGGGGTTATCATGTCTTTTTCTTACACTTTATCCCTAAAACATCAGATTTGGGATTTGAGACTCCATTTGTGCTCGAGACAAATTGCCTAAAAATACTATGCACAAGGTTTTGTGAAAAATATGATTTCATCATCATGTAGGTATTTGATTCCTCTTTATGTAAATTTTTTTACTTCTAAATCCATCCAGAGCTCTTGAAATCTTCTTCTGAAGCCCAACAATTGTTTTAGCCCTGTGTACTACTTAGGCTTGTGAACCCTATTTTTACTCAGACTGCTCCAAATATTTAAAAACTTTCCCAAACCTTCCAAAATCATTTTTATGATGTTATAAGGTCTTAAATTCACCTCCATGTTTAATTTTTAACTTTCATTCCACTCCAAAAGGGTTGATCCATTCGGGAAGGCCAAAGAATGGCCCTTCCCAATACTACCTAAAAGATGACATCTTTTAAGAACTTCCTAAAATCACCTAGAGAATGGTATAACATTATTAGGGAGGTCATTTTGAATTACTAGAAAGATATGGTGTGTCTTGGAGTGATAGACTTGAAAAATTTGGCACAGGGGTATAGTTTTCATGCTAAGAAATTGTGAATTTCCCTGTTATACACTTGCACGACAACAACTGGCTCTAGCTTGGGGACATGACATGGACTGAGTGTAGTGAAGAAATGGCATGATAACTCCTAGAATCTCAACTTAAAACATATTGACTAGTGCCTTATCCATTGGGCCCTGTGGAGTCATGTACAACCTACAACAAGAGAGAGAGAGAGAGAGTGAAGAAGGAAACACACACACACAAAGATAGAAAGGAAACACATGACACACAAAGGGAAACACACCTAGAAATCACCTATGGTACAAGGCAAGGGACAACCCACTTTCACTGAAGCAATTTTCATTTCTCAAAAGTTACCCCTAAAGAGGCAACACCAAATGATGATGTTTTACAAAGCCATTAACAAGTTCCAGAAAGTACCCTCCCTCCTCGCCTTCTTATGAAATCTAGGTGCTTTCACAATTGTCTGTGTATGTAATGAAATTACTTGTATAATTCAAATTAAGAGCAACAATAGAACACAGAATAACACAATATTTCATAATAATGATCTCAATATGTAATTAGAATAGCTTCACCACTTCGAGGGGGCAACCTTCAAACCATATAATAAGACTCAAATTCTCAAATGATAATGAAATACTACCTATAATCCCCTATATATACTATTCATATGCTATGGCCATCACCAAGGCTGACATATTAAGCATGAGAAAGTATAAATGATATAATAAAATGATATAGTAAGCCACAAGTCGACTACTCATATCCTAATACAAGCAATAGGCTAAGGGCGTAGCATGCCCTTCCCCTTCAAAAAAATTTTGTCCTCAACGTTGAATAATATTGGATGTTGCTGCTGAAAACCTTCATCCTCCCAGGTGGTGTCTTCTATGCTCAGATTCTTCCACTTGATCAGATATTCCTTAATGTCTCTAGTTCTTAGCCTCTTAGTACATGTTTGCATAATCTTCTCTGGCTCCAAAATGATTCTTCCTTCCTCATCAAGTTCTGGTAACTCTATCTGGGCTTCAAATTTTTTCCAATAACCTTCTTCAGGCATGAAACATGGAATACTAGGTGTATGTGTGAAGATGGAGGTAACTCTAGTTTATAAGCAACACTACCAATTTTCTGTAGAACCTGATAAGGGCCATAATATTTAGGAGCAAGTTTGTTTTCCTTTTTCTATTGCTTTAGGGACATCTGTTTGTAAGGATGGAGATGTACAAAAACCCAATCACCAATTTCAAAATGTCTTTCACTACGGTATTGATCTACTTGTTGTTTCATCCTATTTTGTGCTAATGCTAAATTCTCATTCAAACTAGCCAAAACCTGTTGTTGATGTTGAATGTGTTCCTCAACATCTCGACATTAGTTTGCACCCACAAGGAGGAAGTGATAGAAGGTGGATGGTAACCATATAATGCTAAAAATGGGGTCGTTTGAGAAGAGTTATGAAAATATGTGTTATACCACCATTTCGCCAGTGGTAGCCATTTAATCCATCTTTCTTGTTTATCGATACAAAACAACGTAGATACCCCTCTAAGCATTTTTGACCACTTTCATTTGCCCATCAGTTTGAGGATGATAAGATGAACTATGAGCTATTTGAGTACCCAAACATGAAAATAATTCTGTCCAAAAATTACTTGTGAAAATAGGATCACGATCACTTACAATTATCTTTGGGGTTCCATGTAGCCTTTGAACTGTCTCCAAAAAAATAGTTGCGACTGTACTGGCTGAAAATGGATGTGATAGGGAACAAAAATGGGCATATTTTGTGAGCCTATCCAAAATCATGAAAATAACATTCTTACCCTCTGAACAAGGAAATCGGTGATGAAATCCATGGAGACCTCCTCCCATCTCTAGCTAGGAATTGGTAAGGGTTGCAATATACCTAGTGTCTTAATTGTTTCCCCTTTGTTCTGTTGGCACACTAAACAACTCGATACAAAATTTTGTACATGCCCCTTAAGTCCTTCATAAAACAATTCTCTTTTTATTCTATGATATGTCTTCAAAAACCCAGAGTGTCCTCCAACAGGTGAGGCATGTAGCTCTGCAAGAATCTTATGCTTCAACTCAAAATCTTTACTTAAGTATAACCTATCCTTGTACCATAGGGAATTACCTTTCCACTCAATTTTGTTGGATGTCATAGATCCTTTCTTGATATTTTATATTAGATATTTTATATCCTTATCTTGATTCCATTCCAATCTTGCTTCATCTACCCAATCGACCATCAACATGGAAATTCCACATAGTAAGGCATCTGCGGATGTATTCCTTTTGGACAATGCATCAGCTACTACATTTTTGTTACCCTTTTTGTATATGATTTCAAAATCATAACCCAACATTTTTGTTACCCACTTTTGTTGTTCCTCGGATGATAACCTTTGCTCCAAAAAGTATTTAAGATTATCATGATCAGTTTTTACCTTGAAGTGTCTACCCATGAGATAGGGCCTCCATTGCTTGACCACATGAAGAATAGCCATCATTTCTTTCTCATAGATAGGTTTGAGCAGATCTTTTCCTTTGAATTGGTGACTCTCAAATGTAATTGGTCTTCCTTCCTACATTAGAACTACTCCCAATCCTGATCCTGAAGCATCACATTTAACAATGAAGGTTTTTGAGAAGTTGGGAGTAGCCAAAATTGGGGTGCTGGACATGGCTTCCTTCAATTGCTTAAAGGATTTAGTGGATACGTCTATCTAATGGAAGACATCCTTCTTTAGCAATGTAGTGAGTGGGGTTTCTATTCTACCATATCCCCACACAAATCTTTGTAGTACCCTGTTAGTCCTAGGAACCCATGAATATTTTTGAGATTTTGGGCCTTGGCCATTCCACCATAGCTTTGATCTTCTGAGGATCAACTTTGACACCTTCATGGGATACAATATGACCCAAGTACTCTACCTTTGTACACCAAAAGAACATTTGGATGGCTTTGCATACAGACTATGTTTCTCCAAAACTTCCAACATGTTATTTACATGTTGTAAGTGTTATTCCCATGTCTTATTATAAATCAATATGTCATCAAAGAAAAATAATACAAATTTCCTTAAAAACAGCCTAAAAATAGTGTTCATCAAGCTTTGAAAGGTTGAGGGCACATTTTTAAGACCAAAAGGCATTAAAAACTCATAATGGACCTCATGAGTCCCGAAAGCCATTTTATGAACATCTTCCTCTTTTATCCTAATTTGATGGTACCCCTGACGAATATCTAATTTATTGAAATAAACAACACCATGCAATTCATCAAGTAAATCATCAATTACTAGAATAGGAAACTTATCTTTGATGGTGTACTTGTTGAGTTCTTGGTAATCTAGACACATCCTCCATGTTTCATCTTTCTTACGTACCATGACCACTAGTGAAGAATATGCACTCTGGTTATGCCTGATGATACTTTCCTTCAACATTTCCTCCACCATTTTCTCGATCTCACTTTTTTGGGAATATGGGTATCTGTATGGTCGATGTTAGGTGTTTAGCTCCCTAGAATCAACTGAATGACATGATCATGATCCCTAACTAGTGGTAGTCCCTTTGGAATTGCAGCAAAAATAGATGAGTGAGCATCCACAATCTTCTGAAGATCGGGTGGCATTGAAGACTTTGTATTTTGTACTTCTATGGAAAATAGCTTTGCTATAAAGCCATCCACTCCTTTTCTGAGAACCTTCTACATCTAATGAGAGCTAATAATCTGTGGAGACTTAGCTACCATCCCATTCAATTGTATTGTCCTTCCATCTGAATGAAATTGCATGAACAATTCTTGGAAATTCATCTCTATAGTACCTAAGGTTGTGAGCCATTGGACCCCAAAACAATATTTTCCCGTCCCATAGAAATAGCAAACATAGGTGAGTCTAACATGTAGTCTCCCATGAACAACTTGATATTATGGCACTTTCTTGTGTACTTGACTGTCCCACCATCCACAATCATAACTTGCATTTCTGGAGCTAGGTAAATAAAACAATTGAGGAGGGGAGCTAACTTACTATTTATGAAGTTATGAGTACTCCCCAAGCTAATCAACACCATCACCTTTTGTTTTTTGAGATAGCCAATAACCTTGAGTGTTTGTTTAGTACTAATACGACAATGCATGGCATGAAATTGTAGGTTGGTGATCCTCTACTTCATCTTCTACCATTCCTTAGCCTCTCCTACAATTTCAGCTTCCTCATCATCCTCATTACCTTCATCAATATAGAATAACTTCTTCTCAGCACATTTATGTCCCGGTCCATATTTGCTATCACAGTTAAAACATAATCCTTTTGCTCTCTTTTCTTCCATTTGTTGAGGAGTCAATCTAATTGGCCTAGCAAATGAAGGGGAAGAGATACTACTATGGTCTCTGGTGTTAATGAAAGGTGGCCTCCTACTACAAAGAACTTTTTCCTCTACACGACGTGCCATGATAATAGAATCAAAAAGCTTGATTGGATTAAACATACGTACCTCATGCTCGATGTGGTCCTTAAGACCCCCAAGAAACAGGTCATTCAGATTCTCTTCTAGAATATTCTCCACTCTTAAGGATAGGTTTTGGAATTAATGCACATAATCTTTGACTGATCCTATTTTTTCATAACTTTTCTAATTGACTAAATTAGTTCT
Source organism: Taxus wallichiana var. yunnanensis (assembly GCA_018340775.1). Taxonomy (NCBI): domain Eukaryota; kingdom Viridiplantae; phylum Streptophyta; class Pinopsida; order Cupressales; family Taxaceae; genus Taxus; species Taxus wallichiana. Next base: position 582,598,170 of record CM031237.1, on the reverse strand, counting down.
CTAAAACACTGGAACTATAGTGCAATTGCAAATCCTCGTAAAAAAATTGTCCAAGTGACACCTAGACCATTCTTCTGCCTCTGAGCACATAACCAACGATACCAAACAAATTGGTTGGGTTCAAGATATAGGGATGCCAATGTCACATTTTGTCTTGATGGTGTTTGATGTAACTCAAAGAAGTTATCCATTTGATTTATCCAATTCAGGGGATCCTTACCATCAAATTTGTGCATATCCACTTTCGGCATCATGTTTCGTGGTTGCGAATAAGTTTGATTCTGATGGGACTGGAAAAGTGATCCAATATGGTTAGTTTGTCCATGATTTTGAACTGAAGGTCCTCCTTGGTTGATATGGGCTAGATTTGGGCCATACTAGTTACCCTTTACATGTTGCATGATATCATCCAACTAATGATTGATTTGGGCTATGTCTCCTTTAGAGGCCATCTCAGATTGTACATTTCACAACTCATACTCAAGTTGGCTCACCTTATGATCAACTAAGGTAAACCCTAGTGCTGAGGAATTTGTATTTACCCCTTCTAACTCCATCTCTTCAATCACTACCCCATCTTTATCTAGGGTTTTACCCGGAGTAACCAGATTCTTTTTTGCTCTTGTGGAAGGCCCCACCATGATGTCAAACCTTAGGGTTTAGGGTTTCAATACAATTTCGGTCGAACAGGAAAAAACACAGAGAAGATACTAATACTATTTTTTTGAGATATTTCTGAAAATGTAAAGAACTTGAAATTATTTCACAATTTTCACCCTAGGGAGTGATTTTATGAGACAACCTAAAGTTGTAATAACTTTTGTAAAATAAATCAAAAAATTCTGAAATTTTCAGGGAACCTTACTTGAAATGTTTTGCAACTCTGGTAAAAATATCTTCCACCAATTCACTTTGGTTCACAATATGTGGTGGAAACAAAAAATTAGGTTTTTCCCTAATTTCGGCCTAGATCGCAACTCTGATACCACTTGTAATGAAATTACTTGTATAATTCAAATTAAGAGAAACAATAGAACACCAAATAACACAATATTTCAGAATAATGATCTCAATATGCAATTAGAATAGCTTCGCCACTTCGAGGGGGCAACCTCCAAACCATATAATAAGACTCAAATGCTCAAATGATAATGAAATACTACCTATAATCCCCTATATATACTATTCATATGCTATGGCCATCACCAAGGCTAACCTATTAAGAATGAGAAAGTATAAATGATATAATAAAATGATATGGTAAGCCACAAGTCGGCTACTCATATCCTAATACAAGTAATAGGCTAAGGGTGTAGCAGTGTACTTGGTAGGAGTTATTCCATTTGAGCTTCTTTATGCTCAGGTCCTTATTTGGAAAATCCATTTCCTTCATCCTATTTGAAATTGGTTTCATAGTGCTAATTGCATTATGATTTTATCCACATAGATGATTCTTCGTTGAGAACTCTAATTGCCCTGTGGCTGATTTTCATTCAAATTTATTGAACATTCTGGATTATTTTCTTTCCGAGGTCTATGCCCATTGACCTCTTTTCCATGAGAAACCTCAGACTTATTCTTTCCCTTTACTCCACTGTGAAGTGCTTGAGTACTGATGGAAGGATTGAACATGACCTCATACTTGTCTTGTATGTCCATGGAACAAGTGAAAAGATCAAGAATCATCTCGGGGTCTTCCAAAAATTCTACTACATCCAATATTTCTTGCATGGAGTTATGCTTCATCATTTCCTATAGCTCCTCTTTGTATGCCTTTGAAGAATATGTATTTTTCATCTCAAGGAAAATATCTAGAGGGATTACCTCATCATCTTGTAAATCGCTGCATTTTATCACTCCTTTTTCTATAGGGGCTTTAGCTTCAAAGGACTCAAAACTTATTACTTGTATTTCTTCATCATGGAGAGAATCTTCTTCTGTAAATGGGTAAGAAAATATCTCCATTTCGTCATCATATCCACCAACCATTAGCTCGAGAGGGACATCATATTTATCATCTACATTTATTTCATCATAGCCCATCTTCACATTTGGTTGATGTTTCCAAGTCAGCTTCACAATTATCTTCAAAATTCATGGCTTGCATTAAAAGTTCAAGACTGATTTCAAAGCCTTGATTTTTCCATGGATCTTAGCATTCCTTGTACAAATAGTTATTTCCCATTACTTGAGGGTTCATTACATACCGGATTGGTTTTTCTTGGGTAACATGATCAAGGGATTCCTTATCTTCGAATGTGAATGAGAAAATTTCTTCATCACGGATAAACACATAAGCTATTTTTTATATTTGAAAATCGTCAAGAACCATTTCCTCTTCTTGATGGTTTGTATCATTCAGAAATTTGGAGCTTCCTTCTTGTAACTAGAATCTCCTCAATGCTTATTCAAAGTACAAATATCTCTGGGAAGGCATGTATGGACCTATCAAGATGGGAATATCCTCTTCCTCCTCAGTTGTCACAAAGTGATTCATCCCATCGCTACCACATTGGTATAAAATGTTACTTTCCAAGCTTTTGGAATTTCATACCATGTACCTCATATTCTTCCCTGGGAAGAAATTAATATATCTATCCCTTCACTAGCATGGTTTCAAAAGACCAATTCATCTGAATTTTCCCTCCCAAGTCTTGGTAGAAATTTCTATTCAGCAACATTCCAAACGAGGTTAGGACATCTACTATCAAAATCATCTTTGAAACTTTCTTGTTTAGAAATCTAGCGAGAACCACTTGTGCATCTTTGACCTTCCCTAAAATTGAGACATCTTTTTATTTCAAAGAGTAAAAAAAGCCACTAGGTGGAGTCATGGTAAGTTTGAAAGCCTTGGCAACCTTCAAAGGCATCATGATATCTGAGGCACCAAAATCTATTATACAATTGTTCAGTACATATTCTCCAACAAGAAGGGAGATGTAGAAAGGTTAAACTTTATGAGTCTTTGATGAACTCAGAGAAAGCATGTTACGAGGAGGGAGGTGTAGTGAGTTTGGTAGTATGCCTTTAGAACTAGAAGTTACAACATTGGGTGTTAGACTACCACTCTGATATATTAGATGAACCTCTCAAATTGTTCAGGATGAGTCTGCAAATATTCAGTTTCAGTAATCTGCACTTTGGCTTTGTTTGCATATTCTATGAAGTCAAAGGGAGCAGATGTGGACAAGGGGGTGAAGGGAATGCTTTTGGATTTAGGACAAGTTTGGAAGTAGGAGTAGATTTTTGGGGAATAGAGGGTATTTTGAAAGGTACACTAGGAGATTTCAAAGTACTATATTTTACAAGAGAAGATTTAGATTTAGACTTGGAAGAGACATTAGAAGACTTACTTGGGATTGCAGGAGTCTTCTTACTTGCTATAGGGTCAAGCTCCAACAATGCAGACTTCATGGAAGATGGAAGTGGGGATCCTTGACTAATTATTTTATTTTGTGGAGTCGCCATAGGAGGATCATCAACCTTATTTTCTTTTACAGTAGTGGAGGGAGATGCTCTTTTCTCAGACTAAGAATGAGTGAATACCACACATGAGAAACCGGATGCATCTTCTTTGTCTTCTTCATAACCTCTAGAATACATAGAATCTGATTTGTGTATCATTCTCAAACTCATCACTTTCTAGGTAACCACCACCTTCACTTTCTTGTTAAAACTCCTCTTCATTTTCCTTAGTCCTAAACCTTACATTGAACATTGGGGTCCAAGGAAAGCCTTTGGGGTGCTCCTGCAATCTGATTTTCATTGCTTCTTTGGGAAGAAACTCATTCAAATAATTCCCTCTTCAAATATGTTATCTCATTCACCAACTTTTGCAGCGATGGATTGGTTCTCTCATCTCCAGGATGTTGGGTCTTTCCCTTTGATGGGTTCTTGATCTTTCTATAGATGATGAGATTCTCATCAAGTTCAATGGCCATCCTTTGTTCTTCTATAATGTTCCTTGGTATGGCTCTTCACAACAAAAATCCTACTTCTGTTGAATGAGCATTGATGACGAATCTCTTGACATTATTTTGAGACCCTATCCCTTTGGTGAGTTCTTCTTTGTTTCAAGATTTACTTTAATTTTCTTGTTTTTATTTATTTTACAAATCACTAATCCTAGATCATGGAGATCTTTTCTCACCTTCTGGAAGAATAGAAAAATACAAGAAAAAGGAAAAATTGAATCCATGTTTATTACAATCTCTCGTACATCCAGGATTATATGGAATAATAAACTAATCTCTCTACATTATTATTTATATAATTAAAAAGCATATATTTATTTATTATATATAGTATTTCCATCAACATTCTTTACCTACTTAAGTTTTGAAAGTAGGGTGAAATCCTTACAAGAAAGTCCATTGATTTCTATGATTGACCAAAAAAACATAGAAAATGGTGGATGTATAAAAGGAAGAGAAATCCCTAGAAATCTTTGGTGTTGGTAATTCGGTAGAAGTAGTTTATTATTTATCCCCTTTTGAGGGGTATATAAGCCCACTCTTTCCAAAGGAATGTGGATTAGTAAATTAATATATTTTATTTACATTTTATTTTGCATCTTTTAATTATGTATTCTAGACTTTTTTAGCATATTGATTAGTTACATTGGTAACATACAAGTTTAAAAAATATCCAAAAATATTATTAGTTATTTAATTATAGAAGAGAATATATTAAGTGTGTCATTTCAATTTCCAATTAATTTGAGCAATAGTGTGATTTTAATTCTCGCAAGCGTGATTTCATTTACAATAGTGTGATTTCAATTCTACTAGTATGATTTCAATTCTAAAAGTGTGATTTCAATTTTTCAATCCTCATTTCATTTACAACAATGTGATTTAGTTAGGAAACAATTTCAATTAAGATTTAATTTAAAATATTGGTTAATATTATTTGAGATCTAAATTTGTGTAATTGCCTAGGAAAAGAGCTCGATTGAAATTCAACAAATTAGTTGGAATTAATGGTGAGAAAACAAACCTACAACATACCTGATTATGTATATTAATGAAGGCTCATACACCTAATATTCTTAGTAAAAAAATATATTAATTGCCTAGGATAAGAGCTCAGATTGAAATTCAACAAATTAGTTGGAATTAATGGTGAGAAATCAAACCTACAACATACCTCATTATGTATACCAATAGAGGCTCATACACCTAATATTATTAGTAAAAAAATATATTATTTTTTTACTTTTATGTTTGAAACATATTCAATTACATCTTCTAGTGAATTTTTATGTCCTAGACCTTGATTACATCTCATATTTCACATTATTCTACTAGTGTCTCTTTATCTTCGAGCCTTATATTAGTTTTTCTATTACATGTTTCTTCTCATAGATATCTCCCTTTTGGGCCTCCTACTAGGTATTCTACTACATATACTACTTCTACTACATATGTCCCTCTTTAAAATATTTTCATGTCTTATCATACACATGTTAAACCTCATAAGTATTCCCATCCTAGGTATCCTATAGCATATACTATAAGCAACACAAATCATATAGGATTTTCCTTCTTCACTTATGACATATTTGACACTTGAGTCTCCTTCACTTTTAGGCCTACCCTACCTCCCAATGAGGCCTTCATTGGGTAGATTATACTGCCCATTCTCCTATACATAGTTATGTTCAAAATTACAAAAACATTCAAATAATCACCAAATATAAAATAAAATTCAAAATATCTCGCACAAGTACAAAATCAAGATTTGCAGATTACTTGATTTACTATCTTGCACTCTATTTATGTTGTTTGTTTTATTGGTTTAATAGATATCATAATTTTTATATCCTTTGTATGAACATGCATTCAAGAGGTATGTTGAGTTTGATATAAAGACATACATAGATCCATACATGATGATAGGTGTTGGCCTAGTCCCTTCCTAGTGACATTTATAATTGGGGGACATCTCCTATGTTATAGAGGTGTTTTTGTTTCATTAAAATTACTTTCTACTTACTCATTGTGATTGGTTAAATTTCTTATGTATATGATGTCTATTTAGCTAACAAGACTAGCACATATGCATATTATAACACTACCTTATCTTGTTTTATGATATTTTTCACTTTTGCTTGCTACAATTTCTTTTTATATTTTTTTCCTCCTTAATTACCTCAGTACTTGATTACTTATTATATGAAACATGTGTTTCTTGATTTTCTTGTGACACTTAAGAGTGTAAACACTTAAATTTTGTAATTTTCACTTTGATAACCTTGACTCGACTATGCACTCTTACTCTAACAAACACATATTCTCCTTTCCACTTAGGAATTCTGGAGGTCTAATGTTTAACTTGTTTATCTTTACACATTGACATGTTCACAAACTATGATAACACGATGCATATAATCTATAAAGAAAATCAACTCGCCATGTCTAAACCTCATTTAGTATGTTACATCGTATTTTCCAATAACATATAATCTGGTCATGACCATATTGTATGGCCCTTACCCATTTTTATAGCCTTAGACTAACATTTCTTCTAATGGAACTTTAAAAAGTAAATCTTTATTTGGTTTTTATTCTTCTCCTCGGTCTAATTTTATTAGATAAATCATCTATAAAACTCTATATTAGAAAGTAAACACTAATTCATTTACTAACCTATAACTCCTAAGGTAATGCACTAGAGAACTCACTTCATACACTTGCAAAAGTCCTCCAAAGCTCACTAAATATCAAAATTTCACATCCATGGACATTAGGAAGCACTAACATCATGTTTACATATAAAAATAGGTCAAAGCATCTATATCTCTCATCTAGAAGCATCCATAATTTCTCTCTCCAAGTGTTTTAGAAAGAGGTAAGTCAAAGAAAGAATGGTTAAAGCATTTTCAAAATCTAATTGATCTATTTAGATATCACATGATAGATGGAGAACAATGTGTGGTTTAAGGCCTCTTCAAATTAGTTCCAATGTAATCATTGTACATGGGTTATTGTAACCCTTCTAATATTTTTTTGTATGACTCTTCATCCATTGATATAGTTTGAGATGATGACGAGTCCATTTAGAGAGCTTCACTACACGGGTGCAATAACTAGGGTTTGACATCAACATAAAAATCTAGAAAGATGAGAAAACCAAAAATTTGTAGAAATTATCATAGAGCTATTCCAAGACTATAGATAAGGTCTTAGACCATATAGTATGGCTCGACTATATTATATGGTCCCGATCCCAAGCATATTTATAGATGTAATCCAATCTGTGAGGGTTTCCTAGGCTCAATTATCCTTAATTTAGTGTTGTACACTCCCGAGATACTTCCAAAATTATTTGTATCAAGTTAAGTGTATTTATAACTTTTTATGCTTTTAGTTATATGTTATGTTAAGTGGTGTATTGTAATTTATTTTGTTTTATTATGCTACAACAAGTATATATGAATGATAAAATAAATAAATGACTCAAGCACATAAGAAAATGAATAAAACCCCTAATTGCAATAGGACAGTTAGGTTACTTAGTTGATTTCACAAATAATCCTTGCAGTGTTAGAAGGTGGAAGAATGGAAGTACATGACCTCAAAATTGAACCTAAAAAGTGCGGGAGTGCAGGAGGAGCTGGGACCAGGGTGCATGGACTAGTACTGGGGTGCCTAGGCATTAGGATTCCTTCCTAGGTGTCGTGGTCTCGTGTAGGGGCTTCGGAGATGAATTTCACATGGTCACTTTGGTTGATACAAAAACCTCTTAGTTTGTCACTAGATTGTCATACTATGATCACAAATGACACGATAACCTAGAATAAAGAGATCACCTACAAAACCCTTAAAAGAACATCAAATCCTAAAAAATAAAGATGAAAAATGAGGGGTTGGATTGTCCTCAGCTATCAAACAAGTGATCTTATGACTAATAACTACACTACATCTCAGACCTAATGTAGTTCTATGTGTGTGTGTGGAATCATTCCCTAGGTGGATCTTGTGCGTGTCGCACTTGATAATGAAAAAAATTAGCTAGATGTAAAAAGATGTAATAGATGTGTGCATGGAATAAAATGAACTTCCCTCCTATGCATGTGATGTAGAAAAATATCCCTTGTCCCTTATAATGGTGTTAGATGAATGAAAATATGCTCTTAAGTGCTTGTGAGATGAAACCTTAGGTGATAGTATAGATGCTTAGAGCTTGGTCCTTTAATTTGGTCACATAAATTTATATTTATATTCTTCTCTTGTTAAATTTTTTTAATTGATCACTAAAAGGATGACCCCTAAGATCTAAGGATGCCCAAGGGATAGAAAGGACCCAAAAAGGAATGATAAAAGTAAAATAATGTCTAGGGAACCCAGAGAGGAGATGAGGATGCTTGGGTATTGGCGTCCTAGTTTGGAATTGGTGTTTAGAGATAGAAAAGGTAAAGTATGGAGGGTCGGACTAGGAAGTAAGGTCTATAAGGCCAAGAGGGAGGCTAGAAAGGAAACTAAAATGATAAATTAGTACTTTTCTCTTGTAAGAAGCATATGAATAGTAGTATTTGATTAAGACCTAGTAATGTACCCAAATTACATGATTTAATGTACATGTTGTTGATGATGTGCTTGGAGTGTGATGGTTATGTGTTGATTTTGACTACTTCTTCCCATAAGAATGGACCTGCAAGAATGTTGGTTCAAAATATATCGCTTGGGCAGATTTATGGATAGACAAGCCAACAGTCTACAGGGCATAGCCCCTCTTTGAGTCAGCAAAGTGAAACTAGTTTATTGCTATTCTACTAGCAGGAATCTGTGCAAGTCTCACAATATTCTACGTTCGGGGGTTTGGGATCTCAGAGGATGAAGAAAGATCAGATCCGAAGAAAGAAAAGAAATGAATTCCAAAGTAGAAAGGTCAGAGGGTTTATGTTTTGGGATTGGTAGTAAACAGAGCCAAACCTACTTACATAAATGAACAAAGCAATACTGATGAATAAATGACAATAAAACAGAAGTAGATCCAACAGAATAAACACATAGATCTGACGTAAGAAAGATCTAATGCAAATAACACATGTATTCAGCACAAAGTCTAAATATTGTATTAATATTTCCTTCTGTTACAAAAAGTTCAAAGTCTTTTCTTCTCACTTCTATTTTTCATCTGAAAAGTATCCACCCCGAATACAAGAAATATTCGAGTATTTATAGAAGAAGGAGAAGAAGGAAGGCAAAAAGGAACCAACCACCTATTTACAAAATATCTACAAAATATCTCAAAGTCATGTTGACTTTTAACAACTTGATGGATGACATCATCCCATGGTGCAACATGGATGATGTCATCATTTGTGCCAACATACTCTAGATATTTACAAAAAAGAAAGTCGAAGGAGAGAGAAGAAGAAAGAGAAACTATTCATCGTCGTCCTGTGGCTGAAAGGGGGTATCCTGCTTCTGCTGCTGCTCGGGTGACGAGATGTGGAATTGGGCACGGTATTCCATGAACTTGCTGATCATGGGCTCTAGTTGATCCTGGGAAGGATCCTTGTGTCGCTCGTTGATCACCTCGCAAGTCTCCCACTCATCTATGAGCTTCTCTGGGAGTTTGGAATATTCTTTCTCTGCTTCTATTAGGAATCCGATGAAGTCCCGACAGGCCAGCAGGTTATTGATGGACTCTGCGTCAAAAGTGACCTCTGGCCCCAGCCCTTGCGAAATGATCTCCTTGAAAATCTGAATGGTTTCATCAACCTTCCTTAAGGCGAAAGAAGGAGTAAGCAACCCTAGGGACATGTTGAGAATGATCTGTTCCATTTGGTGCATTGCGTCCAGGGCTTCTTCTTTTACCTTATCGATCTTTTCAAGGATGAATTCTAGTTGATCCATCGGTAATCCAGAGTGGAAAGGACTTTATTGAGGGCCCTGGGGTGACCAAAAACACCGAACTTGACCAGATCTTTGACTGAACAGTCGAACATTCGTTGAAAGGTCTCATGTTGCTGACCTAGCATGGTCCAGCTCTTCTGATATGGGTCCCGCTAATGCCTGGAGCTCTTTATTCACCTTGTTGATGTTTAGATACAAATCGGTGAACTTGGCGATCACTCGTTCACTGTCCTTGAGGATCTGGCTCCTCCAAGTGGAAACTGCCATGCCCTGCTCGCCGATCTTTGCATATTCATTAATTTTATCCTGACTCAGAGGCTCAGGAGTTTCGGTGGCAGTTGTGGGAGGTGCACTGCCCATCTTCTGTAGGGCGTGGAGTAGATGTTTATTTTGCTCTTTCAGTAACCTTTTCTCTTCTTTTGCCTCTTGAAGTTTCTTGCAGAGGGCGTCAACTGCAGATAGGGCCTCTCCCTGAAGGCTTTCAGAAGATGTCCCCATTGTGACTTGAGTCACTGTGTAATCTATGTGAGGATAGATCCTTTTTATCCTTCAGAGGATTGGGGTACGCGATCTCCATTACCCTCTCTCCCGAAGCACTCTGAGAGAAGCGTGTGATGGGCTTTCTGCTTCTTTGACCCTTTTGATGGGATTACGGAGAAGTCCATCGGAGCGATGGGAACTTTCCTTTTCTGCTGACTCAGGTGCTGGGAGATCCAAGCTGGACTTATGGGAGAAGGGCCAGAAACAGAGGAGGGGGCAGCTGCAGTAGTAGAAGGGAAAAAGGTGGAGACGTGGGGCGGCATGAGAGAGGGAGGCCGAGGAAGTGCTCACGGGAGGAAGAGATCTAGGAGAGGAAGACATAGGAAGAGAGAGGGAACTCGAGAGATGAGGGAAGAAATGGAGGGGACAGTCCGAGAGAGAGAGAAGATGGATGAAGAAGCAGGAGGAACGGTAGAAGAAGGGGGAGAGGACACGACCAAAGGAATGGTCGCTTGAGTCACTCGAGGAGGGGAAGGAGGAGAAGGAGAAGGAACAGAAGGGACCTCAGTTGTTGTAGCAGTGGCGACATCCTGAGTGGATGGGCCTATTGGAACATCTTCCGCCGCTTCTTCTTCTGAGCTTTTCGGGATTTCAACCCGTTCTTGTGAAGCGGAAGGAGGGCTTTCTGGAGCTTCCTCTTGGGTGGAACTGGATTCACCCTCTTTACCTTTACCCTTGCCTTTTGGCTGTTGTTTTGATCGAGGAGGTGCGTTACCCAATGGAGAGGTTGTGAAATCGACTCGAGGTAGATGAGCCCGTTCATTCGGCACCAATGTTCTGTTCTACGCAGAGTTTCCTTGACCCTTTCCTCAATTGTCTGAGGTGCTTTAGTTCTATCAATTACCGCAAAAGGCCAATCGTCCCCACCTGTGTCAAGATACACTTGATCCACTTCCTCCTCAGTAGTTTGGTAGCCTTTGGGGATGATGGCCACCCCATACTGGATGATTTCTGCTAAGGCCAAATGAGAATGGTCCTTCCTCCTGAGCTCCACCTCATGATATATATCGATGTAGATATCTTCGATCTGAGGGATATGGATCGGATCGAGCTTGGCCCTAGGCAGACAATTTCTCGGGTCGAAGGTGGGCCTTGCTGGGAAATTATGTTTCAGATTCAGCAGCTCCAGCTCTGTGCAAACATGTCTTTCACCTTGTGGTGAGTGAGACATGTATACCTACCCACTGTGAGGGGGAAAGGAGTTCCACCCTTCTTTCTCTTGAGGCATTTCTCATGGTAGGTGATTAGCTGTCTTGACAGCTCTAGCAGAATCAATTTGGGACCGGCGTACCTTGGTAGTTTAGTTGGCTCCCCCAAGAAGTTAGCCGCCCTTAGATAAGTGAATGTGGGGAATTGAGTGAACAGGGCCCCCCATTTCTCTGTGGCTGCCACGATGCTCTTGGTCGTATGCGACCATGAGTCATATTCGGCCTCAACAGGTAGATGATGAAATAGAAAAATGCATCATTGATCTTTGTAAATTGGGGATGCTATTTTCCAGCTTTAGCTCTGGATAATATTCATAGATTTTAACTTGGGGCCAAACCCCTCCGCGCATCGAAGTGGGTAGTCCCTTTCTGAAGCTGCAGCGTAAACAACATAGGAATTCATGTAGAACCTCCCGTTGTGGTAAATTGTTGCAGCTGCTCTGATATCGTGCTGCTTATGATTTCTACCCACTCAAAGCGTTGATCGGGCATATTTTTGTTCATTGTTTCTAAATACCGCAGCATCCATTTGTGGAAATAGTGGGCGTCGGGAAGCCAAAAACACCTGCTCGGGAACGTGATTGTGTCACTGAGCTCCTCTGAAAAATCACTGCGGTGAATGATTTGTGGCCAACGGGTCACCACCTTTTTATTTTTCAAATATACCTCGTTCATCAGTTGCATGCACTGATCTTCATTGTCGTCCCAGGCCTTAATGCAGTCTTCGGCTTACGGCCACAAAGTGCCGATGGTGAGGGATGTCGAGCATTAATTCAAAGTGGCGGGCAGTGAGGTTGATTATGACCTCGCCCTTCTCATTTACGACACATCTTGTGTCTTTATTGTAGCACCAGGAAACCACCATCATAAATTCATTATTCACGGCACTTACTGGGATTCCTCCAGCAAAGTGCAGTGCACTGCCTATCAATTTGTCCATCCATGGACTTCTTGTGACCTTCTGAGTTCTGACCCAGAACTCCTCCATATCAATATGACCCAGCTCTGAGTCTCTGATGTCAGGTCACACTCGGCTGGGACTCGGGCATTCTGACCCTCTGATACTTATACTTCATTTCTTCTTCTGTGAGCTTGGCCTTGCCTTTGGATTTGGTAGGTCTCTTGCTTGATGTTGACATATGTTCTTCTGAACTTAGTTGCTGATCTGCAAGAATAAGAAGTGAAACCCAATGCAAGAAATTGATGTCAGCCATTTGATTTTCCATTGAAATGTTGACAGAAGAAAGAGTTAGAGATTTATAAGGCCTCAGGGCGCATGGCGCATGGATACTGCAGGTTACAGAGCTAAATAGTAAGGGCGGGGGAAAGGGCTGCTTTGCAGGGGATAAATCAGCGCTAAAGGATGCATGGCGCATGGATATTGCAGATTGCATTCTTTGTTGTTGTAAACACAAGTGCGCCTGCGCCATGTGGATGCATTTTGTAAAGGGCGCAGATATTTATCATGTTACATGGGTACGAGGATGCGCAAAGGGCATAGGATTTTGTGCATGTTACATCATTTTTGTGTGCCAAAAAAAGGAAACTTGGTGTGGCGCATGGAAGGTTTGCATGACACATGATGTTGTTGCTGATGAGGGATGCGCAAGCGCTGTTTATAGCTTTGCACTTGGCGCATAGGAAAGGATTGTTACATGGATGTTGGGTGCGCCAATGGCGTGAATTTTATCAATGCAACACACGAGTTTGGTGTGCCAAGCAGAGGGACATGAGGAAAGTGTTTGCAACAAGCGAGGGAAGTGCGCCATGAGGGCAACTTTTCATTATGTAGCAGGTAGGAAAAATGTGCCATTGGCGCAATTGTTCCTCATGTTGCAGGGTGTGCCAATGCGCCAAAGGAGAAGAAAAATATAGTTTCTTTTTAAGCTTTGATTCTTCTCAGAGGGGTTTTACATATGGTTTAGCTCCTTCTGCAGGGTACCTTGGGGTGATGAAGGGGCTTAAACAAAGGGTTTCAAACCATCATTTCAGGACAGAGTTTCCTCTACCAGCAGATCTGGAAAGAGGAGGAAGAATAAGTGGAAGAATGGGAAAGACAGCAAGGGGGGGAAGTTCACGATTTTAGTCTTTCCAATCCAATCCAGACCAACAAGCAAACAAAGAACCAAAGCGCAAAACATACAAAAGAAATGAGGACCTCTTACCCGGATATAATGAAGAAATGTGCAAACGGGTCCACAAAGCGATTGAAAATGACAGGGCAGGTGCGCTGGCAGGTACAGAGAAAATCACGTGATTGTGTCGGATGATAATGACAGCGCAGACGTGCCTATTTATAGGTGAGGTAGCAATAAATGCGCCACCAAATTTTCAAGTGGCGCACCAAAAGAGCCGTCGACACAAGAAAACATGTGCCCTTTGGCGCACCAAAACGTTTGCCAACACAGAAAATATGCGCGCCTTTGGCGCACCGAAAGTGGTGTCGACAGAGGAATATGTGTGCCCTTGGTGCACCAAAAAGTGGCGCAACAAATGTTCTATTGACAGGAAGGCGCATGCGCCTTGGCGCATGCAAGGAAGACTCAACATAGTGAGGCGCACCAAAATGTCTGTTGACATGAGAAAGCATGCGCCAAAGGATTTAAAGGGGGCGCATCAAAAGTTTATGTTGCATAGTCATTATGTGCACCCGACCAAAAAAGACCAAAAATGGCTAAGTTCGGAAAACTAGATTTCCCGGGAAGGGATTTTGCAACGTTCGACGCAGCGAGGATCACGATGAGGGACGGAACAAAATTTTGGTAAGGTTATCAGTAAAATTGCCCTTGCCAATTTTACGGGATAACAGCTGGCTCTTTCTGGGGACTGTCTCTGAGCGAACCTCAGGGGTAGAGAATCCCAGATCTCATGTGCCTATCCATTGGGTAACAGAGTCAAAAACAAGGGCGACCGGAGGGCGAACAAAAGGGAACACACAACAAACAGAAAGCAAACACACGACAAAAACAAACACACAACTAAAGAAAACTGTACAAAGGAGAGAGCAAGCTCTACTTCCTGAAGATTTTCAGATGTTGCTATAGGGAAGTGGGAGTTCGGTTCCATCCAGATATGAGAGATAGAAACTATTCTCTCCATTGAGCTACTTGATCTTGAAAGGCCCTCTCCATAGGGAATCAAACTTTCCGTGCATGCCTTTTGGCTCTCTTCGCTTGTCCCACAGAAGGACGAGGTCTCCCACCTGAAAATTTCTTTGCTTAGCTTTTTTATCGAACAGTCTCTTGACTTGATTCTGATGCTCGGTGATCTTGTCGACCACTCTTACTCTCTTCTCTTCGAGTTCTGCTAGATACATGATCCTCTTTTCGAGAGAATTTTGGAAAGTTTCATTTTCAATTGCTCGTGCCAAGTGCAGAGCAGGGATTTCAGTGGAAATGGGAAGCTCGGCATCAGTGCCATATAACACTTGAAAAGGTGACATACCGAGAGACCTCTTGGGAGTAATGCGATCTGCCCACAAAGCGTCGTATAAGGACTTGTGCCACATTCGTTGATTCTCATCCACCAGCTTTCGTATGATGGTCACCAAGTTTTTATTACTGGATTCTGCTTGACCATTTCCCTGAGGGTAATAATCTGAAGCGTGAGCCAAAGTTATTCCGTATTCGTAGCAAAAACTAATAACTTCCCGTGAAGAGAAGTTAGAAGCATTATCAGCAACAATCTTGTTTGGAATGCCAAACCTGACAATGATGTTTTCTTTGATGAAACTGCAAACGACTTCGGAAGTGGCATGTTTGACAGGTATGGCTTCCACCCACTTGGTGAAGTAATCTGTTGTTGTTAGGACATAACTATGTCTGACACTCGATTGGGGATTGAGTGCACCGATAAAATCAATTCCCCACTGCCTGAATGGTTCGTTGACAACAACCGCCTGACGGGGAAAAAGCCAACTTGGGCTTGCCGACAAGCTGCTTGGCAAGGTTCACACTTTGCTACCAGGTGGTTGTATCTTGGAAAAGCGTCGCCGCCAATAGTACTGGCCGGATGATCTTGTGTCTTTATCGAGAAGAGGAGAAATGGCCTCACAAGGCTGAATTATGAAAACTTTCAAGTAACTTCACTTGCTGTGGCTTGTCGACACATCGCAAGAAGACACCATCTATCCGCGTTTGTATAAACCGTCATCCCAGATGACATATTTGGCTGCTCTGAGCTTTATAGTGCACTTCTCCTTCATAGTTAGGTGAGCTGGGCATTCGCCGTAGGTGAGGAAGAAAGCAATATCGGAATACCACTCATCGCTGGTTGCGATAAATAGGACCAGAGGCAGAGAATCGGGTTTCTCTCACCGGCTTTGTGCTTCATTGGTACAATCATCCTTTTCTCCGGAAACTTCCGACCCTTGGTTTTCGGCCATAAGTTGACATAAGCCTTTGCCTCTTACCAACTTGGTTGGTTTTATATCTAAATCGTACTCCTGGACCTTTGCAATCCAATTTCCGCGCAAGCTTCCTAACTCCTGTTGAGTTAAGATTGACTTGACCGCCGTGTCAGGGACCAACACCACTGTATGAGAATTTAAAATGTAATACCTGAAGTTTTTGACTGCTTTGACAATGGTGAAGGCATGCTTTTCCAACTGAGACATTTTTAATTCGTGAGGCTTGAGGGGAGAGCTCATGAACGCAATCGGAGATTCAACATCCTCAGAATTCTTTTGCATCAAGATGGTAGATATAGTATGCTCAGACGCATAGCTATACATGATAAAATCCTTGGAGAAATCGGGACATACAGGACTAGTGCGTGAGTGACGGAAGCTTTTATTTCTTCAAACGACCTTTTTCCTTCCTCGCTCCATCGGAAAGTTGGTGATCCTTTCATCATGTCCAATATATGACGAGTCTTTTCAGCAAAGTCGGGAACAAAGCGCTAAGAAAATTCACCTTTCCAAAGAAAGAGTGAATGCCGGTCTTACTTGTAGGCAGAGTAAGGCTCTGAATAGCCTTAACTCTTTCGGTATCTATCTTCGTTCCTTCTTTGCTAACAACATGCCCTAGCAACTTTCCTTCTGTGACTCCAAAAATAGACTTTTTCGGGTTAGGGAAATCCCATGCTCTCGGCATCTGGCCAATACTTGCTCCAGGTGATCACAATGATCACTTCGTTGTTTAGAGAACACAGTTAAGTCATCTAGATAAACCACAATGACCTTCCCCATCATACCTTTGAATGCACTAGGTCCATGGCCCACTGAAAAGTGGCGCCAACATTGGTTAGGCGAAAGGCATCCTGCTGTAGGCAAATGTACCCCAGGGAGTAGTGAATGTTGTTTTAAATTGATCTTCAGGTGAGACTTCAATCTGATTGTAGCGAAAAACCATCAAGCATGGACAACATTTCTGATCCAGTTACTGCTTGTAGAACTTGATCCATTATAGGGAGTGGGTAGTTGTCTTTTAAGGAAGCCTGATTCAAGTTTCGAAAATCTACGCATATGCGTATTTCACCATTTTTCTTGCGTCACTGGCACAATGTTTGCTACCCAAGTACTGTGATGGATAGGAAAAATGATTCTCGCATCCAGCATTTTCTAAATTTCGGCTTGGATAGTACCTGAGATCTTAGGGTTATAATGCCTCTGCTTTTGGCGAAAGGCTTTGACGTCTTCTTTCAACGGGATGTCATGTTGGACGTCCTTTGGCTTAAAAGACTTTAGATCGGCGTAGGACCATGCCAATACATCCATGTATTTCTTCAGTAGTTTGACAAACTTCCGCTTCTCTTCGGGTGTGCAACATTTTCCAATGTTCACGAACTGCGGACGTTCTACCGAACCTAAATTGACCGGTTCGGTTTCTGGGGAGGAGCCCGTACCATCTCGCCTTTTCTTTTTTACAAAACGGTCATGCCTATCGAACAACCATTCTAAAGAAACCAGGCCCTTGAATTTTATTTCCTTTAAGCTGACATATGCCGTCGTTCCCTCGGATTCATCCTTTTGATCGGTGACTGATTCATGGCACATAGAAGTGGATCCTTCAAAATGCAATTCCTTGAAATTTTCCACCTTTTCTAGAAAGGCAATGAGTTGATTGTCATCGTTGAATACTTGCCAATGCTGAGAATTATCTGGCACACTTGGGCGGAAAACCATCTCAATGGTGTATTTGTCTATTTTCAAACCTGGGTGCGGGAGCATGAGGGATGCTAAAATGGCCAATGAATCGGCCATGTCATTCTGAGCTCTTGGAATGGATTCTATTGAAAAAGTGTCAAATTCTTCAATGTTGTCCCACACCGCATTACGGTAGTGCCTGAGCCTCTCATTCTTCACTTGATATATCCTTTTAACTTGATTCATGACTAGCTCTGCATCACCTTGTACTTTCAGATTTTTGATCCCTCTCTCTCTTGCGGCCTGCATGCCGAGTAACAGAGATTCATACTCAGCAGTGTTATTTGTGTTGAAAAACTGCAACTTAAAAGAGAGAGGAATAATTTCTTCCTCGGGAGATATTAGCACGGCTCCGCCACATCCACTGGTTGCAGCTACCATCAAACTGCAAGGTCCAGACCTTGTTAAGATCTTCTTCTTGGATGAGAACAACCATTTTGTCAGACTCGGTAGACAAGAAATAGTTCCCCATCCCTGATGATTCGAAAAGAATTTGAGCTTTGGGGTCCTCAGAGTTAGTAACCAAGTACTTCTTTTGTGATTCTGGCTCCAAAGTCTGCATTACACCTTTGACGGGGATTCTAGCCTTGGACCAGTCCATATGAATTTCTCCTCCAACCTCACTACAAAAACTCCTTCCCAGCAGTATTCCATAGGCTGCTGGAATGTCGGCAACGAGGACGGTCATCTTTACTCTTTTCTCTGGGAACGCCGCAAATGCAAACTACGCGTCTTTGATTTGACCAATCAACGGAACCTGCTTGGTTTCCAAGGAATAACATCTACCAAAAGGCTTGGTAAGGGTGAGGCCCAGAGCATGAGCAACTTTTTACCGGCATGACGTTATCAGAAGCCCTAGAATCAATTATGCAGTTACTTAACTTGTGGCCATTGATTAGGAGGGAGAGATAGAAGGGCTCTATCTTGCCTGATGTGGATGTTGAAGCAACATTTATGCGGGATGCAGGAGGAGTGGAAAGGATTCCTTTTAAGGAAACCTGGGGAGTTATGACAGCTTGACTTTGAATATATTCAGTTAACCTTATCAGTTGTTCGGGGTTTGACTGAAGATACTCGGCTTCAGACATTTGGATCTTAGTCTTTTTAGCATGATCTATGATATCAAATGTGGCCAAAGGTTGCGCT
The DNA here is from genome assembly GCA_018340775.1 of Taxus wallichiana var. yunnanensis. Taxonomy (NCBI): domain Eukaryota; kingdom Viridiplantae; phylum Streptophyta; class Pinopsida; order Cupressales; family Taxaceae; genus Taxus; species Taxus wallichiana. Next base: position 582,579,265 of record CM031237.1, on the reverse strand, counting down.
GGTGAAGGAATGAGTCCCTCACTTCGTGATGATAGGGTAGGATTACTGGTCTTGATAGGAATATGAGAGGGCTGGTTTGGAGGAGATATAGGAGCAAAAGCTCTCTTTGAAAAAGACTTATTGACAGGCTGAGTGGGTAGGGGATTACCTCTCTTTGCAATGGTTGGGTGCGTGGATGATGCGAGTCTTTTCTTTCTGCACATTGGCAGTGACCTCAGCTTCTTTTCCTTGTGAGCGGGTAAAAACAACATATGATTGTCCGCTTGCATATCCTGGTACCTTCTTCATCGTCGGATTCCTCCTCATCAAATTCCATATACCCGATAGTAGAGTCGCCAGTCGGCTCACCGACATCTTGATCATCTTCACCTTGGGATGAAGGTTCTTCGTAATTTTGTTCCTCTTCTTCTTCAATTTCAGCTAGAGCATTGACCGGAGGAGCCTCAAGTGCCAACCGCGGAGCGGTTGCGGGCAACCGCGGCCTATGTGGGGACATTAGGAGTGAAGTTTCTTCGTGGAACATCCCGGTATGAGGAACTGGGGGAAGCTTGGGCTAACTGCTTCTTTAATGCGATCAAGTCATTTGCCATTTTTGAAATGCTGGATCGGATGAAGTGGCGGGAGAAGGGCTCAAAGCTTTGGGCTTGGATGATTCCCTTTTTAATTCACCGGATATGAGCAAGTTGTCTTCAATCCATATGGCAGCAGCTTGGGCAAGAGGCAAGGTAGTTATTTGTTCATGTAGAAGCAAAAAACTTATTTTTGAGCTCATTGCATTCACAAAGAAACACTTTTGATTTTCTAGTGTTGGCAACATGGCAGCAGGCACACGGTTGATTAATGCATTGAACCTGGTGATAAAATCACGCATGGTCTCATTGGCCTCCTTCTTCAGGTGAGTGATCTGATGATAATAATGCAAATGCATCTTCTGAAGGCTTGTACCTATCTTCAAAAGCATCCCGCAAGGTGGCCCAACTGGTAATAGACCCGGCTGGCAAATGCTGAAACCATTCTGCCGCGGGCCCTTGGAGGGTCTCCAAAAAGAGGTGAACTGACACATCTTCGTGGGTCACATCGAGGATACTGCATGACATGATGAATGCAGATATGTGTGAATCCATGCTTTGGTTTCCGCTCCCGTCGAATTTGGGAAAATTCTTTTGGTTTCCGTGAGGGAGCGCGTGAACTGGATGTGGTAATGTGAGAGGGCCCATAGCATTTCCCCATGGCACTGCCATTTGAAAGGCTGGAAAAAGAACACGGGTTGGAAGTGTGGTTCCGCTGAGCAATAAAGCACTGCAAAGGGATGTGGATGTTCCTTGTGAAAACTGGTTCTTTCGTGGAGGTGAGGTACTTCTGGCTGACCGATCAGCTGAACTTAGTGATGAAAAGCGCGGTGTTATACTGAAGTTGTGCCTTTGAAGTAGATCAAAAGTAGGATCGACTTCTCCATGAGCTCTCCTGCTGAGTAAATGGTTCACCCGCCAGCGTACCTTCCAGATCTGTGATGTTGTCGAGCAGATTTAAAATTTCTTTTTGGTCGTACTTGCTGATTTTCTAGTTTTTTGACAAAAACCAGCAGCATGTACTTTTTTGAATATTTAAAATTATCCTCTTCTGAAAACCGATTGCGGTTTAATGACAAAGAATAATGAGGATAAAATGATAGTGAAGATTAGTAAGCTGATTTTCAGATCTAAAGTTGACTTTTTGAAGAGTTTGAAAATTTTAGTAAACAGTCAAAAACTCAGATCTACGGAAAAATACATATTTTTATAAAAACTCAGTGAACTAAAGGTCTCCAACTAGGCCCGATCTATGGATCTCAGAAGAAAATTTTCAATTTAGAGCACTTTTGCAAAAAATTTGGATTTTTAACAAAAAGTTAAAGTTTGCAAACAGGTAGTGATTTTTGATTTTTACTGATTTTCTATCATACCACCATCATAGATCTGATAGATCTATTCGATCCCCAGTGGAGTCACCAAAAACTGTTGGTTTGAAAATCTGTCGCTTGGGTAGATTTATGGATAGACGAGCCAACAGTGTGTAGGGCATAGCCCCTCTTTGAGTCAGCAAAGTGAAACTGGTTTATTGCTATTCTACCAGTAGGAATCTATGCAAGTCTCACAATATTCTGCCTTCGGGGGTTTGGGATCTCATCCCAATAGGTTTATTTCGACTGTGGAAAGAAAGGAATGGAAGAGAGGATGAAGAAAGATCAGATCCGAAGAAAGAAAAGAAATGAATTCCAAAGCAGAAAGGTCAGAGGGTTTATGTTTTGGGATTGGTAGTAAACAGAGCCAAACCTACTTACATAAATGAACAAAGCAATACTGATGAATAAATGACAATAAAACAGAAGTAGATCCAACAGAATAAACACATAGATCTAGCGTAAGAAAGATCTAATGCAAATAACACATGTATTCAACACAAAGTCTAAATATTGTATTAATATTTCCTTCTGTTACAAAAAGTTCAAAGTCTTTTCTTCTCACTTCTATTTTTCATCTGAAAAGTATCCACACCGAATACAACAAATATTTGAGTATTTATAGAAGAAGGAGAAGAAGGAAGGAAAAAAGGAACCAACCACCTATTTACAAAATATCTACAAAAATATCTCAAAGTCATGTTGACTTTTAACAACTTGATGGATGACATCATCCCATGGTGCAACATGGATGATGTCATCATTTGTGCCAACATACTCTAGATATTTACAAAAAAGAAAGTCGAAGGAGAGAGAGAAGAAGAAAGAGAAACTATTCATCATCGTCGTCGTCCTACGGCTGAAAGGGGGTATCCTGCTTCTTTGCTCGGGTGACGAGATGTGGAATTGGGCATGGTATTCCATGAACTTGCTGATCATGGGCTCTAGTTGATCCTGGGAAGGATCCTTGTGTCACTCACTGATCACCTCGCAAGTCTCCCGCTCATCTATGAGCTTCTTTGGGAGTTTGGAATATTCTTTCTCTGCTTCTATTAGGAATCCGATGAAGTCCCGACAGGCCAACAGGTTATTGATGGACTCTGCGTCAAAAGTGACCTCTGGCCCTAGCCCTTGAAACGATCTCCTTGAAAATCTGAATGGTTTCATCAACCTTCCTTAAGGTGAAAGAAGGAGTAAGCAACCCTGGGGACATGTTGAGAATGATCTGTATTCCATTTGGTGCATTGCGTCTAGGGCTTCTTCTTTTACCTTATCGATCTTTTCAAGGATGAATTCTAGTTGATCCATCGGTAATCTAGAGTGGAAAGGACTTTATTGAGGGCCCTGGGGTGACCAAAAATGCCGAACTTGACCAGATCTTTGACTGAACAGTCAAACATTCATTGAAAGGTCTCATGCTGCAGCCTAGCATGGTCCAGCTCTTCTGATATGGGTCCCGCTAATGCCTGGAGCTCTTTATTCACCTTGTTGATGTTCAGATACAAATCGGTGAACTTGGCGATCACTCGTTCACTGTCCTTGAGGATCTGGCTCCTCCAAGCAGAAACTGCCATGCCCTGCTCACCGATCTTTGCATATTCATTAATTTTATCCTGACTCAGAGGTTCAGGAGTTTCGGCGGTAGTTGTGGGAGGTGCACTGCCCATCTTCTGTAGGGCGTGGAGCAGATGTCTATTTTGCTCTTTCAGCAACCTTTTCTCTTCTTTTGCCTCTTGAAGTTTCTTGCAGAGGGCGTCAACTGTCAGATAGGGCCTCTCCCTGAAGGCTTTCAGAAGATGTCCCCATTGTGACTTGAGTCACTGTGTAATCTGTCGAGGATAGATCCTTTTTATCCTTCAGAGGATTGGGGTATGCGATCTCCATTACCCTCTCTCCCGAAGCACTCTGAGAGAAGCGTGTGATGGGCTTCTACTTCTTTGACCCCTTTTGACGGGATTACGGAGAAGTCCATCGGAGCGATGGGAACTTTCCTTTTTCTTGACTCGAGTCTTTGGGAGATCCAAGCTGGACTTATGGGAGAAGGGCCAGAAACAGAGGAGGGGGCAGCTGTAGTAGTAGAAGGGAAAAAGGTGGAGACACGTGGAGGCGGCATCGAGAGGGAGGCCGAGGAAGTGCTCACGGGAGGAAGAGATACTGCAGGAGAGGAAGACATAGGAAGAGAGGGGAACTCAGAGATGAGGGAAGAAATGGAGGGGGACAGGTCCGCGAGAGAAGAGAAGATGGACGAAGAAGCAGGAGGAACAGTAGAAGAAGGGGGAGAGGACACGACCAAAGGAATGGTCGCTTGAGTCACTCGAGGAGGGGAAGGAGGAGAAGGAGAAGGAACAGAAGGGACCTCAGTTGTTGCAGCAGTGGCGACATCCTGAGTGGATGGGCCTATTGGAACATCTTCGCGCTTCTTCTCGAGCTTTTCGGGATTTCAACCCGTTCTTGTGAAGCGGAAGGAGGGCTTTCTGGAGCTTCCTCTTGGGTGGAACTGGATTCACCCTCTTTACCTTTACCCTTGCCTTTTGGCTGCTGTTTTGATCGAGGAGGTGCGTTACCCAATGGAGAGGTTGTGAAATCGACTCCGAGGTAGATGAGCCCGTTCATTCGGCACCAATGTTCTGTTCTACGCAGAGTTTCCTTGACCCTTTCCTCAATTGTCTGAGGTGCTTTAGTTCTATCAATTACCGCAAAAGGCCAATCATCCCCACCTGTGTCAAGATACACTTGATCCACTTCCTCCTCAGTAGTTTGGTAGCCTTTGGGGATGATGGCCACCCCGTACTGGATGATTTCTGCTAAGGCCAAATGAGAATGGTCCTTCCTCCTGAGCTCCACCTCATGATATATATCGATGTAGATATCTTCGATCTGAGGGATATGGATCGGATCGAGCTTGGCCCTAGGTAGACAATTTCTCGGGTCGAAGGTGGGCCTTGCTGGGAAATTATGTTTCAGATTCAGCAGCTCCAGCTCTGCAAACATGTCTTTCACCTTGTGGTGAGTGAGACATGTATACCTACCCACTGTGAGGGGGAAAGGAGTTCCACCCTTCTTTCTCTTGAGGCATTTCTCATGGTAGGTGATTAGTTGTCTTGACAGCTCTAGCAGAATCAATTTGGGACGGCGTACCTTGGTAGTTTAGTTGGCTCCCCCAAGAAGTTAGCCACCCTTAGATAAGTGAATGTGGGGAATTGAGTGAACAGGGCCCCCCATTTCTCTGTGGCTGCCACGATGCTCTTGGTCGTATGCGACCGTGAGTCATATTCGGCCTCAACAGGTAGATGATGAAATAGAAAAATGCATCATTGATCTTTGTAAATTGGGGATGCTATTTTCCAGCTTTAGCTCTGGATAATATTCATAGATTTTAACTTGGGGCCAAACCCCACTCCGCATCAGAGCTGGGTAGTCCCTTTCTGAAGCTGCAGCGTAAACAACATAGGAATTCATGTAGAACTTCCCGTTGTGGTAAATTGTTGTAGCTACTCTGATATCGTGCTGCTTATGATTTCTACCCACTCAAAGCGTTGATCGGGCATATTTTTGTTCATTGTTTCTAAATACCGCAGCATCCATTTGTGGAAATAGTGGGCGTCAGGAAGCCCAAACACCCTGCTCAGGAACGTGATTGTGTCACTGAGCTCCTCTGAAAAATCACTGCGGTGAATGATTTGTGGCCATCGGGTCACCACCTTTTTATTTTTCAAATATACCTCGTTCATCAGCTGCATGCACTGATCTTCATTGTCATCCCAGGCCTTAATGCAGTCTTCCCGGCTTACGGCCACAAAGTGCCGATGGTGAGGGATGCCGAGCATTAATTCAAAGTGGCGGGCAGTGAGGTTGATTATGACCTCGCCCTTCTCATTTACGACACATCTTGTGTCTTTATTGTAGCATCGGGCAACCACCATCATAAATTTGTTATTCACGGCACTTACTGGGATTCCTCCAGCAAAGTGCAGTGCACTGCCTATCAATTTGTCCATCCATGGACTTCTTGTGACCTTCTGAGTTCTGACCCAGAACTCCTCCATATCAATATGACCCAGCTCTGAGTCTCTGATGTCCAGGTCACACTCGGCCTGGGACTCGGGCATTCTGACCCTCTGATACTTATACTTCATTTCTTCTTCTGTGAGCTTGGCCTTGCCTTTGGATTTGGTAGGTCTCTTGCTTGATGTTGACATATGTTCTTCTGAACTTAGTTGCTGATCTGCAAGAATAAGAAGTGAAACCCAACGCAAGAAATTGATGTCAGCCATTTGATTTTCCATTGAAATGCTGACAGAAGAAAGAGTTAGAGATTATAAGGCCTCAGGGTGCATGGCGCATGGATACTGCAGGTTACAGAGCTAAATAGTAAGGTGCACGGGAAAGGGCCATGCTGCAGGGGATAAATCAGTGCCAAAGGACACATGGCGCATGGATATTGCAGATTGCATTCTTTGTTGTTGTAAACACAAGTGCGCCTGCGCCATGTGGATGCATTTTGTAAAGGGCGCAGATATTTATCATGTTACATGGGTACAGGATGCGCCAAAGGGCATCAGGATTTGTGCATGTTACATCATTTTTTTGTGCACAAAAGGAAACGGTGCGGTGCATGGAAGGTTTGCATGACACAATGTTGTTGCAATGAGGGATGCACAAGCGCTGTCTATAGCTTTGCACTTGGCGCATAGGAAAGGATTGTTACATGGATGTTGGGTGCGCCAATGGCGTGAATTTTATCAATGCAACACACGAGTTTGGTGCGCCAAGTAGGACGCAAGGAAAGTGTTTGCAACAAGCGAGGGAAGTGCGCCATGAGGGTGCAACTTTTCATTATGTAGCAGGTAGGAAAAATGTGCCATTGGCGCAACTGTTCCTCATGTTGCAGGGTGTGCCAATGCGCCAAAGGAGAAGAAAAATACAGTTTCTTTTTAAGCTTTGATTCTTCTCAGAGGGGTTTTACATATGGTTTAGCTCCTTCTTTGCAGGGTACCTTGGGGTGATGAAGGGGCTTAAACAAAGGGTTTCAAACCATCATTTCAGGACAGAGTTTCCTCTACCAGCAGATCTGGAAAGAGGAGGGAAGAATAAGTGGAAGAATGGGAAAGACAACAAGGGGGAAGTTCACGATTTCAGTCTTTCCAATCCAGATCCAGACCAACAAGCAAACAAAGAACCAAAGCGCAAAACATACAAAAGAAATGAGGACCTCTTACCCGGATATAACGAAGAAATGTGCAAACGGGTCCACAAAGTGATTGAAAATGACAGGGCAGGTGCGCTGGCAGGTACAAAGAAAATCACGTGATTGTGTCGGATGATAATGACAGTGCAGACGCGCCTATTTATAGGTGAGGTAGCAATAAATGCGCCACCAAATTTTTCAAGTGGCGCACCAAAAAAAGCGTCGACACAAGAAAACATGCCCTCGTGGCGCACCAAAAATCTTTGCCAACACGAGAAAATGCGTGCCTTTGGCGCGCACCGAAAGTGGTGTTGAGAGAGGAATATGTGTGCCCTTGGCGCACCAAAAAGTGGCGCAACAAATGTTTGTTGACAAGAAGGCGCATGCGCTGCCTCAACATAGTGAGTGCATGCAAGTGAAGACTCAACATAGTGAGGCGCACCAAAATGCTGTTGACATGAGAAAGCAACTAGCCAAAGGATTTAAAGGGGCGCATCAAAATTTTATGTTGCATAGTCATTATGTAACAAAGAATAATGAAAAAGACCAAAATGGCTAAGTTGATTTTCAAGTGCTAAAGAACTACTTGACCTATGAAAAGCCTTTGTTACAATGCTAAAAATTATCTTGAAATGAAAAGTGTTATGTATCTACCCCTGGTCTTAGGAACCCATGAAGGGACATAAACACCTAGGCACCCAATTCTGATTCGGGCACTAGTGTATGTGCTGAAGTAAGGACCCAAGTCTAATTCGAGCAGGCCGAGTCGAGTCGTCAGTTTGTGTTGACCCTATGTTGTATTGTGTTCAAGCTGTAAATGTAGACTATTGAACTATAAGCTGTAACTACCGAATGGGGTGATTAATTCACTTAGCATAAGCCCCATCATTTGGGGTGCATGCGATGTAACTAGGAGGACACGGCCCAAAAGAGTACCCCATTTTGAAGTTATGTCTATATGTAGGAGGGAATGTTGTTGGTAGAAACCAAAGAACATGCGGACTATGGTTAGAATTCAAGTGTTAGTGAAAACAAACATGCATATAGAAAATAGTGTAAGCTACCAAGAAAGAAGACAATGTAGACCACAAAAATTGGGTTATAAACATGGGACATCACTCACAATGTTGCAAGACAATCGAGGCCACAATGGCCAAAATCATACAATGTGCACACAAGACAAATCATAGGGAAAATCCCATAAACAATGAAAAACAAGAGTAAGAAAACATCAGATGGCAAATAGGTCCTATAAGGAAAATTTTTACATGAAGCACTCGTTAGCATGTTAGAAAGATATAAAGTATGTCAAAGCATGTATAATCTTAAATAATATTGTATTATGTAAAATAATGAAACAATAGCACCTGAAATGTGTACAAATTTTGATTCCCCAAGAGGTGTTGATCGGGATTAGTGAGGTATTGTCCAAGCATCCATTCGCATGTAATGATCTATGTAAATTCTGTATCATAATTACAAAGAAAGTGAACGCGCATTTGGGTATGATAAATATAATGAAATATAATATATATATATATATATATAATATGTGTAATAAATTGTTCATATAAGTATAAGCAAGTAAGAACTATGTACAGCCAAGATATGGAACATGTTATGGATGAGATGGAATGGAATACAATATGAGTGTGATAGGGCGGTGTGCCCCGAGTATGGATGATGAAGCATATAGGAAGAGTGCATCATCATCAAGAATGAACCATATAGAAAGAGTGCATCATCAGTCAAGAATGAACCATATAGAAAGAGTGCATCATCGGAAATGGTTTAAATGATGTGTTTATTTGACCAAAGATTGTGGAGCGTAGAATACATGGATGATGAAGCATTGTGTGTAGATTTTAAAGAGAGATGCAAATTAAACGCAAGTAAATATCGATTAAGGAGAATAGGAATGACTATGTATTTTAAATTTTAGATCATATAATGTGTGAATAAGATGTGGGGAAGAGTGATTATGAAGATGTAGTGCAAGATGTAGACATGGTGAGGCTCAATTCTTATTTAGACCCTTAGCGAGTCATGTATGAACCTTGAGACTAGAGTGCATCGTTGGGTACCGTGCACTTTGTAAAGGTTCAATCATGATGTGTAGAGTGTAGAATAGAATAGGAATATACATGAGTAAGATGTGCTAGAATGATGTAGATTGTAGGTGTGTAATGTGTTGTTTGAGATTGCGACACTAGAAAGATGTGTGTTGAATGGGTTGAGTGTGATGATGTGTAATGTGTAACGCAAGATTTGTATATTTTTAAAGATATATAGTTGTATAAAGCACAAAGTGCATATGATGTATAATAGATGGATGAGGAAGATGACATATATGGGAAATATGTGTGATGTGTGAGGATGTGTAATGTGTAGAAAGTGCAAAGTGCGTACGATATGTAGCATAAGTAAGAAGTTGATGTCGAAGGTAAGGATAGTGTAAAATATGTAAAATGTGTAGTAGTAAAGTGTGTAGAATGTGTAGGTGTAGAAATCACAAAGTGTGTATGATGTGTAATAGATGTAAGGAGAGGATGTAGGAAGTGCACAACATGTATGATGTGTAGGAAAAAAGAATATGTCATAGATGTGAAATGTGAAATGTTTGAGGTTCATGTGTATATTATGCCCTCAATAGTTAAGTGTGAACCAAAGCACAAGAGTGTGCCATATTTTAATGATGATACTAATGTATCAAGACGTGTATATTGTATCGAGAGACTAGGTTTCAAATGATGAAAATATAAGACATGCGTTGATGCAAGAATGGGGGATAATAAATAGTGTGATGCCCCCAAGTATGTGATAATGAATGTGTTATTTGATAAAATTAATAAAAGGGGGTCCTCCACCCGATGCTTGAGGAGATAAAGGCTTATGACCATGTGCTAAGAGTGGTGGTATATGGGATAGATGTTGTGTAGGTGAATGAATCATATATGCGTGTGACCGATGAGTATATTGCAGAGGAAATAGAAACGTTAGTTTAACAAAATGCGAGGGATGACAAACACCTATGTGAAGAAAAATGTGGAGGTGATGAACACCTATGTGAAATAGAATTTCGAGCTGATGGACACCTATGTGAAACAATACATGAAGGTGAGGCATACAAAGGTGAAGGAGTTGTTTGAATGGTGGACCTATACTAGTGTGATGGACTAACATACCTATGAGGATGAGTGTGTCGCACACAAGTAGGAGAGCTAGGAGAAGATTTTTTTATGTTTCAATTGTCCAGGGGGACCTATATGCTCTAACAAGTCGAGATCCACCTAAAGAGGAGTTTGAGGCAATTTTGTGCATAGAGGAACACCTCAAATAGTGATAACTTGGTTGTTATGCATGAACTTAAGACACATGTGAGGCATGGAAACAATTGCTTGAGTGACCATGACCCATGGAGAACCTAAGAGCATGTGAAAATTATGGATGTTTGGTGCCACAAGGAAAGGCACAAGCATGGTGAGAGGGTTGATAGTGAATGGAAGCTTGACATAGCCATAAGATCCAGGCACTAGATATGAGATCTGTGAGAGTGGATAGCTGATAGCAATAAGTAAGGAAATAAAACATATGTTTTGTTGAAATTATGGATCGATCATAGTGTTATTGATAGGAGTAGATCCAATAGAAGCACTGATGTGCAAGTAATCAATGGAGAATGTAGCGTGGTGATCATAATCAGAGAATACAATGATAGGTTGTGATGAATCAACGTGAGCAACTAGAAAATCGGGACAACATGATATGCATGATTAGCCGAGGATTCGGCATCTTTATTTTCATGGTTTGGAAGGGGATTGTTGAAGATTTTAATATTTTTGCTTTCATTTACTGTTGGAGAATCCGATGGCTCAGGAATCTCAATTTGATTATTTTCTATGAGATCTTGAATGATATGGCGTAATTTGAAACAATGATCAGTGGAATTTCCAATACATTGGTGATAGTCACATCTTGAATTTTTGTTGTAATTATGGCCCTTAGGGTGAGATGGATCCATAGTAAGTGGAGGAGGAAACATAATTAGGTTGTTGTCAATAATTTATGGTAATAAAATATGTACAACACATGTTAATTTTGTAAATGTACATTGTTGAGGTTACAATTAAAGCTTCTTAGGAGGAGATACAACATTAACAATGACCTTTGCTTCATTGGCCTTAGTAGATGGTTTGAAATGATATTTTCTTGGAAACTTGTTAGAAGATGAGGTATCCTGATCTTGATACTTGAGTTTACCCATAGTGAGAATATTTCTTTCACGAATCTTAAGAGTGAAAAAGGTAACCAAACGAAGGATAATTTTCAAAGATGACACTTTCCTGTAGTGGTGATAAGAGACTCTACATGAATAGATCTTGTAATTCTGAGTTAGCTAGCACATTAGTCATCCTAGCTAGATTATTCTTATAGCAAAGGACATAGTTCAGCTAGGTGTTCATTAGATCGTTGTTTTACTTGTGCTAGTTGTGCATATGAGATCTTTGAACCAATGTTGATGGAGAAGTGAGAAAGGAAAGCATCAACTAAATGTGTGAAATATGTTACCAAATGAACATGTAGATCATAAAACCAATGCATAACATATTGTTTGATACTCCAAGGAAATATCTTTGTTAATGGAGTGTGATCATCCACATAGTCTAGACATGCCACATGAAAATCACAAAGATTATCTTGAGGAACATCATGACCATTGAAAGTTGGGAGGTTAGGAACTACAAAGTTTTGAGGAAGTGCATATGTGGAAATGATGGGTGAAAAATGGGTATGAAGAAGAAAAGTGGAATCAAGAGATGGAGAGGCACAATAAGTAGCTTGTTGGAGTTGATATATTTCAACTTGAAGATATTGATAAAGAAAAGATAAATATTGAGTGGCAAAAGAAGTGAATTTTTGTGTATGCGAAGTGATAGGTGGAGTGAAATGGTTTGTAGGATTAGGAATGGAGGTGGGCATAGTGGAAGTAGGTTGAACAATAGAAAGAGTAGGTTGGGTAGCAATAGGAATAGAGGTAGAAGTGGTAGTAGTTTGAAAGCTCGGGAAAATTAGTGGCTTCCTCATGAGAAGTGTATAAAAGTAGATCTATATCTTGATGATGCTCAGTGATATACTCTTGAAGATCACGAATGTGGGTGTCATTGAAGGGACCATAAGATTTATCCATGATAAAGGTTGGGTCCAAAAGGATGGGTTCACCAAATGATTTAACAAAAATATACTAGGATGTAGATTACTTTGTTAAATTCTTATGTATGCTACAACAAGTATATATGACAATAAAGTACAGAAATGACTCAAGCACATAATCGAAGGAAGTAAAACCCTAAGTACAATAGAGAGTTAGGTTACTTACCTACTTTTACAAATAATCTTGATAGTGTGAGAATGTAGAAGACTGGCAAAATGATAGTATAGGATCTTGGAACTAAACCAAGAAAAGTGTAGGAGTGTAGGAGGAGCAATAACCATGGTGCCGATATGGTACTAGGGCTTCTAGGTCCTAAGATCCTTCCCTAGGTGTCGTGGTCTACACATGGGCTCTAGAGATGAATTTTTAGGTTCATTGGTTGATTTGAAACCTTCACTATTTCTCACTAAATGGTCGTACTATGATCGCTGATTTTGTTGATAACCTAGAATAAAGTGATCACCTGCAAAACCCTCAAAATAACATCAAATTCTAAAAAATATGTAAAATGAGGGGTCAGAATGTCCTCAAATGTCAAATAAGTGATATTTAGATTGAGCATTACACTATATCCCAGACCCATTATAATTCTATATGTGTGTGTGGAATCGTGGCCTAGGTGGCTCTTTTGCAGTATGTCACACTTGATAGCAAGAAAAGTAGCTAGATATAAAAATATGTAATATATGTGTGCATGGAATAAAATGAACTTCCCTCCTAGGTGTGTTATGCAAAAAAACCAGTTCTTGTCCCTTTTAATGGTTTTGTATGAATGAAAATATTTTCTCAAGTGTTTGTGAGATGGAACCTTAGGTAATAGTCTATATGTTTAGAGCTTGGTCCTTTAATTTGGTCATATAAATTTATATTTATATGCTCCTCTTGTTCAAATTTTGTAATTTATCACTAAAAGGATGACCCTTAAGAGATAGGGATTCCCAATGGCTAGAAATTACCAAAAAGGAAAGAGAAAAGTATAAAAAGGTCTAGGGAACCTAGAGGGGATGATTACACACAGGCAATGGCGTCCTGGCTAGGTGCTGGTGTCCAGAGCCATAAAAGGTGAAGTATAGAGGGTCAAATTGGGCACTGAGGTTTGTAAGGCCAAGAGGGAGGCTAGAAAGGAAACTAATATCCCACGTATAATGATCAATTAGTACTTTTCGCCCATAAGAAGCATATGAATGGTAGTATGTGATTAGGACCTAGTATTGCACCCAAAGTGCATGATTTAATGTCTACACTTATATTGTTACATATTTCTTAAATAAGTAATCAAATCTTATATATATATATCATACACCTAATTAAATCAACCAATACATTTAATTTAGGGTTAAACATATTTGTGAACCCATTTTTAATCGAATCCTTAACCTAATCTAGGATTTCTTCATTGTGTATAGTGCCTACTAATATTAAAATCCTAGGACTGCCCTAAGGCATGCATGTTTTTGTTTATCAAATTATCCCCTCTTCTTTTCACCAAGATCATCATGTTATTATCCTATATTTTCTATGTTTTTTAGTTTAGGTCCAAAAAATATCCCCATATGTTAACATTAGCGAATTTCCATGTAAGCAGGTCCATGTTGACACTTTTCTTATCCTGATCCTACTTTCCACATGGATGATACCCCCAACACTTGTGAAAATATAAACTCTAAAGCCATCGATGTTACTACTTGGTTACCTTCATGCTTCATCCTCAATTCTTTAGTCCCCAATATTAATGTTGTCAGCACACATAGCATAAAGTAACCTATCAAGGGAAACTCATCTTTGTTACCTCCCCCTATATACCCTTTTGATAAGGTAGTTACAACCCTGTACGGAGTATGACCTATTATAGTAACTTAATAATAATCCTACTAACATATTCCTATTACATATCCTTTAAAAAGCATCAATATATAATTATATTCTTCAATCTACATCGAGATCATTTACATTACCCACTAACACTCAACCAGCCTACCTTTTCCTCTTTCATTGATTAAATTTAAATCCCTTGAACAATATATTACCTTCACAACTACCGATATCCCTACACTATCTGATTCCACCATCCGCCAACCTCTCTTCATCACCATAAGTGTTCAAAATTTTATTATTAAGTGGTTCTTGATTGACTATGGCTCTAGTATCAATATATGTCCTAACTCTCTTATATTGCAAATTTTCCTTTTCCTCGGCATGATCAATACTACTATTACTTTTATTCATTGCTTTGATAATATTACCTTCTCTACATTAGAAATATTACTTTGGACTTTAATGTTGGCCCTAAGACATTGTTATCTACATTTCATATCATGGATAATGGTCTTCATTACAACCTACTTTTAGGTCACCCTTAGATACATTATATGTAGTTTATTCTTTATAATTTACACCATTGTGTTAAGTTTATCCATAATGGTTTTGAGCACACTATAGACATTAATCCCACCCCTTTCAGTATTTTCAACTAGATATATCCCATCCATAACTTCATTTCATCATCTTGGTGTTGTGATAAATTCTAATAAATCTTATTAACACTTACATTGTTGGTGAAACTCAAAACCACTTTTATCCTCCTCTACCTTCGCTACGCACCATTTTACGTCTCCTATAGCACATAATCCTCCAACCCTCTTCTATTACACTCTCATAGCTAGTCATTCCTTCTCTACTATTGGAAGGTGTTGTTCAACAACCTGATGCATGTGATTAATTTATTGATAAAGAAGATAATACCATTGATCTCATAGATGGTAACTTGGGTAATCTAAATTTCAACCCCATCGACAAAGATGGATCCATGTTTCATTTCATATACATTTCTACTTTCCCTAAACATTATCAGCTTAAAATGTTGCATCTAATACAATTAATATTGGCCCACTATAGAATATTCTTAACACATTAGATTCTCTACCATCTATAAATCGTCCTAAAATATAATTTCATCTTTATAAACCATGTAATTGTATTCCTACCTTTTTTTTATCATAGTTTCCTCACTCTACGTTCTAAGAGGCATCGCTCTAATATTAAGCTTTCTCACCAACTTGGTATCCCACTTTTCACTATTATCACATTTTGGACACAACATCGATCATTTCCAAACCTTAATATGCTTAATAAACTAATTTAAAGCACATGGGCATATTTTCTTACCACCTACAACTACCCTTGCATTGTCTTCCCTTCCACTTTACATATCTCCACCAAACTTCCACACTTTAATATCTTCACTACCACTATTTACATTCATGATAAATATTGGCCACATGTGCCACTCAATTTGCATACAAACAAGAATATTTGTACAAATGACGCCTTACCTTCTTTCAAACTTACACCTTTTGAACCTCTTCTTACAACCATGGTGGTTTCTCAAGGATATGTTATGTTCATGGTTTTATCTCACCTCCACATTGTCAAAACCAAATTTTGGGTCTCTCTTGATCCTTGACCCATACCATTAGATTTTGGATGATCCTGGTTGTAATGTATCTCCATCACACTCACCTCAAATTAATCTAGCATTTATTTCCCTTGCATACTAGAATAACTACCATTTGTAATGATCACTCCTCTAATTGTCAACCCAACCAATCACATCATCTCCATACTAAGAAATCCCAACGTACTCATTACACTAATGAATAACATATGAAAATATTTTACTAATTTTGACACACTAGATTATTCCTAGGTCCTTATTATACGTAGATTCATAACATGGAAGACTCAACCCCTATTGGTGTTGACCCGGTATTGATGATATCTTGGATAACACTTAGCAACCTTGGGGTTACCCACTATTTTGTACATATATATGCATTGTGATAATACAAAAACATTCATACATTTGTAAAAATCAAAATCATGACCTATAGTTCACACTTCACATTATACATGTTGTTGGTTAGTTTAGTTTGATAGATAACATGTTTAATTTATTTCACGCATGTGTTCACTTTGTACATTGAGTTAAATATGGAACACACAAATTTATACATGATTAAAATATCCCTAAGGTATCCTTACATTCACATCATTTAGTGACAATCCCTCCATATTTTATAGGTGTTATTGTTCTATTATAGTTCATTTTGCACTTCCTCATTTATGCTCAATTATCTACAGCGTGTGCTTGTTTTTGTCATATTAATAAGAATAAAAATGTGTCTTATGAAATGTTGGAATCTTGTGTTTCATCATGTTTTGAAATATTACTTTCATGTATACATGTTTATGTATTTATTTTTTTGATTGATCTCCTTGCTTGTGGCATATCTTCCTTGATTGTCTTGTGAAATT
Organism: Taxus wallichiana var. yunnanensis; assembly: GCA_018340775.1. NCBI lineage: Eukaryota > Viridiplantae > Streptophyta > Pinopsida > Cupressales > Taxaceae > Taxus > Taxus wallichiana. Next base: position 582,562,612 of record CM031237.1, on the reverse strand, counting down.
GTGGGTGCCCCATGTTTGTGGCATCATACCATGTTCCAAAGCCTTACCTTTTATAGGTATATATTCTCAATCTGGCTACTTCTTTAAGACTTTACACAACTCCTCAAACATATCGTTGAGAAGTTCACACCTATTTGTTTTTATTCACATGCTTAAACATGTTTTTCGTGCATGCCTCAAAATAGGTGTCATCTACCTAGGTTTATTACACATTTTTAGTTGAGATATAAAAATTATGGGGGTATATGTAGGTAAAAATAGATTACTGAAACCCAAAAATGAAAATACATATTGAGTTTGGCAAACACAACACATGTTCAAGACCTTACAACTAGATCAAAATCAGTCCTAACCCCCATAAATTTCTGATTGGGGGTAATTTTATCAAAGTATGATAATATTTTAAGGATTTTACCTATAAACATGTTCTCTATAAATCTTCACAATTTATATTAGTACATGAGGCATGAAGTCGATTGTTCCTTCTCCACAATCAACACTCGGTTTTAGTTTCAGTTTAGTACATACTTGGTTGTTCGGGATATATGGGGAGAATTCGGGGAAAATTATTCTCTTTTATATTATATGTCATTATTTGTAAATTAGATCTAGATCCGTCTATAGCGGTGTGATTTTTTGGGTTATTCTGGGATCAGTAGGCTCATCGAGGAATCGGAGTGGTTAGCCCCATGGTGATAAGTATAAAGAAATATGGTAGGATAAGGATTTGTGTGGACTATAGAGATTTGAATGTTATTGTTGTCATAGATTGTTTTCACAAACCTTTATAGAGGAGATATTTGAAGTCACTACATGGTGTGAAATATAATCCTTTACGAATAGGTTCTCTTGTTATCACCAAATGTGCATTTGTAAGGAATATCAAGAAAAGAAAACTTTCACCAATGAATGGGGAATTTTTCATACATGGTAATTACTTTTGGGTTAAAGAATACGTCTGCAATATTTTTGTGCATTATTATGTAATGTTGAGGAGACAAAATTTTTCTCTAAGGGGTAGACACACAAAGGATGTGCATGGGAACATGGCACATTTGAAGTCATAGGAAGATAGGGAAGGAAACGCATGCTAGAACACTTTGGCTCAGGACTTAGCCATTTTTATGGATAAGGGCTATTTTTGGAGATAGCATGAAAAACACATATAGAGATGAAGACTTGCGACACATAATGGTATTTTTGGAACAAATAATTTGCTAAGCACCATGCATTGTTTAAGCTAATAATATGATTTCTTCTTAGAGTTAACTATAAGACATCTATTATTAGAACACTTGCATGTTCCGTGCATGCCATTGGAAAGGTGCATGTATATTATCGTATGTGAGCTATTTTGAGAAGTGCATGGGAGGTGAAGGGAAAGTCCCCACCTCTATAAATATGTATTAAACTATGTAGTTTAGGGATACAAAATTATTATAGAGTTATGCTACTAATCTTAATACACGCATGACTCATGGAGATACTTTATAGTGTAAGAAGATTTTATGTTTTACAGTGATTAATGCAATGGAGTATATTGGAAGAATAATGGTGTTAGACATAACTGAATCTAGTTCTTGTATGGTTAGCCTTATTATAGTTATTATTTAGTTCATGATTCTCTAAGATCTAGATCTGGTTTATGCACTATGAAATATTTATGATTAGTTATGGATCTAAATATGTATTATCATCATCACACTAACATCATGCATAAGCAACTCTAAAGAGGGGCCTGGTACCTTTGTGTGCTTTGGGTGAGCACTCAGCTGGGATGAGTGATCTTCCAAAGTGTGCTTGGGTTATTCATAGTGGATTCTATGATTCATCATGCAAGCATTTGAAGACTTTATTCACAAGTTTTTACAGGTTTATTTGGATGATTGGACTATGTATTGGCTGGTAATGAGATCACTTTGACAACTTCGAGACTCATGTTTGAGAGATTTAGGAAGTTAAAAATATCCTTAAATATTAGGAAATGTATATTTGTTACACCATTTGGGACTTTTTGGGGCATATTATATGAAAGTAAGGTTTATAAGTAGATCCTTATAAGATTGCAGTTATCTTGGGTTTGGAGGAGCCTACCAATCAGAGTGAGGTGCATGGGTTCTTAGGACACACAAGTTATTACAAAAAGTTAATTAAAGGGTACGCTAATATTGTCATGCCCTTGGAAGAATTGTTGAAAAGAGAAGGAAATTTCCATTATAATGATGCGTAATAGATAGCATTTGAGACATTGAAGGAAATACTTATTTCTACGCCCATCCTATTCTTTCCTTCCTGGGATAAGCCATTTCATGTACATGTTGATGCCTCTAGCATGGCCATTGATACGATGTTAGAAAACCCGGTGATGGGATTTTTATCACACTATCTATTTTTTGAGCAATAAATTGACACCATTTGAGCAAAACTATATGACTACAAAGTGAGAATCCTTGTCTATGATTTACATAGTCCATAATTTTAAAAACACACTCTAGAACTCCTTTTATTTTGTATATAGATCACATGGCACTAAATTACTTGGTTAATAATCCCGTTTTGAAGGGGCGTATATGCCATTGGATTCTCTTGTTTTAGGAATTTGACTTTACAGTGGTGGTAAACCTAGGAAAGAGTAATTTTGGACCGATAATTTGTTAAGGATTAACTTAGGAAAGGATACACAGAGAATCAAGGACACAATGCCGATGCACAATTGTTCAAATTGAATCTTGTGTCCTATGACTTGGAATATATTGTGGTATTTTTATGTACTCGTTTGGGACCTGGGTATGAAGATCTTATAGAAGAAACAACTTTCCATATGCACCATGCCCTATATGTTAATCAGTGGGGATTTTTACAAGATAGGTTAGGATGAGGTTTTTTATCGATGTGAACTTGAGAATGAGTGTGAATCTATTATGGAGGAAGTTCAATGTATGATTTTAGGAGGAAATTATGTGGGTAATACTACCTGCACACAATATATTACTAGCTGGCCTTTACAAGGAAACAACATATCAAGATTTTAATGAGTATGCCATGACATGTGATCATTGTCATCTCCTTCAAAGCCTCGGGAATAAAGATGAAATGCCTTAGAGGCCTATATAAAGTGTATAACCTTTTGTGAAATGGGTAATTGAATTTTGGGTCATATTTCCCCACTCGCTTGTAGGACTGGGTTGTGCTATTTATCACCTATACATAATATCGACAAGCTCTCTGTATAGACCTATGAAGGATTTTAGAGTAGTTATAATAGTAAGGTACTTGTGGGAAAACATTATCAGCAGATATGGATGTCCATTAATCCTTACTAGTGATAGGGGAACACACTTTTCGAATGAAACAATAAAGGTATTGTTGGCATACTTTATGGTAGCACACCATAATATAACGCCCTATCACCCATAAGCTAATGGAACTGTTGAGGATTTCAAAAAAATTGGGACATACATTGACGAATATTTATGATGTTATAAAAGAAATGGGATTATAAATACTTTGTATTCCTTTGGGCATACATGACAACTTATAAGAGATTTTATACATTGATGTTGGTATACTATTTGACATGGTTATATTATAGATGTTGTTCGGACATGTGATATTTGATATTTTGAGTAAACCTAGAAAATGGAAATTATTTGATGATGATATAGTTGTTGATTAAATTACAAATGATATAGTTGTTACTTTGATGTTGTTGTGATTCATTTATATAGATGATTTTGGAATTATATTTATATTCATTTTGGATGTTCTGATATGGCCACGAGGCCGAAGGAGGTATTTTGTTTTTGCAGTTAAAATATCACAACAAACATTGGGGATTGGAGACCAACCACATTGGAATTCTAGATGAATTCAACAAGGTCACCATGGCAACTATGTTTTTTGTGTGTGTGTGTGTTTGTTAGTGTTAGGGATTCCCATGGGGGATCACCTTTGAATGTGACCAAGGGGCTTTGTGTATTTTATTAATGTGGTTCCTTTTTATTATTGTTTGCATGTGTTTATTTTGTGATGCATTTACCCCTTTCATTATTATTTTTAATTGTGGAGAATTAATGTGAGTAATCATATTGTTAAAATAAATAAATCAATCAAATTTGGGATATAAGAAAGTAATTATAGAAGTTGTTGGCTTTTGTATTAAATGTTGTAAGTATGTGTAAGTGATGTGTAAGATGTGTAAGTATGTGTAAGAGTTGTGTAAGTCAGATTTTGGAGTATGAAACACTCCACCTCTTGGAAATTCGAATTTGTCCTTGGAGGCTATTTTGGAGGCTTGTGGGACAAGTAAAACTTGTCCCATACCTCTTAATTTAATTTACCAACCATACCTATGGTTGGAGGGTTGATTTTAGACCTTTTTAATGCATTTTTATAAATCAAGTTACATGTTTTAATTGCACTCTTCTTACATTTTATTTAATTCAGTCCTTTGGGGTGTGGGCTTTTGGAGTGTGTAAGTTTATTTGTCATATTTTCACCCACCTCTTTATTGTGCATTGGAGAATGAAATTTGACTTTTGTGTTGGAGTTGAGGATGTGTGATGTGGCATCCTACATGGATCCACCTCATCCTCTTCTCTTCCCTCTTCTATAAAATTTGAACTCTTTGCTTTGTTTTGGGTTGTTGAAACTTTTGCATACTTCTTGGGGTGAATTTTCTTGTTGATTGGAGCTCTTGATTTTGGAGGAGATTGGAGATTGTTACATTTTGTGCATTTTTTGGATTGATTACATTTTGGGATTGCTGATTTTGGTACTATATTTGACATTGAAAGCTTGTTGTGTTGGAAAAAAAGCTACCATGGAGAGGTAGGAGCTTATCTCTTCTTTTATGTTGTTATTTCTTTTTGTGTTTGTGTGAATGGTGAATGTTTTGTGTGTTTATTGGTTGTTTGGGTAGACTGCCATAGGAATGGTGTAGGAGAAGGCTATGGGGAATCCATGTGGGGGGCATAAGGGAATGCCAGTGGCATCAAAATTATTGTGGAGGGAGTTTGGGATTGGGATCCACCATGGAAAAGAAATAGCTTGCATTTCTTACTTTGTGGGGGCATAAGGAAATTTGTGGGGGCATAAGGAGGGATTGTGGGGGCATAAGGATATGTGTGATGAATTTATATTGGTGGTTTGTTACAGGTGGATGCCCAATTCCCATTGGGAGGCATAAGCAACTTCCCCATAGTTCTTGCTCCTTTGGCTTGCATGATGAAGCTTGAGTTTTGTTTAATGTTTCAATGTAGTTGTAAACTGTTGTTTTGTTTTGGACTATGTTTTTAATTTGAAATGTGCATGTTGAAAGAATGTTGTGTGTTTGTGGAAGCCTGTTGTTTCCATGAGTTGAAATACATTTCTTATTACATTGTGGTTGGGGCTCGGGGGCCAATGAAGAAGGATGGATTCTCCTTTTCATTGGATGTCTTGGTTGGGTGGAGAGCATTGCCTTTCCCCCACTTTTGTTGTGATCAAATTAGAAGAAAGAGAAGAATGCATGTTGTTGTTTTGGAGCAGAGGAAAGACAGTTTGATAGTCCCTTGTGAAATAAATTTTTTTGTAACCTTTCCCACTTTGAAGTGGATGAAATTGTAAATTTTGAAATGGAAAGATGTTTGTATTTGGATTATGAAATTTTAATTTGAAATGAAAAGAGATAGACTACTTTTTTTTGGGTTTTGAAAGAAAATGTGAACTTTGAAATGAAAGAAAATCAATATTATTTTGCATTTGAAAGAATGTGAAAGAAAAAAGCTATGTAATTAATAAATGATTTTGGAAGGAATAAAAGAAAGAAGTTGTAAAATTTTGCCTTTGAAATCAATGAATGAATGAAATTTTTTTCCAAATTTCATGTTAAATTTAAATTGATTCATATCAATGTTTTGGAATCTCTGTTTGAAAGGAAGAAATGTGTGAGAAAAATATAGTATTTTGTCTCTTTTGGAAATGTGTAAAATTGGAAATTAGAATTGCATTTTGGGTTTAGAATGGTTTGATTAAATCAACTTAAATGTATTAGACTAGAATAGAAATGAATTTCCATATTTGGAAGATGAAAAATGATAAATAGATCCTTTAGAAATTGATCTCATTTTAAATTTAAAACTGGCAAATAATTTATCTAAAATGCACAGTTCAAACCTGTAAATAATAATCAACATTGAAACATTAAAATTTAGTATGCTATGATATCAATGAACTCATTTGACAAAAAAACACTTAAGGAAATAATTTAAAACATTGCAAAAATCAGGCCCAAACCTTTCACAGTTATTTTGCAGTCTTTTTTGTCAAATGTTGGAAAAATTCAAATTGAAATCAATCAAGTAAAAATTACCTTCCAAATACATCCTAAATCCTTCTTAGAATAATTCTCCATGTCTGTTTGGCATGTTGAGTGAAGGAGAAGATCAAATTGAACAAAATTTATAAGTTAAAATTTACCAGTTTGCTTTTAAAAAGCCTATAGAACATTTTCTTAAAATTGACCCTTAAACTTTATCAAAATCTAAAATTAATGATTTTGTGCAAAGAGGGCATCGAGAGATTTCAGAAAGTCCTCGTTTTCCCAAAATTGAGCTTTCTATCAAAAGTTATGGCCTTCTGAAGTTTTCTTCACTTGGCATTAAAATTTTGGGAAAATTTTCCTTGGCGGGCCCGCGGCCCGAAATTTTCCTTAAAACTTAAGAAAAATTTTTGGAAATTTTTTTGGAAAATTTTTAACATTTTCCCCACCTCCCCATAGCCAAGCCAATAAGGCTGCCCATGTGGCCTCATGAGTAATGGTGGAGGCACGGACACAATTTTCTTCCTTGGAACCTTTTTTAAAATTTTTTTTTGGAAATTTTATTAATTTCCTCCATTGGCCCCGCAATCCCGCATCCATTCAATGAAAGTATGCCTGCCACGTGGCACCATGGGTGACAGATGGAGGGGCAGAACCCTTTAAACTTTATCCTTTTTCAAAATTTTTTTTTGGAAAATTTTGTATTTCCTCCATGGCCCCACACTCTCACCCTTGCCTTGGAGAAATCTCTTTCCATGCAGACATGGCATGGGCACGCGTGCAAACTTTACCCCTTTCCCCCTTTGGTGAAAAAATTTTCCCAAACTTCTCTCCCCACCTTCCCCTTTTTTTCCTTCCCTTTTGCTTTAGCTTGGAGGGCACCACGTGTCCTCTTGGACCCATGGCAGGCGGGGGGTGAAAAAATTGGATTTGCCCCTGTGTGGAAAAAAAATTTCAAAATGTCTCCCCTGTCCACCAACCCACCTTTTTGGGAAATTTTTCATCCCTAGGCCCGCAGGCCTGCTCTTGGGGAAAATTTTCACCCCAAGGCCCACCGGCCCATAACTTGAGTTTTATGAGGAGTTAGGAGGACTTCTTTATATCATTGGAAAGGTGAGAAATTTCCTATCCAATGGAATGATTTAGGAAATTTTGAATGCATTAAGTGTGAGAAAAATCAAGTTGAAACTTTAAGCCTGTTAGAGAGTGGGTATGGTGATAATTTACCCTCTGAACCTAATTGAAACTTCTAACCCTAAATTTTGGACCTTATGACCTCTAATAATTATTAATAAAAGAAAAGTATGTTCTAGTAGATTAAATTGTTCTGGAACTTGTTAGTGGTAGTTTTGCCTTGTAACATAGTTAGTAGACTCTTTTAAATAAAAAAATTATTCCATAATTTTCCTAACTAATCCTAGGTTGTTTCTTGGGTCTCAAGTGGGTTGTTTTAGTGGGCATTACACTTGGTATCAGAGCAGTGGTTCAAAATCTTGGACCCTTGGGCACACTAGAAAACTTGAGACATGAACTATAAACCTAGCACACTTTTAAAACTAGAAAACAACCTTGTTTGAAAAAAAAAAGATAAATAGTATGAAGAAATATTACATTACTCTATTCATTTGAACTGCCAAAATTAAAATCATAATAAAATAACAAGTTGTTTGAGTTGTTGTGCTTGCTTAGTGGCATTTTTTCTAAACCCAAGTAACTAAGAATGTCAGATTAAATTGATTTTGTGAACTTCTAGTATAGTGGAAACTTGGTTCCCCTTTGAAAATGTGTTGTTTTACAAGTCCTAAAACTTGATTTAATTGTATGATGTGTTAAGCCCTTTGTTGAGACCCTTCCTTTATTGATGTTGTTGGAATGATAAGTTATATGGTGTGATTCTTGTAGTTGGACAATAGTGGTTGTGTTCTAGGTCGAGAAGAGTTAATTAGAAGTTGTTTAGAGCTTCCTTCCTTCAGTGGTTAGGAAAGAGGGTCTGGTTGTCAGTTTTCCATTTTGTTACCCATGTGAGAGAGTGGACACTAAGTCTGGGTGTCGTTTAGGACCCAATCCTGTGTATGTGTTCTTGGAACTAACCTCGAGGTAGAGTACCCCTATTGGTGGCCATGAAGGGTTGTGGAGTGAATGTGGTGTTAAATTTTGTGTTTTACATTCGTAATCTTGTGTTATTTTATCAAGGACCAACATCTTATTTTATGATTGGATTGAGAAGCTCTGAGGATCTTTTATTTATTTATAATTTTTGCAAGAATTTTCAAACTTTGCAATGTGGCTACTTAGCCACTTTTCTTGATTACCGACATTTCTTATATTTTATTTTGATTGGTGACTCGGAGCTCATTATGTTGTTGGCTACTTAGCTAAACATTACGTGGTTTCCTTCTTGCATGTTGTTGAGCTGGTTCTATGCTTCTTGTATTCATGACATTTTTGTCATATGGGGGTACACCCTAGGTGTCTTGAATGTCCTCTTAGGTGCTTAAAGTTATGCCTTGGTTATGGATGCATGAAACCTTGAGTGTGTCTAAGATCTTAGAGTGACCCTTTCATTGCTTGACCTTTTCTAGAAAGAATTTTGTTTTGTGTAGTGCGGTCTAGATGGCAGTCTGACATAGTGGTAGTGGTGATTCTCTTACAATCTGGTAAGAGCTTGACCCTCGTCGGAGTAGAAGTGTTTAATTATGGGATTTTAGATTTTGTTAGGATTGGATTGCCTTTTTGGTTGACTGTAAATGTTAGTGGAAAAGTGTTTGTTTTGATAGTGACTTTTCATCGATGGCATGTTAAATTGTATCATGGGTTCCTGGTTGCATCATAGAAAGTTTTGACTCATGGAATGTATGCATCTTGGTAATTATGGATAGATTTAAGCCCTTTTAGGTAGTGTGTTTATTTAAGTGTACTTTTTTACTCTCTTGACTTATAAATAAGTCTACCCTTACCTTAAATTTCCTTTACTATGAATAACATTCTATGACCTATTAATCTTTGGGTTACTTGGAAACACTTATGGATGCTTTGGGTCTTTTGGACCTTTCTCTTAGAAATGTTAGTTTGGTAGATCTTAATAGTTAATCTCGGTGGTGCTTATATTGTACTTCCTCTTTTAAAAAAACTGTAACTCTTGGTTGTAAAGTCCATGATTTGGTAAATTATTTGGTTGCCCCATTGCATTTGATGCTTTCTAGTGTGGATGTGGTGTCCTTGGAGTAAAGTTGCATTGTCATCTAGTTGCTTGGCTGGTGGTATCTTGTGGGGACATGAGAATTGATTGGAAAACCTTCTTTGGTTATTAGGGGAGTAAAATGTTACCATCCTAAACAACAAAAAAATTGTTAAACCTTAATAGATTCGTAAAAGTAAGATTATACCTCTTTAATGAGCCTTCCTTGAAAATTTCTTGTGAGACTTGTGGAGACCCACTAAGAATGTTTAATGATGCTTGAAATTATTTGGTAAATCTTTGAAATCTTGGTGTGATTCATGTTGGTTCATTGTTTCCTAGTTCTTACAAAAATTAATGATGTGATTTCTATGATGAATGTCTCTTGTTCCTTTAGAATTAAAAATGTGGTGTGTTGATTTATATCTCTTTCCCATAAAAGTAATTATGTGATATGTTTGAACCTTCCTTCTCATTAAAATTTGATTGATAAGATGACTCAACCAAAAATGCCATAAAACTATAATTAAGGAGATTTGACCTTGGAACTTAACAAATAAACTGGAGCATAGAAAAAGGGAAGTGATCCTTGTTATACCCTTGGTAGATTAATAGAAGAAATAAAAACCATGTAGAAGAATAGAAAGGAAACCTTGTCCATCCACCTTCCTTATGAGTAAAATAAATGCTCTCTACCTATACAGAATGGTGAGACATCATACCCACCTTAGTGGTGCTCTTTATAATGTAAACTCGTGATGTCATAATAGGAGGAAGTTTAATTAAGAAAACTCGTAAAGGAATGTGCTTAGAAAATGAAACTACAACTTTTGACTTAATTAGTTGAGTTATAAAATAAGTAAGATTTATGTGTATTGAGTGCAATGTATAGTTGAACTTGTAGTTCTATCACCTACCTGAAATTGTGAAACACCTAGTGGATAGTAATGTGTTCTAGTTGCTTAGTACTTCTTGTTCATAGATGTATGTGCCTTTCTTGTGGGAGTTTTGGGTCATCATACCCTTATCGTCCCATAGCTCGATGAATGTGAGTTGTGGTCCTTTTGGATTGAGACTTATCTATTGTTTGAGAAGCAACCTCCTTGTATGTTGTCTTGTCCTTGGAGACCTAAGTTATTGTAATTTTAAGGAAACATATGTTAAGGATATAAAATAACTTTGGGAAGTCTTCTTTTCTTCATATTTTCTTGGGTCACCTTGTTATTGTTGCCCCTTTTCCATTAGGATGGAAAGTGCAAGATGATGTTATTCACTTTTGATACGATGCACCCTTGGATTGTAATTGGACCCCGTGTTACTTGTTCTTCTCCCTAGTGACCTTGAGTGGTCCTTGGTGTTTCTTGTGCTCTCTTTATGGTTATTCCTGAGCTTGAGTAGGAAATAAGATAAATAAATCCCATTGTGCTATAATGTATGGTACTTATATTGATATGTTAGTTGCTAGGGGATATATATATATATATATATATATATATATATATATATATATATTTTTTGCTAAATGGTTGACTTCTTTAGATTTGGTTGGTATGGTGTGTTCGATTCTTAAAACAAAAGTAAAAAAATCAGACTATAGGAAAACTTGTGGTCTTGACTTCACTTTTATTACCATGAAAAGTTAATTGTACCCTCTCGAGATTATAGAAGTGCTTTCCTAGAATAGTTCCTTGATTTTAAATGTTTGCTGATTTAGGTGTCCTTGTTGATCCACCTCATCTGTGTGATCCTCAAATTGTGGGACCTTGAGTAGACTTGTTCCTCATGTAAATTTGGTCATAGTTGATTTTGCTAGCCTTGTCTAGACAATGAACCTTGAAATCATGGCTTAAACGTGTAGAAACCTTAACTTTTATTAATGTAGTATGTTGTATTCCTTGGGAAACTTTGTGGTCATTCTCAAACTCATGGAATTCTCCTTATTATTCCTCTACTTGGTGGTTACTCTTGAGAATCTTTTGAACTATTCATGTTATATTGCTATGTGTTGTATCTTGGTTGACAACGTAAAGTTACTCTCCAGATTTAAATGTTGTAGCCTTGCATGCAGAAAGTTTAGAACTCATCCCTTGTAATCTCCTTCTCCTTGTTGAATTACATTAGACCAAACTTGGGTTCTATGGACCCACACTTGCTTGAAGCAAGAAATCCCATAATGGGAGTGATCCTTTTTCTATTGCATTTGTTCCTATCTCTCCTTCCTGTGACTTCCAGGAGGAAGTTGAGTCTAAGGGGAGGGGGATGTAGTGCCCACTTCCCTTTGACATCTTTTGATACTGATCATGACACTGTAGACTATATGATGGACATTTTTATAGTTTTGATTTAGTATGATGTTAGATGTGAGACCATGGATTATTGTTGACTTTGATTATATATGATGCATGATGATTATTAGAGACACTTTATACATTGATGTTGGTATACTATTTGACATGGTTATATTATAGATGTTGTTCGGACATGTGATATTTGATATTTTGAGTAAACCTAGAAAATGGAAATTATTTGATGATGATATAGTTGTTGATTAAATTACAAATGATATAGTTGTTACTTTGATGTTGTTGTGATTCATTTATATAGATGATTTTGGAATTATATTTATATTCATTTTGGATGTTTTGATATGGCCACGAGGCCGAAGGAGGTATTTGTGTTTTGTAGGTTAAAATATCACAACAAACATCGGGGATTGGAGACCAACCACATTGGAATTCTAGATGAATTCAACAAGGTCACCATGGAAACTGTATTTGTGTGTGTGTGTGTGTTTTTGTGTTAGGGATTCCCATGGGGGGATCACCTTTGAATGTGACCAAGGGATTTGTGTATTTTATTAATGTGGTTCCTTTTTTTATTATTGTATGTGTTTTATTTTGTGATGTACCCTTTCTTTTATTATTCTTTTAATTGTGGAGAATTAATGTGAGTAATCATATTGTTAAAATAAATAAATAAATCAAATTTGGGATATAAGAAAGTAATTATAAGTTGTTGGCCTTGTATTAATGTTGTAAGTGTGTGTAAGTAATGTGTAAGAATGATGTGTAAGTATGTGTAAGAGTTGTGTAAGTTAGATTTTGGAGTATGAAACACTCCACCTCCTGGAAATTCGAATTTGTCCTTGGAGGCTGTTTTTGGAGGCTTGTGGGACAAGTAAAACTTGTCCCATACCTCTTAATTTTATTTACCAACCATACCTATGGTTGGAGGGTTGATTTTAGACCTTTTTAATGCATTTTTATAAATCAAGTTGCATGTTTTAATTGCACTCTTCTTACATTTTATTTAATTCAGTCCTTTGGGGTGTGGGCTTTTGGAGTGTGTAAGTTTATTTGTCATATTTTCACCCACCTCTTTATTGTGCATTGGAGAATGAAATTTGACTTTTGTGTTGGAGTTGAGGATGTGTGATGTGGCATCCTACATGGATCCACCTCATCCTCTTCTCTTCCCTCTTCTATAAAATTGAACTCTTGCTTTGTTTTGGGTTGTTGAAAATTTTGAATGCTTCCTTGGGGTGAATTTTTCTTGTTGATTGAGCTCTTTGATTTTGGAGGAATTTTGGGAGATTGAGCTTGCATTTGGATTGACATTTGATAGAGATTGTTGATTTTGGGACTATATTTGACATTGAAAGCTTGTTATGTTGGAACAAAAGCTACCATGGAGAGGTAGGAGCTTAGCTCTTCTTTTATGTTATTATTTCTTTTTGTGTTTGTGTGAATGGTGAATGTTTTGTGTGTTTATTGGTTGTTTGGGTAGACTACCATAGGAATGGTGTAGGAGAAGGCTATGGGGAATCCATGTGGGGGCATAAGGGAATGCCAGTGGCATCAGAATTATTGTGGAGGGAGTTTGGGTTTGGGATCCACCATGGAAAAGAAATAGCTTGCATTTCTTACTTTGTGGGGGCATAAGGAAAATTGTGGGGGCATAAGGAGGGATTGTGGGGGCATAAGGATATGTGTGGATGAATTTATATTGGTAGTTTGTTACAGGTGGATGCCCAATTCCCATTGGGAGGCATAAGAAGCTTCCCCATAGTTCTTGCTCCTTTGGCTTGCATGATGAAGCTTGAGTTTTGTTGTTGTTTTCAATGCAGTTGTAAACTGTTATTTTGTTTTGGACTGTGTTTTAATTTGAAATGTGCATGTTGAAAGAATGTTGTGTGTATGTTTTGTGGAAGCTGTTGTTTCCATGAGTTGAAATACATTTCTTATTGCATTGTGGTTGGGGCTCGGGGGCCAATGAAGAAGGATGGATTCTCCTTTCATTGGATGTCTTGGTTGGGTGGAGAGTGTTGCCTTTCCCCACTTTTGTTGTGATCAAATTGGAAGAAAATGAGAAGAATTTGCATGTTGTTGTTTTAGAGTAGAGGAAAATACAGTTTGATAGTCCCTTGTGAAATAAATTCTTTTGTAACCTTTCCCACTTTGAAGTGGATGAAATTGTAAATTTTTGAATGGAAAGATGTTGTATGGATTATGAAATTTGAAAAGTGAAATGTAAATGAAATGAAAAGAGATATACTCTGTTTTTGCTTTGAAAGAATGTGAAAGAAAATGTAATATTATGCTATGTAATTAATAAATGATTTTGGAAGGAATAAAAGAAAGTAGTAAAAAATTGCCTTTAGAAATCAATGAATGAATGAAATTTTTTTCCAAATTGTATTGTTAAATTAAATCTGATCATGTCAATGTTTTGGGAATCTCTGTTTGAAAGGAAGAAATGTATGTGAGAATAATATGTATTTTGTCTCTTTTGGAAATGTGTAAAATTGGAATTCAGAATTTTATTTTGGTCTTGAATGGTTTGATTAAAACCACTAAATGTATTAGACTAGAATAGAAATGAAATTTCCATATATGGAAGATGAAAAAAAAGATAACCAGATCTAGAAAATTGATCTCTATTGTAAATTTAAAACTGGAAAATATTTATCTAAAATGCATAGTTCAAACCTAAAATAATAATCAACATTGAAACATTAAAATTTAGCATGCTATGATATCAATGAACTCATTTTGAAAAAAACTTAAGGAAATAATTTAAAACATTGCAAAATCGGGCCCAAACCTTTCACAGTTATTTTGTAGTTTTTTTCTGTCAAATGTTGGAAAAATTCAAATTGGAAATCAATCAAGAAAAATTACCTTCCTAAACATCCTAAATCCTTCTTATAATAATTCTCCATGTCTTTTGGCATGTTGAGTGAAGGAGAAGATCAAATTGAACAAAATTTATAAGTTAAAATTTAACTATTTGCTTTTAAAAATCCTGTATAGAATGTTTTCTTAAAATTGACCCTTAAACTTTATCAAAATCTAAAATTAATAATTCTTGTGCAAAGAGGGCATCGAGAGATTTCCAAAAGTCCTTGTTTTCCCAAAAAGTTTTCTATCAAAATTTATGGCCTTCTAAATTTTTTTCACTTGGAGGAGGAAAAATTGGGAAAATTTTCCTTAGCAGGCCCCGTGGCCCAAATTTTTCCCTTAGAAACTTATAGAATTTTTTTTTGGGAAAAATTTTTAAATTTTCCCACTCGCCACCCACGACCCAATCACCAATCAAAGGCTACCACGTGGCCTCACGAGGCAACGATAAACACACGGAAATTTTCTTCCTTGGTAATTTTTTAAATTTTTGGAAATTTTCTTAATTTCTTTGCCGGCTGACCAATCCACATCTAATGAAAGTCTGCCACGTGGCACATGGGGTGGAGGGTGGAACTCTTGAAACTTAATCCCTTTTGAGAAATTTTTTTTGGAAAATTTTCATATTTACCTCTGTGGCACCACACTCCCACCCTTGCCTTGGAGAAATCCTTCCACGGATGCATGAGCCGGCATGTGCGGGCCCGTGCAACCCCTTATCTCCCCCCCTCCTTTGGAAAATTTCCCCAAACTCTCTCCGCCCCCCTCCCTTCCCACATTTTCTTTTCTCGCTTTAGCTTGGAGGGTGCCACGTGTCCTCTTCGGACCCATAGGAGCGTGGGAGAAAAATTGGTTTTCACCCCGCGTAAGAAAAAAATTTCAAAAGACTCTCCGTGGTCCGCCAATCACCTTTTGGGAAAATTTTTCATCCATGGGCTTGCAAGCCCGCTCTTGGGGAAAATTTTCAACCCAAGGCCCGTCGGCCCATAACTTGAGTTTTATGAGGAGTTAGGAAGACTTATTTATATCATTGGAAAGGTGAGAAAATTTCCTATTCAATGGGAATGATTTAGGGAAATTTTGAATGTGTTAACTAAGAGAAAAATCAAGTTGAAGTTTGAAGCCTTTAGAGAGTGGGTATGGTGATAATTTACCCTCTGAACCTAATTGAAACTTCTAACCCTAAATTATGGACCTTATGACCTCTAATAATTATTAATAAAAGAAAATTATGTTCTAGTAGATTAAAATTGTTCTGTAACCTATTAGTGATAATTGTTGTCTTGCAACCTGGTTGTAGACACTTCTAATAAAAAATAAATTATTCCATAATTTTCCTAACTAACCCTAGGTTGTTTTTTGGGTGTCAAGTGGGTTGTTTTAGCAGGCACTACACATAGTAAGAATAAAAAGATTGAGGTTAGATATATGGTTCTCATGTATGAGTTAAAGTTTGTGTGTCACCCAGAAATTAAAATTTCATTGGTTGGGACCTTATGTGGTGACATATATACTTGATTTAGGTGATTTTTAGTTCGGAGCACTAGATGGAGTAGAATTGCCCAGATTATTTCAATGGGATAGGTTGAAGCCCTATTATAAAATAAGGTCTTCTTGGTGTTTGTAATATGACATTATTTGTAGTTAAATTTGATTTCCTTTAAGGCATTTTATTTATATGTGTTTCCTTACATTGTTGTTATTCTTTATCAATTTAGTTTAGTGTTTTGATGTAATAAGCACACTTGCACTCCACTAATTGATTACTATCTAAGTGGATTCATGCATAAAGGACCGGACATACTTGTAGTGTGTGTGGATTAAAGTATAGATATGGGAATTTTTAGCACCCTCTTGATACTTGTTGGCTTTGTTGAAGGCCTATTCTGGAAAATTACCATGGAAGTGAATAATTCATGAAAAGTGTTGGGCATAAGGTGTTTTTCTAAAATTTGATTTGATTAAAGACCATGCAGAGAAATTGATCGTGCGAGTGTAACATGAGATAGGTAGTGATATGGGAGACTAATTGGGATATGGCATAATTTTTTTACTTCATGGTAGGGATTTGTGTGGGGAAGGTCAGTGGATAAGAAGTAGTATAGCATGTGAGGGGGTTTCAGTTGTAGCACATGAGGAGAAGTCACGAAATTTGTTAAAAATGGAAAAGGTACTTTATTGAAAGATTGAATTAAAACATGTAGGTCGAAGGGAATTGAGGGTCATGAAAAAGTATAAATAAGGGGTTAGGGTAGTCATTTTTTACCTTTCCTTAAAAAAATTGAGCGAGTTGAAGTATGACAAAGAGCTTAAAAGTGATGTAGAGTTTTTGTGAGCTATAAGTTCTTGAATCCTTACAAAGAAGTGAGTTAGAGTCAGAAGTGGAGTACTAATAAGGGTTACATACATTGTAAGTAGTTTAAATTTTTAGGGATTTGGTAGAATAAAGTTAAAATAGAACACCTAGGGCACGTAGTTATAGAGAAATGGCATCAAGGAAATTGAGAAAAAAAGATACACAATATTGTGGTGGAGGAACCATTGGAAGAGCTATACTCAGAAATCCAACACCCTCCTAGTGTATTGAGGGTGGAAATATGGAAATCAAATTTGGCTTGATGCAAAATCGGTGAGAACAAGAAGAGGATGAGGACAAATCTAGAAAAAGTCCTTCGAGGAATAGATGAGGCTGGAAACCCCTTAATTAATGGATCGTGGAGTGGTAGTTGGAGAAACAAGGTGTATTGCGGTTGTGGGAGATTCCTTTCTTTTCCAAACCCACAAACCTCTTTCATTGTATTGGCAAGAAAATATTTTGGATGGAAAAACTTGTGGATTTCTTTCCAACTCTCTATAAATCTAAGTGCCTCTACTTAAATGGTGCAACTGTCATAAATGCATGCGTGAGAAAATGTGAATTTATGTGGTGTCCTTTCAACCAGGGATCTAATAGGGGCACTCCACTGACCCTGCAGAAAATCTTGCAGATACCTACAAGAGAGGACTTTTTCTATAGAGAAGGAAAGGGGAGTGAGAAAATAGGTAGGAGAACTAATGTTGCAATAGGAAATCAAGGTATAATACACTCTTAAGCTTACAAAATTAATTCCCAACCCTTTAAAATGGGAATGGATTTATAATTTATAGAATAGACATGGATCCTCATATTTCTCATGACCTTCCATATGCCTTATTTATAACTTTAGACTATTAATATTCCTACAAAATATTTAAGTCACTTCTATAAAATCAAGGTGACATAATTTACATTACGTTTCTAAAGTAACTTTTAAGTGACTTAAAGGCATGCCAAAAAGTGCAAATCCCAATGAATAATTAGAGCATTTGAAAGTGAGATAAAGTTAGGGGGAAGAGAAGAGAGAAAGAGAGAGATAAGAAGAGGATATGTTGTTCTCGATGAAGTTCATTGATCCTCGTTGATGGAAATCTCCAAATGCAGTGAAACTTTGAATCTTTGAACTCCTTACACACTATGAAACGCCTTCCAATTAGATAAAAATGCTCGCTAAGTTGAATGAACTAATATGGATCTTAAATGCCTTATGAAAAATGACTAGAATGATCCTAAATAATGATGTCCCCCTGAATTATTATCCTTGTACATCCCATTGTGCCAAAACTACTCTTTGAGTGTAACTTACTATTTTTAGTAAGTGTGAATTGCAAGTCGAGATGACATTTTTGATGACCTTGCCTGCGATGCTCCCTCTATGTTTACTACCTTCTTCATATCCTCTTCAAATGGTGGATTACCTAAAGTAACATACCCCTACATAGGAAGGCATGCTATTTTTAGTAAGTGCACCACAGATGTCAGGATGTGACAAAACAAGTCTTGAAACTTTTGGGTTTTATTCTCAGGGTTCCACACTCCATGTTTGAGTAACTCCTTCATTTGAACAAGTGGGAAAATAATATTTTCATGGCATGAGTAGAATACTAAAAAAACACATCCCTCCATATCCCTAAAAATAGGGGCTTCATGGCGCAAAAACTAGTTCACGTGAAACTAGATTTTTCAACGATCATCCCCTCCAATTTTTGTGTGATTTCACCCATTGGAACCTTGAGAGTTGAAGAGGTAGCTTGCTTCCTTTTCGCAGATGTTATTCATGTGACAGGGAAGAAATATGATGAAAAATCAGTCCTCCATATCCCTAAAAATAGGGGATTCATGGTACAAAAACTAGTTCACGTGAAACTAGATTTTTCAACGATCATTCCCTCTAATTTTCGTGTGATTTCACCCACTGGAACCCTGAGAAGTGGAGAGGTAGCTCGCTGATTTTTTCCACTACTATGTCATGGTGGCCATTAATGGAGCTTGAAATTTTAAGTATGGTTTTTTTCTCCATTTTCAACAAAATAAATTCCATTGTGATAGGTTTTTGCTTCTGGTGCTTCACGTGAAATTTTACTTCCATCCGACAACCGGTTTGATAGGAAATTGAACTTTGTTCTTCATGGAGCTGGAAGTGAAATTTATTTGATGTGATAATTCCTTGATACAAATTAGAGGTTTGAATGTGATTTTTTTATGGAATTCGATAGATAAGAACTCAACAATAGATGGTTTTTCAATCCGTGCACCGTTTACAAGATATCTTCAAATCTTTGTTTTATGGCAATGGGGATTTCCACTATTCTTCTTCTCGGTTCTCCATTTATTTTTCTTATCTCGATGAATTATTATTCGAGACCTATGTGCCATCATGGAGTGAAGGATAATGTGTTGTGATGGATCTAGTTCAAGCTTTGGAAATGGTGGAGTGAGGTGTTCTTTGCAATGTTTCTTCTGGTAGTGTGAAGCAACAAGAAGCAGCGAGAAGTAGCCAACAGTTAGAAAAATATTTAAATTTGTGAGTTGAATTTAGGTGAAATTTTTTTCCCTGATTTACCTAACCTTGGGGACATGAGGGACATCAATTTCCATAATGAGAAAGATGGAGATACATGACGGAGATCCAATAGTAGGGAATGAGTGCTACAAAAAGCTTTAAATCACCGAGAAAGCGGGTCACATGGGTGACCAAAAATCTCCCTATGATGGGAAATTTTTTCCATGTTTTATTTCCATTACCTCAAGGATGGAGAAATCAAATTCCACGGTGGTTAGTAGAAACATGGCAATGATTTGATGGCAAGGAATGGATGCTCCAAAAT
The DNA here is from genome assembly GCA_018340775.1 of Taxus wallichiana var. yunnanensis. Taxonomy (NCBI): domain Eukaryota; kingdom Viridiplantae; phylum Streptophyta; class Pinopsida; order Cupressales; family Taxaceae; genus Taxus; species Taxus wallichiana. The sequence goes on along the minus strand of CM031237.1, from coordinate 582,542,769 downwards.
GTACAGGGGGCTGAACTATCAAGTCTAGAGGTCACATGAGGGTCTTAGAGGTCACATGGGGGCTGGGTGAATTTTTCCAAGGTTGGTTTACCTTACCTTAGGGATGTCGAGGACATGAAATCCAATAAGAATCCAGTCTATGACATGTGTCCTCCCGAAAATATACTAACTCTGAACGATGATAACTTGAGCTCACAGTGGAATTTATTGGTGAAATTATATATGATACTAACTATAAATTGGATTTTTAATCCAATGGTGGGGGTATCATGTATTTATTCATCAATTTTATCCCTAAAACATCAGATTTGGGATTTGAGACTCCATTTGTGCTGAGATATTTGCTGAATATACTATGCACCAAGCTTTTGCGAAAAATATGATTTCATCATCATGTAGGTATTTGAGTCCTCCTTCTCTCAATTAGTTTTTACTTCTAACTCCATCCGAAGCTCCCAAAATCTTCTTCTGAAGCCTAGCAGTTGTTTTAGGCCTGTGTACAACCTAGGCTTGTGAACCCTATTTTTACTCAGACTACTCCAAATCTTTAAAAACCTCCCCAAACCTTCCAAAATCATTTTCATGATGTTATAAGGTCTTAAATTCACCTCCATGTTTAATTTTGACCTTTGTTCCTCTCTAGGAGGGATGATCTAGTCTTGGGAAGGCCAGCAATAGCCCTTCCCAATACTGCCAAAAGATGGCATCTTTTAAGAACTTCCTAAAATCACCTAGGGGAATGATATAACGTTATTAGGGAGGTCATTTGCACTTACTAGAAGTAGCTGGTGTGTCTTGGAGTGATAGACTCTAAAATTTTGGCACAGGGGTATATTTTTCATGCTAAGAAATTCTCAATTTCCCTGTTATACATTTGCATGACAACAACTGACTCTATCTTGGGGACATGAAATGGATTGAGTGTAGTGAATAAATGGAATGAGAAATTATAGAATCTCAACTCACAACATATTTCCCAGTTCCTTATCCATTGAGCCCTTCGGAGTCATGTAAAACCTACAACAAGAGAGAGAGAGAGAGAATGAAGATGGAAACACACACAAACACACACACAAAGATGGAAAGTAAATATATGAAACACAAAGGAAACACACCTAGAAATAACCAATGGTACAAGGTGGGGGATAACCCACTTTCACTACAGCAATTTTCATTTCTCAAAAATTAACCCTAAAGAGGAAACACCAAATGATGATGTTTTATGAAGCTATTGATAGGTTCTAGAAAGTACCCTCCCCTCCTCAGCTACTTATGAAATCTAGGTGCTTTCACAATTATCTGTGTACTTGGTAGGAGTGATTCCATTTGAGCTTCTTGATGCTTAGGTCCTTGCTTGGAAATTCCATTTCCTTCATCCTCTTTGAAATTGGTTTCATAGTGCTAATTACATTCCACATTTATCCACATAGATGATTCTTATTGAGAACGCTATTTCTGCCCCATGGCTGATTTTTGTTCAAATTTCTTGAACATTCTGGATTATTTTCTTTCCTAGGTCTATGCTCATTGACCTCTTTTCCATGAGAAACCTCATACTTATCCTTTTCCTTTACTCCACTGTGAAGTTCTTGAGTACTGATGGAAGGATTAGACGTGACCTCATACTTGTCTTGTATGTCCATGGCATGAGTGAAGATATCAAGAATCATCTCAAGGTCTTCCACAACTTCTACTACATCCAATATTTCTTGCACGGAGTTATGCTTCATCATTTCCTGTAGCTCCTCTTTGTATGCCTTTGAAGAATCTTTATTTTGCATCTCAAGGAAACTATCTAGAGGGATTACCTCGTCATCTTGGGAATCTCTATATTTTATCACTCATTTTTCCATAGGGGCTTTAGCTTCAAAGGAATCAAAATTTCTTGCTTCTATTTCTTCATCATGGAGAGAATATTCTTCTGTAAATGGGAAAGAAAATATATCCATTTCTTCATCATATCCACCAACCATTAGCTCGAGAGGGACATCATATTTAACATCTAGATTTATTTCAACATAGCCCATCTTCACACTGGTTGAGGTTTCCCAGTCATCTTCATACTTATCTTCAAGATTCATGGCTTAAATTAAAATTTCAAGACTGATGTCGGGCCTTTTGTTTCTTCCACGGATCTTAGCAATACTTGTACAAATAGTTATTTCCCATTGCTCGAGGGTTCATTATAGGACTGGCTTGGTCTCTTCTTGGGTAACATGATCAAGGGATTCCTCATCTTCAAATGGGAATGAGAAAATTTCTTCATCATGGATAAACACATAAGCTGATTTTTCTATTTGAAAATCATCAAGAACCATTTCCTCTTCTTCATGGTTTTTGCATCATCTAGAAATTTGGAGCTTCCCTCTTATAACTCAAATCTCCTCAATGCTTCTTCAAAGTAAAAATATCTCCGAGAAGGAATGTCTATACATATCAAGATGGGAATATCCTCTTCCTCCTCAGTTGTCACAAAGTGATTCATCCACCTACTACCTGGTACAAAATGTTAGCTTCTGGGATTCGGAATTTCATACCATGTACCTCATCTTCTTCTCGGGAAGAAATTAATCCATGTATCTTGTCACGGCATGGTTATAGAATACTGATTCATTTGAATTTTCCTCCCAAGTCTTCGAAGAAATTTCTACTCAAAGCAACATTTTGAATGAGGTTAGGACGTCTACTATCAAAATCATCATTGAAACTTTCTTTTCTAGAAATCTGGTGAGAACTACCTATGCATCTTTGACCTTCCCGTAAGTGAGACCTCTTTTGATTTTAAAGAGTAATAAGAGCCACTAGGTGGATTCATGGTAAGTTTGAGAGCCTTGGTTACCTTTAAAGGCATCACGTTATCTGAGGCACCAAAATATATTATACGATTGTTCAAGTACATATTCTCCAACAAAAAGGAGACATAGAAAGGTTTAAATTTATGATTCTTTGATGCACTTAGAGAAAACATGTTCTACGAGGGAGGTGTAGGTGAGTTTGGTAGCATGCCTTTGGAACTATAAGTTACAGCATTGGGTGTTATACTACCACTCCTGATATATCGGATGAACCTCTCAAATTGTTCAGGATGAGTCCACAAATATTTAGTTTCAGTAATATGCATTTTGGATTTTTTTACATATTATATGAAGTCAAAGGGAGAAGATGTGGACAAGGGGGTGAAGGGAATGCTTTTGGATTTAGGACAGGTTTGGAAGTAGGAGTAGATTTTTGGGGAATAGAGGGTATTTTGAAAGGTACACTAGGAGCTTTCAAAGTACTAGATTTTACAAGAGCATATTTAGATTTAGACTTGGAAGAGACATCAAAGACTTACTTGGGATTGCAGGAGTCTTCTTACTTGCACTGGTTCAAGCTCAAAAATGTAGATATCATGGAAGATGGAAGTGGGGATCCTCAACTGATTATTTTATTTTGCAGATTCACCATAGGAGGATCATCAACCTTCTTTTATTTTACAAGTAGTGGAGGGAGATGCTCTTTTCTCATAATGAGAATGAGTGAATACTACACATGAGAAACCAGATGCATCTTCTTCGTCTTCTTCATAACTCTAAAATACTCATTGAATCTGATTTGTGTATCATTTTCAAACTCCTCACTTTCTAGGTAACCACCACCTTCACTTTCTTATTGAAAATCCTCTTCATTTTCCTTAGTCCTACACCTTACATTGAACATTAGGGCCTTCAAGGAAATCCTTGGGGTGCTCCTGCAATTTGATTTTCATTGCTTATTTGGGAAGAAACTCATTCAAATAATTCCCTTTTAAAATATGTTATCTCATTCACCAAATTTTGCAGTGATGGATTGGTTCTCTCATATCCAAGATATTGGTTCTTTCCCTATGATGGGTTCTTGTTCTTTTCGGAGAGAATGAGATCATCATCAATTTGCAATGGCAATCCTTTTTCTTCTATAATGTTCCTTGGTTGAGATATTCATAGAAAAATCCTACTTCTAGTGATTGAGCATTGACGAAGAATCTCTTGACATTTTCGGGTATCATGTGAAACAATTGTTTGAAATGAACCACGAAGTCTCTCATGGTTTCATTTTCTCCTTTCTCTATTTAAGCCAACTACACCAGGAGGTCATGATAGTCTTTAGTTGATTTAAATCTCTCCTCAAAATCATCCTTTATGTCATTCCAACCCATGATGGATCGGGTAGGTAGGAGGTAGAACCATTCTGCTACTTTTTCTTGGAGGGACTCCCTGAACAATATTATAGCAACTTCTTCATGTTGGAAACCAATAATTCCACATGATGTCATGAAGGTAGAAAGTTTTTCTTTGGGATGTTATGTTTTGTCACCTTTAAAATTTGGCAAGTTCTTGGGAACCCGTTGGTAGATCATGAAGAGGTGGTTCAAGAGAAAGCGAGCTGTATTTCTTCCCTATGGAACAATTCATTGGGGTATTTCTACTTCATCTTCCATTTTCATTTTGGCTTCTGCTTCAGCTCTTGTATCTACAAATCATTCCTCAAATTATTCTTCTTTCAGGAACTCAATGCTCAAGGGTGATTGAAAAATGAGATAATTTCAAAGGGTAGTATCTATAGAAATTTGTATAGGATTTCCAAGTGAACTTCTAGAAGAGCTAGATAAAAGGAAGCTTGAGAGAAGAATTATGGATTATCTCTAATTCGTTCTTCCTGATTTTGCAAATCCTCAAAATTGGAATCAACAATACCTCTCGACACTTCGCTTCAACTCGGTGTATCTTCCTTCTCCCATATTTTGTAAATTATTGAAGTGGGAATATGAAAATACATTGTGGAATATGAAAGGTCACGTGTAGGAATTGAAATTATATCTTTCAACAATGGATTTTCATGAACTTTTTTCTAGTTTTATTGATATTTTATTTTTTGAATTTTCATACCTTACGGTCGTATTTTGGGTGTAAAAGATACTAAATCTACCTCACGGTGGGAGCTAAAAAATGTTGGCAATAAAATTTGGTGAGTGGAAAAACTTGTTGATTTATTTCTAATGCTCAGGAAATCTAAGTCCCTCTACTTAACTGGTGCAACTATCGTATATGCATGCACGAGAAAATGTGGATTTCTATGATGGCATTTCAACTCGGGATCCAACAAGGGCACTCCATCGACCCTGTGGAAAATCTTGAGATACCTACAAGATAGGACTTTGTCTATAGAGAGGGAAAGGGGAGTGAGAAAATAGGTAGGAGAACTAATGTTATAGGTAGGAAATCAGATTCCTATACACACTAGTCATAAGTATCATCACATGCATTTATGAGAAGAAACAACTTTGTAAGCATCATTAAGACCAAATGAAATTTGATGAGCACAAAGTATCAATAAATATCTTAGTCAAAGAAAGCTATAAACTCCTTCTTCTTGTATTAATTTCTCAAACAAAAGTTGTATATAGTGGAGAAATGGAGGAAATTGAGAAGGGGGAAGGAAGAATTTGGCTATCTCCTTTGTTCTCTCAAGGTAGAATGCACTCTTGAGCTTACAAAATTAATGACCAACCCTTTAAAATGGGAATGGATTTACAATTTATAGAATAGACACAGCTCCTCATCTTCCTCATGACCTTCCATATGCCTTATTTCTAACTTTAGACTATTCATATTCCTACAAAATATTTAAGTCCCTTTTATAAAATCAAGGCAAATTAATTTACATTATGTTTCTAAAGTCACTTTTAAGTGACTTAAAGGCATATCAAAAAGTGCAAACCCCAATGAAGAATTAGAAAATTTGAAAGTGAGAGAAATTTGGGGGGAAGAGGAGAGAGAAAGAGAGAGAGAATAAGAAGAGGATATGTTGTTCCCGGTGAAGTCTCTTGATCCTCATCGATGGAAAACTTCAAATGTAGTGAAACTATGAATCTTTGAACTCCTTGCACACTGTGAAACTCCTTCCAATTATCTCATGCACGTTCTCCAAGTTGAATGAACTAAGATGGATATCGAATTCCCTATGAAAAATGACTAGAATGATCTTGAATAATGATGTCCCCTAAATGATTATCCTTTTACATCTCATTGTGCCAAAACTACTCTTTGAGTGTAACTTACTATTTTTAGTAAGTGTGAATTATGAGCCGAGATGACCTTTTTGATGACCTTTCCTGTGATGCTCCCTCTATGTTTTCCACCTTCTTATCCTCTTCAAATGGTAGATTACCTGAAGTAACATACCCCTACGTAGGAAGGCATGCTATTTTTAGTAAGTGCACCGTGGATTTCAGTATGCGACAAAACAACACTTGAAACTTTTGGGTTTTATTCCGTGGTTCCACGCTTCGCATTTGAGTAACTCTTTCATCTGAACAATTGGGAAAATGATATTTTCATGGAGAGAGAAGAATACTAGAAAAAAAAAATCCTCCCATATCCCCAAAAATTAGGGGCTTTATGGTGCAAAAACTAGTTCACACGAAACTAGATTTTTAATGATCATCCCTAAAATTTTCGTGTGATTTCACCCATTTGAACCTTGAGAGTTGAAGAAGTAGCTAGCTACCTTTTTACAGATGTTCCTCATGTGACAAGGTAGAACTCTGATGAAAAATTAGTCCTCCATATCCATAAAAAAATAGGGGCTTCATGAAGAAAAAACTAGTTCATGTGAAACTAGATTTTTCAACGATTATTGTCTCCAATTTTCATGTAATTTCACCCCCTGGAAGCCTAAGAAGTGGAGAGGTAGCTCACCTGATTTTTTCCACTAATGTGTCATAGAGGCCATTAATGGAGCTTGAAATTTTCAAGTCTATTTTTTATCTCCATTTTCAATGAAATTAATTCCATTGTGATAGGTTTTTGCTTCTACGGTTCTTCACGTGAAAATTTACTTCCATCGATGACCGGTTTGATAGGAAATTGAACTTTGTTCTTCGTGGAGCCGGAAGTGAAATTTCTTTGATGTGAGAATTCCTTGCTAAAAATTAGAGGTTTTAATATGATTTTTAATGGCCTTAAAGAGAGAATAACTCACCAACAAATTTTTTTCTCAATCCGTGAACCAGATTTGCAAGATATCTTCAAATCTTCATTTTATGGCAATGAGATTTTCTCTTGGTTCTTCTTCTCAATTCTCCATTTATTTTTCTTATCTCGATGAATTATTATTTTGATACCTATGTGCCATCATGGATTGAAGGATAATGTGTTGTGATGGATCTGGTTCAAGCTTTGGAAATGGTGGAGTGAGGTGTTCTTTGTAACTTTTCTTTTGGCAGTGAGAAGTAGCAAGAAGTAACCAACAGTTAGAAAAAATTTCAAATTTTTGAGTTGGAGTTGGGTGAAATTTTTATCCCTGATGTCCCTAACCTCAAGGATGTGAGTGAAATCAATTTCCATGATGATAAAGATGGTGACACGTGGCAGTGATCCGACGACAGGGAATGAGTGCTCCAAAATCAGCTTTAAAGCACCGAGGGGCTAGAAGTGGGTCACATGGGTGATAAAAAGTATCCCCATAGGGTTTGGGAACATTTTCCATGTTTTATGTCCATTACCTCAGGAACATGAGGGAAATAAAATTCCACGGTGGTCCTAGAGCTGACACGTGGCGCTTGATCCGACAGCAGGGAATGGATGGTCCAGAAATGCACATAGGGGCTAAAATGTCAAGTATGGAGGTCACATGGGGGATGGGAATATTTTTCCAAGGTTGGTTTACCTTACCTCAGGGACTTCAGGGACATAAATTGACACCAGGCTCCTGGTGCTAACACATGTCCTCCCGAAAATTGACTAACTCCTGAACTGTCTCCAAAAGGGTAACTTGGATTGATGATAACTTAAGCTCCCAGTGGAATTTATTGGTGAAATTGTATATGATCCTAAATGTAAATGGAATTTTTAATCCAATTGTGTGGGTCTCATGTATTTATTCATCCATTTTATCCTTGAAACATCAGATTTGTTCTTTGAGACTCCACTTGTGCCTCGAAAAACTACCTAAAAATTCTATATACCAAAGTGTTGTGAAAAATATGATTTCACCATCATGTATTTTGGCATTCCTCTTTTGAGAGATTTTTTTACTTATAACTCCATCAGAGCTCTCAAAATATTCTTTCTTCGAATCTCAACAAATGTAATAGGCATGTGTACTGCCTAGGCTTGTGAACCCGTTTTTTACTTAGACTTCTCCAAGTCTTTAAAAAATTTCCCAAACCTTCCAAAATAATTTTAATGATGTTATAAGGTCTTCAATTCACCTCCATGTTTAATTTGGATATTTCGTTCCACTCAGGAGGGTTGATCCGATCTAGGAAGGCGATAGCCCTTCCCAATCCTCGCTAGAAGATGACATCTTTTGATAACTTCCTAAAATCACATAGGGGAATGGTATAACATTATTTGGGAGGTCATTGGACTTACTAAAAATATTTGAGGTGTCTTGGAGTGATAGACATGAAAATTTTGGCACATGGGTATAGTTGTCATGCTTAAAAATTATCAATTTCCCTATTGCACATTTACACAAAAACACATTGGTTGATGTCATGGGTTCATGAAGACTTCTTATAATTTTTGGGAAGAAGGATGTAACTCACCACCTAATTAATAAAACATGTCACAAGGTTGAGAAATATGGGAGAAGACATGGATCTAGATTTTTGTGTGAAAATGAAAATTGAAGAACTTATGAAACAATTAAGCTACGATAAGGGAGGTAGGGCACAAACCATTGCAGATTTGGATGATCTAGAACTTAGGGTTGAATCCTTACTTGTGATATAAAAATTAGGTTCTTTTGATTTACGGAGAGTCATTAACAAGAGGTTCTTGTATGTGTCCTAGAGTATTTCAAAGATATCACACTAAAATTTTGCCAATTTTGTTGCCAATAACATCATTAAGGAGGAGAAGTGACATAATGAAGAAGGAATGAAAATTACATGGGGGTCCATTTTGATCTTGATTGTATTTTGGTAAATCAAAGTGTACCGAGATGGGATCGAAGGAAATATGTGGTTTTACCCACCAGCAAACCCATCCTATGTAGTATAATTTGCATGGTTTACTTATGATGGCACCATCATAAGTACATACAAAGCTAGAATTAATAAGTGGTATGATAGAATTCAAGGGGATTTTGAGAACGAGTGGCTTATTTTGCATGAGTTTCCTATAGTGGTTGGGGAGTGGGTCAAGTTTAGAATGATGCAATATTATAGCCTTTCCTAGTTCGTGATGGTTAAGGGTTTGATGGGTCCGTGGTGAAAAATTCAGTGTACACTCTTAGTAAAATACCAAATGTATTTAATTAATATGCTAAAGGACACATAGAAGCTAACTTATGATGCAAACAAGGTGGATTCAGATCTGTATATGTTGTGCACCACCTATGGATAGGATTCCAGGCCCACATACTTGGAATTTTTGTATCCATACTTGTTAGATTTTCATCCATAGACAAATATTACGATCAAAGGATTTATTCACATGGTATTTGTTTAGATACAACTGAAGAATCAAGGTGGAGGTTACCGACTCCAATTTCCCACATCCTGAGGATAACCGGCTACCTATCAAGGCGACACATGAGGAGGAAACACGGGAATAGGAAGAGGAAGGTGATGAAGAATAATGGAAGCTTGATAATTATCAAAAGACAATGTTTTAGACTCATAGGAGCACTAGTGGGGTGTAGGGACCTCTCTGTAGGGTAGTGCAAAATAGCAAAAGAATAAGCACTCAAGGGTAGAGGTGGTTTTAACTCTCGAGATAGAAACAAGGTCTAAAAATGAATAATACTTGGAGAAATAAGGTGCCTCACTTAGAGAGGAGCTTGAATAGGAGTTTGAGGAACAAGATAGGATACCCAAGGAGAAAGAAGAGGCTGAGGTGCATGAGAAGAATAAGGCTCCAGTGACAAAAGAGACAAAGAAGAGCCTGGTAAGGTAAATCACACTAGTGCATCAATGTGAGCATAACGAGAAAGAAATAGGTGACAACTTTGTCATCAAGGAGGATAAAGGATTAGGGATAGGTATTAGCACCCATACCCCAAATAATAAAAGTAAAAATGGAAGGTGTAAAGGAAGTGGTGGACCCCAAGGTCACCACATATGGATTATGTAGATGATCCAACAAAAGTGTTTCCCATACAATTCTAGAGAATATTATCTATGGAGAAATTCCATGGAAGATATTAGATCAAGATGGGGGATATCCATAACAAAGAAAATTATCATTTGGTACCTACACAACCACTCCGAAGAGCCGAAGTTTGAAGTAAGTGACAATGCCATCAATATAATTTATTTGAAGAATAATTCATGAGAGAAATATAAGGAAGTGTATCCAAACAACCTAATAGATGATCGGGCATGCAATGCCCTACAAGAATTGGTTTCATAGGTGGAAAGAATAAAATTAGACTTTGGTGCCATTGTTCGCACACTTGTGGTAGATAAGAAGGAGAAGGAGAGTGAAATAGATAGATTGCACAAGTTATTATGAGGCAAGCGGGGGAGAACTAAAGATGCATATGATAGAGTTGGTGCGTGTAAACACCCTAAAAATAGATACATATTTCTATCCCTCTTTATCTAATTATAATTAATTAAATTAATTCTATCTCACCGCAAAGATACACCCCTTTGGAATAATTAAATTAATTATTACACCCTTATAGTAGTATAATTAAACATTTATTTATTTAAATGTTTATTTATCTCATCACAATTAAATCAATTAAATTAATTTAATTATACCATTCTCTTGGAATTAATTAAATTAATTCCTAACACCTTCTAGCTAATATAATTAAACATTTATTAATTTAAATGGTTATCTCCTCATAATTAAATACTAATTAAATTTAGTTATTTAATTCCACCTATCTCAGTCAACAACCACTTGGACTTCACATCCTCATCCTAGTTAAATACACTTCTAGAATCCTACAAAGGTGGGGGAAATTGAATTTCACATACAACCACCCTTTCAATGCAACTTTTGCATTTAATTCATTTATTACCCTAAATGCTCAAAAGTTATAACCTCTTCCAATTTTATTTTTAACATGTGCATTCAACCATGTTCAACCAATTTCTAACTATCTTTGCTTCTATAAATTGCAAGCTTGTCTTATCCCAAATCCTCCTGAATTATTTGCAAATAAACTATGTCAATTTACATTCTCAAGCTTTCCAACTATTTTGTTCGTAGCAATTGCACTCATATTTGGAGGTCATTCAAGATCACCCACAAATAAATCACTTGCAAAGGTTATACAACTTCAAAATCTCTCCTACTAAGGTTTTCATTGGAAGGTTACTGGAAGGTTTACAAGTTTATTGTTTATCTTTCATTCAATATGATTTTTCTCTAAATACATTTTGGCATGCCCGGTGGGACTGCACACATTTATTTCTTTCATTTTAGTTTATCATTTTGTGATATGACTATTTCTTTATTTTTATTGTTCTTTTTTAACCTTTTTTTCAAAATTTTAGCTTCTCAGGTGAAGTACAAAATTCAGAAAAAAAAAAAATTAGTTGTTGGGGTGTTTTTCTCACATTCAAATTTTTCATTGAGAGCGCTACCATAACCCATCTTCCGGAAACCATAACTTTTTCTCCCAAACTTGGAATGACTTTTTTTTTTTATGGAAAGGTATTGATAATATATATGCAATGGAAAAATAATTTTTTGATTTGGACTTATAGAAAATTTATGGTTTCATTTCTCCTAACACTTATCTTTTTTTTTAAAATAAAAAATATAAAAATTTGTAGTTTTTTTAAAATTTAACATAACAACCTCACGTGTATGCTCTTTCCTCACACTTTCAAAGTGATATTGGAAATTAGAAACATAAATTTTTTTGTTTTGGGAATTAACCTTTCTTTTCTTTTTTAATCAAAGCTTGTTTTACGTGTATGCTCTTTCCTCACGTTTTATAAGTGATCTTGGAAATCAAAATCGTGAACATGCTTATGGTGTGTTGTTCTCTACCTACCTCAAGAAAAATTTCTAATCCTTTCTTACAAGACCCTCTATCAAATTTTTTTCTAAAACACTTAAAAACTACTAGATGTAGGTTACAAAATGGTGTACAACAAAACCACATTAAGCTTAAAAGATAAGAAAATACACCACATTCAAAACACTATAATTGTAGGTTCAATTAAGAGCTATGGCTCGATCGATTAACTATACCATATCCCCCTTGGCATAATCATTAAGCTAAAAAAGGGGGTGGTTATAGGAACCCCAAAGTAGTCCACACCTTGAGGGAATTAGTGGATGAAATGGGAACCTTTTCTCCTACTTGACTAGTAAAGCCTTGTGAGTTAGAGTCATAGATATCCTTAGTGGCAACCCCGGTACGATTCATTCTAAGCAAGATCTTTTCTCAGGGTTTCAAAGGGGGTAAAGTAAAGCCATTAGCTAGAAATAGCGTCATGCTCGCTTGGATATACTACTGACACCTAGTTGAGAGAGCCACCTAGGAAGCCAAACATTGTCCAAGCCAATTTAAGGTAGAGGCCACAAACAAATAGTTGCACAAAAACCTCTTTTTCTATTTTCTTTTTTTTTTTTTCTTTCTTCCACACTCACATTTTTCCCAAAAAATCCTTGTTTAGGATCCATATTTCATGTGTGTATATTCTCGTAGTTTTCAAACATTCCTTGTTTGAATTATCTCTTCATGTTCGTATATTTTTGTCATTTTTGAACAAACACTCCTTGTTTGGATTCTACTTTCATCCTTGTTTCATATTTATAAGTACACATTATTTGTATTATTTTTCACTTCCTTTTCACAATCCAAATAATCCTTATTTGGGTTCATCTTCTATTGTGTTTGATGTCTCCAAATTTATCCTTATTTTGACTTGACATTTACTTCTTTTTCTCATCATCTTTTTTCTTACATCATCGTATTTCACATTCACTTTATGGACTTGTCGACATTTTCACTATCATTCTTTTATCACTCTTATGTCATCACATTTCACATCCACTTTGTTGAATTGGTGAACCTCTTTCATATCTCTTCTTACATCATCACATTGTACATTCAATTTGTTGAATTGATGACATTCTTCTATCTCGCTTCCATCACTCTTATGTTTTTGTGCTTTGTGATCACTTTGTTGCATTGATGACATCCTCATCACTTCATCACTTCTCTCTTTAAAGCATTCACTTTGCTTTGATTTGAGATCGCTAATCAATTACTTCCCCTTTGGCTCTTATCTCCACTTTTGCAAGATTTGGACCTTTTTGTTGTCATTACTTCACTTCTTGTGATGAAATTCACTTTGTTGTGTTTCCTCTTTCAACATACTTTTTTTAAGAGTAAACCTCTTTCATCGTCTTCTTAAGTCTTCTCTTTTGACACACTTTTTGTTAAGGGTTGACATCCTTCATCGTCTTCTTCAGTCTCCCTTTTTAACACCCATCTTGTTAAAATTCAAGAAAAATCATCATTTTTCCTAAGTCTCTTCCTTTAACACATTTTTTTAAGAGTTGAGCATCATCCATTGTGTTTTAAGTCTCCTCTTGTAGCACTTTGTTGCAAGTCGAGCACAATAACTTCTTTCTTCTCTCCCCTCTTTACATTCACTTTTGTAAAGGATTGTAAATTCATTTCAAACATCTTCATATTTCTTAACACTCACTTTGTTAAGAATCATCTAAACTAACATTTCAACCCATCTTCCACCTTAACATCACTCATTTTGTTAAGTGTTGTGAATTCTCTTTTCGTCACTCTTATCGTTCATTTTGTTAAGAGTTGATTGTCTTCACTTTGTTAAGTTTTGTCTCCCTTAACATTCATTTTGTTACATGTTGAGCACATTTCACTTTTCACCCCTTTGTCATACCTATTAACACTCATCTTGTTAAGAGTTACCCTTTTCACCTTTTTGTTACTCTCATCACTCCTTTGATTAAGAGTTGACCACACTCACCTTTTCACATCTTTTCTCTCTTCACATTCATTTTTGTTAATGAGTAGAACACATCTAACCTCTTTTCATCCCTTTTCTCTTAACTCCCATTTTGATTAAGATTCGGGTAATCAACTAACCCTTTTTCTCTTCCATCTTAGCATTCACTTTTCTAAGGGTCGAGATTTTCAAACCTTTTCGTCACCTCCATCTTAGCATTCATTTTGCTAAGGGATTGAGTTTTTCATCATACCTTTCTTTATTCTCCCTCATTTTTCATGACAATGGTGGATTTATACAATTCATCCTTTTCCCAAGAATGGAAAATGATGAAAGACACCATTACGGGTATGCAAAAACAACGTAAACAATTCAATTTTGATGAATTGTGTCCATATCCTTTTGACATGGACATATTACGCATACCATTCCCACACTCTTTTGAGACACCCAAATTCAAAAATACAAGGGAAAAATTGATTTGAGATAAGCATATCAAAGAATTTTCCATAGCATGCCATGAAGTGGCATATAACGATAGCTTTCTCTTATGCCTTTTTCCTAGAAGTCTAGGAGGAAAATATTTGGATTGGTTCTTACACCTTCCAAAGGGATCCATCACCACCTTTTTGGACCTCTCAAAGAAGTTAGTCAAACATTTTTCTTTTGATCTCACTACAATAATCACCATATTAGAAATTCTCATGATGAATCTTGGTACAGGTCCACAAAAACATAATGTCATCACTATTGGTGTCATGGATAATCATAATATTCCCAAAATACATGACCAATCAATCAAAAATCCAATCATACAACCTAGAAAAGACACTATGCCACAAAGTTAAACGTAAGTTTACACCCTAAACGTGAAAGTCTCTCTAGTGTCTTTCATCAACTCAAAGTGGCTAGGATGATAAAATATCCCCTTATAAGACCTTAGATTGAAGGAAAACCTAATACATATTGGTACAAACCTCATGCATATTGTGATTTTCATTACATTGATGGCCACTCAACCTAATAAATGTGCATGTTTTAAGAACTATGTCCAAGACTTAATCGATGATGAAGAGATATTTGTAGATCTTGACAACAAAGCTCTCATAACCAATGACATGTAAATTTCACTTCTACTAAAGACTTTGTTGATTGTTGTCCTAACTTCTATACATACTAACATTTAATGAGATCATGATGAAATTCAATTATCTCTCCCTTCCAACCAATCTATTTTCTATAGATTTTCTTCCTTTAGTCCAAATAGACATTGAACCTGTTTTGGACAACAATTTTCTAAACTAACGAGATATTGAATTTTCTCCAAGACTCTTCAGTAACCCTTGACATAACATAGAAGAGGTCCATTGTCAAGCACCATGAGCTTGATTCTATTCTTTCTATTCTAGCTCCTACACCTAACATCTCTAGTCTTGTTGTCAAACCACAACCACAACAATCTGGACACTTGCGACACACAACCTTCTATGTCTATTACACCTCAAATGATCAATTTTGTGGGCATCTCATCAACGATGATTCCTACTTGTCAAGACATCTTCATGCGTACACTCTATGAGGTATGTATACCCAGGAATATCCTTATTCAACTATTTCAAGCTTTAATTGAAAATATTTATCCAATCAACTAATTCACAACCTAGAAGGAGAAACATTGAATATTTCCTCTCTATGGCTTACAAGGAACCCTAGGTATACATCTAGAGATCCATCCTTCTTTCCTCGCACTCTTTCTCTCACAGGTGAATATGTATCTCAACATCTTCCCCGCATGACAATCTTCTTCTAACATCACATATGTATTTCGATCTCATCGAAAACTCATCTAATCACACATAATTTGACTTAGAACATATCTTCCCAAGTCTAGTTCTTCAGACCCATCAATCATTTGATTCAATATTTTGAATTGGATCCTATCCACCCAAGTCTCATATTATAGGACTTATCAAATCTTTAGATTCACTCCTTTGACTTGGCTCATGTCCATCCAAGTCTCGTATTTCAGGACTTATCAAATTTTACAATTCCCTCTCTTGACTTGGATTTCATTTGCATAAGCCTCATATCTCAGGACCATTCAACTTCAATAAACATGGACATATTTCTTGATGAGTCCATTTCAACTCCTCATCCACCAACATTCAGAAAACTCAAAAATCATAAAAAGAGAATAAAAATCTATATTAGAGCATTGTTTGAAATGGAAATGGAAAAGTGCGTACAAATAATGCTAAGCATTCCATCTATTGGTAGATATCTTAATCATACCATTATCATATATTCACTTTCTTCACCTATTTTGACATAGGTTAACCTTGTTCCTATTGGGAATGTGTGTCTCATTTTTTATGGTTCTTACCATTTCAAATATTTTTACCTATGGTTTTGTCTCAAAGCTTACTGATGGAAAAATCCTCCTTTCAAATAAGATCTCTCTTTAATAGAAAGTACTAAACTTCTTTATCTAGTCCTTTTAGCCGCCCATCTCAATCTATGTGTTGAATCCTTGTGTCTTACTAATCGCATGAGGTGAGACTTGGGGGAAGAATGTTCCTTCCCAACAAGCACACTATCAACATACAAGGAAAATTAAATAAATTAAAAATATAAAAAAACTATAAAATCATTACACCTTTCGTCCTTCATAGTCTTTGGTGATAAGCCCATACTTCTTACTAGCAGTATGAGATTGGGAATGGAGAAATCCCTTACTTGCCTACATTTTTTCTTCGGTGTTGAGCCCTTGCCTTTTACTGATGGCATGGGGCAACATGTAGGGGGTCCTTCATAAAAATAAAAAATAATTAACTAATAAATCCTTTATGAAATTTGAATCAAAGTGCTTAATCAAAAACATCCCAAGAAGTAATTTAGTTGCTCATGTTAAGAGAGACAACAATTCCTTCAATTGCAGATTTTTCCAATCAGTAGGCCATCAATGGATCTAAGTCGAGTTCAAAACCTATAAAGTGGAATCATCTTGTAATTGGTCAGATAATCTTGACTAGAGATGAGTTACATTTTTCTCATACGGATCATTATTACAACTTGTGTCATCACATCCTTTCTCTTCACCTTTCATATCACTATTCATCTCATTTTCACATCCTTTTGGCTCTCGGTGATGAGCCCTCACATCTTCCTAGTTGCGTGGAGCCACTGAACGAGTGAAACACCCTATCATTTTATCATCTACATTTATGCCAATGGAATGGAATGCTTTTAATTATTTTCACCTACTTTCAAGTAGTGTACCTTTTTACTAAGTTGTAAAATTACAAAAAAATTCAAAAATGTCTCACAAAACTTCAAAAAAATAATATAAAATTGTTCAAAACATAAAAACAATATAAAATTGTCCAAAACTCCAAAAATAGTTTCAAATTGTCACAATCAAAACATTCAAATAATGTTTGACCACTTTTCAATAATTATATAACACAGTTTAACAATTTTTCCATTTGACAATGCTCCTCATGATCATTCCAGATCATACTCATATTTATTTCCCATGGTGTATATCTATGCTCAAGGAAATCATTTACCCTTTTGCAATATAACTTTTCTTGGGGCACATTTGGATTTTACATTTTAATCCAATACAGATATCAAACTTCAATGGGATCCGACAAGAGTATATTTTGGAGTATCTAAGTATCACTCCACTCTTCATCTCAATCCAATCCTCTCATGTGCTAAGATATCACTTGGGGCATTCAAATATATCTATTTATCAATGTGGAACACATTCAAAGTGTCATTAGATGTCATTTTTACATGTTGTATTGTACTATTGCAGTTTTGTCAACATTATGACGATGTTTTTGCTTCTTTTAGTTTATTATTATTTGTTGTACTTTGTTTTCCTTTATTGTAGACCAATTATAGGAAATTTACTTGCATCTTAGTTCACATATAACTTTGGTGTTGTTCCTTCCTGTTCATATTGGGTTTTTTTTAATGTTTGTTTCGTGCTTTTCTCACTTGCATGTGTTGTGTTTTCCTCCTAGTTTACTTAAGCCATGGAATGATTTCTTTTTTTGTTGTCTTCATGTTTGTTTGCATTTTTATATCAAATTTTTCAAATATTTTAAAATTCAAAAAAATCAAATATTTCAAAATTCAAAAAAAATTATTACAAAACTTTGAACAAACATTCACTTATCATAGAAATCCTACAATTGGAAAACCCTTAAAGTGAATCATTCAACATCTCAATATAATCTTGATAAACATCATACCTTTATCTATTACCCTAGTGATCATGCCAATCTTACAACTATCACTTTCTTCCCTTTGCATGATATGCTAACTCTGCTTGGGGAAAGTCACAAAATTGTTTTTCCTTTGCGATATAACTTCACCTAGGGAAATTTTAACTTTGATCATTTACACAACGGATCAACAAGAGTGTCATAAGGAGTCACTTTAACTCCGCTCTTCTTCAAGTTTGATCCTATTCCCACTTGGGAGAATTTGTATCTACTTAATCATCATTGTGGACATGCATTAGGGGCATAATTGATTGTCTTCTTTTTTGAATTTGTGTTGCATTGTTGATGTTTACTTTTTTTGGACCACTTGCAAGTAGTGTGATTACATCTTGGTTCCTTTATAACCCGATGCCAACACCTACTTTGTATATTGGGTTTGTTTTCCTTTTTTATCTTTTTTTTTTTTTGTGTGTGTTTGTTTACATGCATCTGGGTTAACCATCTTGATTCTTTCATAATCATGGTGCCAAATCTATTGTGCAATAGCAAAAATAAGGTTGTTCTAAAATTATTCTATCCAAATAATGCTCATGCTATGAGCACAGTCATTTCCCATCCTTGTTCTAATCCCTTGTTTTCCTTCCTATCAAGCGGTTGTCCACCGCTTTGCAAGCGTCACCCACCCACTTGAGGGGGCATTCCTCTACCATTCTAATCATTAGGGCATCCTAATTCTTCACCACTTCTACTACTTTGGGGCATCCAAATGCTTCATAGTTTTCCACTCATTGATCTGCATGTGTCTACTATCTTTAAAGCACTATTACTTTGCAATAACACTTTAAAGAGGGGAAAATGTAGACACCCTAAAAATACATACATATTTTTATCTCGCTTCTATCCAATTATAATTAATTAAATTAATTCTATCTATCCCCTTTGGAATTAATTAAATTAATTCCATCATTCAAATATTCCCCTTTAGAATTAATTAAAATTAATTCTATTACCTAAGCTATATTCCTACCCTTTGGAATTAAATAATTTAATTCTAACATGCCTTTGGAATTAATTAAATTAATTCCTACACCCTTCTAGCTAATATAATTAAACATTTATTTATTTAAATGGTTAATTATCTCCTCACAATTAAATTAATTTAAATTAATTTAATTCTACCATTCTCTTGGAATTAATTAAATTAATTTCTAACACCTTCTAACTAATATAATTAAACATTTATTTATTTAAATGGTTAATTATCTCCTCACAATTAAATACTAATTAAATTTAGTTATTTAATTCCACCTATTTTAGTCAACAACCACTTGGACTCCACTTGGACTCCACATCCTCATCCTAGTTAACTACACTTCTAGAATCCTAGAAAGGTGGGGGCAATTGAATTACACATATAACCACCTTTCCGGATGTAACTTTTACATTTATTCATTTATTGCCCCTAAATGCCCCGACACTACTGTAACCTCTTCCAATGTTATTTTTAGCATGTGCATTCAAACCATGTTCAACCAATTTCTAATTGTCTTTTCTTCTATAAATTGCAAGCTTGTCTTATCCCAAATCATCCTAAATTATTTTTAAAAAAAGAGTCAATTTTTATTCTCAAGCTTTCCAAATATTTTTTTCATCGCAATTGCACTCATCTTTGTATGCCATTCAAGAGCACACACAAATCAATCACTTACAAAGGTTATACAACTTCAAAATACATCTTCTTGAGGTTCGCATTAGAAGGTTATTGGAAGGTTTACAAGTTTATTAATTGTCTTTCATTCATTGTGATTTTTCTTTGCATTTATTTTAGCGCGTTGGTGAAAAAGGTCTTAGAGTAGTGTTTTTCTTTGGTTAGCTAGACCGAGCAGGACTATGGAGACGATATGGAGTACTTGGATTAGGTGGGAATGTTACTAGTAAAAATTTAAAGTGGCATGGGGCCAATGTGGAGGATCTCACTAAAGAAAAGGAGAATAATAGAATTGCGGTGGAAGTCAAGATCACTGAGGTGGAGGACTTACTCATCCAACTCAAGGAAGCAAGTGAAAATGCAGATGTAGATTCAATAGATGCCAGAATGGTGAGTTCTTTTGGAGATTCGGTTGGTGGATGGAGAAGTAATTTTGAAGACCATAAAGGAGGCAGTCCCTAATAAAAATTTGAGCACACTCGGTTAATCACCGAGGCCAAAACCCAGAAAAAAACAAGATCAAATAAAATCATGAGAAGTTTGAACATAGGTTGTGAGAGTTCCATAATTCTATCTTGGAACATCTAGACAAAATTGATGGCACTTGTATGGAGCTAATGGAAATGATAAAATACTTGAAAGGGAGATTTGAGGAGATAAAATTTGACCAAGTGCTAGGGGTTTTGGAGGCTTCTCCGAGGAAGGCCTTAAAGAATTTGGAGGAATGGAAGAAGTTAGTAAGGGAAGTACATGAAAAATTCCAAAAAATCTTCTAGAAACCTTTTCCCATTTTTGTATGATGCTCATTTTGAGTTTTGGATTTTTTTAATCCATTTCCAAGTTTTAATACTTAGTGAAGAAAGAATTTCCAAGGGCAGAAATCTAGATGGTGTGGGGTAATTTTGGACCCCTTAAAGGCCACTAAGTAAAGCGACACGAGGTTTTGGATGCATAGAATTTAGGTGTGAAGGAATGCGTAAGAGTAGAATAGACAACACACAAACGCTTGCGTTTGATCTAAACTTATTCTAGACTTAGCCTCATTTTGCGCCACGAGCATCATTAAAGGATGGATAGTTGGAGTAACAACCAAACAGTGATTTTAAGGAAAGATAAAAGCATGAAGACTTGTAGTTCAAACAATTTTTATGTTAAAAAATAACTCATGTAAAGGAAGATAAAGTGTCATGTAGAGATTAGGTTAATAATAGATTAGAACTAGAGGTTAAAAATAGAAGATAATCTATTATTAGTAAAGCTTGCATGCTTTTGTAGTTAACTTGTGATGTACGCATGGCTATTATTATCATGTAACCTATTTTGAGAGTGCATGAGTAGTGAAAGGAAAGTCCCCACTACCTATAAATATGTATTGATTTACATAGTTTAGAGATGGCGAGATCATGTTATGTTAGAGTTATGTTGTTGGTATACTTGTGCGCATGACCTTGTGATAATAATTGTGATGTATTCAACTATTGTGTTTTGATGAATTATTATAATGGATAATTGTGAGTTAATATTGGTTATATATATATATATATATATATATATATATATATATATATATATATATATTATTGTTATTGCATGGTGAATATGATCTTGATCCTTGTTTGAATCATTATGCACTAAATTTGTGAGTTGATACTTGTTATATCTTATCTTTAATTGTTTGTTATGATTATGGAATATATGTTCATGCATGTTGAATCCTTGACAAGGTGACATAACAGATGGATTTGGTACCTTTTCACATTTTTGGTGAGTGCTCATATCTATCTCGAGTGAGTTACTAACTGTCTAGGGTTTGGGTAAAAATAGACTATAAGTCCTAATTTCTTCAATAGCGGTGATTCATTATTCACATAAATTAAAACCTTGTGTTCTTCAATGCAGATCTTGTTAGTCAAGTTTTTTTCCTCCAACAACCCACACCTAAACAATGAACTCCCATCTTCATCATAGCTTTTGACCTTTACTATTTTTTTTTTGACCCTAATCATGAGATGGTTATCCATGAAGATTCATCCTTATTCCACTACTACTAGACTAGAAACATCAAATCATGTGTCAAAAACACCTATCATCACCTTTGAGTTGAACATTTTTTCATCACAAGATACAACCAATCAACAACCATCTTCATCACTAAACATCTTGTTAGGCTCATCATCTTCGTAAAATAATACAAACACATCTCCTTCCACATCTAGCCCCATAGCTTCTATTGTCTCTTCTATACCTCCTATAAAATCATATGTCATCCCTATCCTTATCCCTCTTATCTTATCAAAACAACTCATATTTTTAGTTCATATTTTATTCATGTCCATCCCCACATCAATACCCCTTATCAACACCACTTCCATTTCTACAACATATCCTTATTCAAAATAGGTATCGATTGCACCCATTTGAAAAATCCCCTCTAAGTATATATACCACAACAATATCAACCTCTTATCCATACTTCCATCCCCTTACAACATATACAACAACAATCTCAACCCATTTTCCATACTTCCAACCCATCTCAATATATACTTCAAGAAATACAACCCCTTATAAACACTTCAATGTCTATCAAAGTGTCAATATATCCAACCCTCACAATTTGTAGTCTCACATCCAACATACAAAATTCCCATGAGTTCTCCAATCCAACATATACCCCTCTACCATATCATCCATATCCGAAAAAAAAATACACATACACATAATCAACCGGGTTCATTATCATTCAATCCCCAACAAAAATTGTCACAAAATGATCCTTTTAAAGTGATCGGGACCAAGATATCGAGTCTAGAAGTTTCTTCTATAAGTTCTAAAAACATGATATCCTACGAAAATAATTTCAATGAACCCATCGTCCCTTCATATCAAACAAATCCTATCCTCCGATCTAGGAACTTCCTAAGTTCCTTAAATTATATAGTAAAGAGGACCCTCAACAACACAAACAAGCTTTCCATCATGCCTATTATCTTATAGTACAAGACCATGACCTCATAATGACAACATTTCCTATATCCTTAGCTAAACTTACATTATATTAGTATAAAAATATCCCACAATACTCACTCATTTCCTTCACATAACTTTCACATGATTTCTTATAACTTATCTCAATTAACATCTCCCACAAAGTCACCATTACAAATCTTTACACTATTAAATAGTTCAAAGAAGAATCCATTGCATAATTCATCACCCACTAGAGGGGTGTTATAATTCAATTATCCTTCTCCATCCCACAAATTGAATTAATCAAGTTGTTTACTCTCTCTTGTTCCAAAATATATCATTAACACTTCAAATCCAATATTTCTAAATGTTTTGCGAAGAATTTACTATGGTTTTCAAATTAAAACTCCATGCACTCTAGGATGGTAGGGTCAAAATCAAATCAAATAAATATAAAATAGATTCCTCATTCAAATCATCCTCAAGTCATGACAAGTCTAATCCTTTAATGAACATGGTCATCATAAAACACTTCCAAAGAACATTCAAATTTCAAATGCATGTTCCCTCAATGCAATGATACACCCATTAGTGAATCCTACAATGTAGTTTTTGATAAACCCTTAGTTGCATGTATGATCACCCTTCCTATTATTTTTCCCATTGACATATTTGTCTCAAATCCCTCTTGGTATCGAGAGAATGATTATTGTAAATATCATTGGGTCGAGGATTATGAAATTGAAAGGTTTATTTCATTTAGAAACATCCTTCAGGACCTTATTGAAAAAGGTGAGTTGAAACTAGATAACCCAAATGCACCTCAGAATCAGAACTTATACGTCTTCAAATAACCCTTTCAAAACCATTACCCATCCAGTAGTCAACCCCAATCTAACATCGTCCACTCTCACCACACTATTAAAACTATCAAAGATAAGTCATCTACACCTCAACATCTAACGTTCCTATCACATAAACATCATCTAAACCATTCATATTGTAAACACATATTGTTTATATTATTGAAATACCATCCGAATTATCCACATTTCCAACACCTAATGTTTTTACCCCATAAGAACCTATTGAATCACATAACTCCCATAGCCTTACCTCCTGGAAATACAATGAAACCCTCTACACCCATCGCATATACTTTAAAATTACCTATGGCCTCTTCAAGACCCTTAGAAAAATAACCTATCATATAAATCATGAAGAGCTCTTATGAAAATCATGTCACCCAACATTACGTCCGAAATCTCAAAAATAAACTACATGACCTTCAAGCCCTCCATCCACAAAATTAGTAATGAGACGATGAAATCATATGACAACTTTAGTACAAAGATCAAAAGTCTTTTCCTTATATTTTGGCACCTGTTCGGGTAATAATGTCAAGTGGGGAAGCCTCTTTGGGATGACCACCACTTTACACTCCATTTTTTTAAAGTTTAATTTATTAAACTTATTATGTCGATCTTCCACATTTATGAGTGAAAAACACAATGATTCACTTTGTGATCCCTCTCAAGATTGGACCAATGTATACATTGGTACCTGTACGTACCCAAAACTGTAGGGTACTACACTGCCGGAACAACGTTACATGTGCTCCAATGATGATACTGATTCTCCTCACAAGGTGTTTAGGATCCGAAAAATCTCTCCAAGCATGCGTTAACATCCCGCATGCCCACTTATCCCCGTGTGCTTTGCTTTTTCCTCCCCCCCTCTTTTCTTTTCTTTTCGGTCTTCAGTGATGAAACCGCTGCCCTACCTAGGAGGCGGTCTTGTGAATGTCGCCCGGGTAGGGTGGCATAGTCTGTAACCACCACCATGCTCGGGGTGGAGGTCCTTCACGCGTGTTCCAAAATGCTATTTTTAACGTGACTCGTGTAAATTTTCAATGTTTACCATCTTTTTTCACCGCCTTTGCTTATATTTATGATTCTAGTTCCCTGGAATAGTGTTTTGGCATTGTTTATGGTTTAAGAGATCAATTTGGTTTTCACCTTTGGGTAAATGGGATTCTATAAATAGCTGGCTTATGCTCAAGCAAATGGCCCCTCAAAATTTGCCTCTAAATTTCTCATTTCAATAGCTTAGCCTTTCAATTTTGCTTAGGATTCATAGTTTCATTTGTTATATGCATGGTTAGTATTGTTTAGCTATTAGAAAGCCACATATTCTCCTTGTGCAAGTGTTGTTATTATTTCATCCAACCAATTGGAGTAGGATAGTTTGATTCTCAGTAGGAAGCCATTAAAGTTATAGGTTCTACTTGTCAAATAGGATAGTTTCAGGTTCTGGATGTTTTATGTTGCATGACTCGCAATAAATCCCACTAGGAATTACATAAGCCAAGCTCTGTTCTCTTACGCTATCCCTCTCCTACTCGCATAGTATTTAGTCTACATCCTAAGTGTCATTATCTCATATCTACTTTCCGCTAATACTAGCATTACATGCTTTTCTAGATCCACGTGAGCACGAAAGAACGAGGAAATCACACTGAGGGGACAAGGCCACACACCATCGGATTCACCACTGTTCTGCAAAATCCAGGTTCAAGCTTTCAAAGTTCTAGTTAAAAGCATATCAAGTAGAGTAGTCAATCATTTCATTCCAGTTAATTTTATTTTTGATATTGCCAGGGAAGCTGTGGGGATTGATAGTTTCTAAGAAACTATGATTCACTCCTCACTTCTGAGGTAGGATCGAGAGTCTTTCAAATAGATTAGATCAGTTATCTGGTTACTTAGAATAGATTCACAACTACACAGACAAGTAGCTATACTCGACTGCTTTGTTTGTTTTAATTTCGTTACTAGTTTAGTTGTCAATTTCTAGATATATTGGATAATTGATTTCTTTTAGTTTATCAAAATATCAGATTTAGGAATATACATAGATATATCTTGCGTAGTTGATTTATTTTGTCATTAATTAGATTTATATCACTTCCTTTTGCATGACAATCATGGGACCTAGGGAGCCCAGAGAATAAGTATTTGAGCCTATCGTGCCTCAACCATATCTTGTCATAGCAATAATCGATATAGACTAGAACCTTAGAATCCAAGTCTTCTAAACAACAACAGACTTACAACAGATCAGCTCACAGTTAAGAGGGTTAAACATAGAAGACAACCAAGCACACACATTCTGGTCAAACCAACCACACTAAAGATTACCCTAAATAAAAATCCACATGACTATAGAAGGGCTTGAAAGAGAAAACATTCGATTGTGACAGGACCCTTTGGTCCCACAGCGATGATGCGAGAGACATTTTCACTAATATAGATACTAGCTTAAGAATTGGAGTTGCCAAAATGTTTGTAAGGTACTATGAGAAGATTGCACAACTTGTAGTTCTAAATATAAAGGCCGATAAGGCATATTACTATTAGATACTAGGGATTAGGACTGATTCTGCACATGACCATAGTAGGTCCACAACAACCATGAATCTATGGTTGTGATCCACAAATCCCACAACCCAACGAGTCCACCAAGTCAATCCGACATTGACGTTAGCTTACGCACGTTAGTATTTAGATCCACTCCAATTCCACCTACCATCATCACACATGTATCCTTGTTGGATATAGCAACTAACAAAGCTAAGGATTTCTGAACTAGACTAGAGAATCACCTATAGAGTCCACTATATCCATCATCCATCCTATGACTCTATACGGAGATATATACAAGACAATCCAGTGTCATTTTCCCCGTATCCCACATCCTATAGACTGGATTACGTGAGAGCTTGATATTGATTGGAGCCTTCAAGTAGTCATCCTCGCCGATCAATCTATCACGTCGATTCGGTGTTAGGAGCGCCTTCTTTTCCTTAGATTCGTAGATTCCACTAGTGCGCGTCCAAGACATAAGATTTCTTAACTAGCTTATGTCTGTATCCCACACATAGTCCATCCCCACCAGCTATCTCGGCATGACCTTGGGAGGTCGGGTGTGAGGAAGAGTTACTTGTAGATTCCCATGCTCACTTATCACTTTTCCATCGTACAAAATTGGTGAACCCGATGTGAAACACATAGTGCTTCCCCTTTTATTTATTACCTCTTTCTTCCACCTTCGCTCTTTCCCATTATTCTACGGGTATTCATATACCCCCCAAATATGTCAGGATTCGATGCATATGGAAGAACTCTCCTAGGTCTTGAGGCATACTACGCTCAACTGAATAGACAGTCATCACCCTCGCTTTCAGTATGGGGTGACAACTATTCAAATAACCAATTATCAACACAAGCTCCACCTCCAAGGACTAGATATAGTTCATCTTTCCAAATAGAGGAGTTGGATCAACTCGCACAAACGCAACAAACAGAACCTTCAAGCTCGAACAATATGACATTCACAGGAGAATCTGGTTCATCTCCTCAGATGCTGCTTAGACCACAAATTAGCAGATAATCAGATCCATACCTAGTTTTAGATGATGAACATTCAGTATGTTACGCCAGGAATGAACAATGCTGGGAGTATGTACCCACCTATAGGAAGTTTACAAACACGACCCGAGGTCTCTTTTCAAGAAAACACCTCCATACCACTACCTATAGGAAATGCCCTTGGTGAAACTTGGCAGGGCAACGATCAATTCATAGTGGGGTATCACATGACTATACAACCTCAGAATATACAACAAACACCACCAAGGAAAAATACTAGGACTTCACCAAATGAAGTCATTTTGACTTTAGTAGAAAGAATTAGAGGGTTAGAAACTTGCTCAAGCAAGTCAAACATCTCAATTCATGCAGGCAAGAAATTCCAATCCTCCACATCATCCTAGCCAAGTAGACATCCTCACAGGAATAGGCACATTGGGCATGCCTCCTCAGTATTCGCAACAAACACCAGCTAGAACTGCCACCTCCAACATGATTCGGGTGGAGAATATGATACCTCCCGGTCTTATACAACACAATCCACTCTTGGGGAATACTCCTTCATACTTAAACATATACTCCAAGTCACCACAAGAGGATATGTTCTCCTCTCCCTAGCATGCTTGCTCAACCATAGGGGCTTCCTTATGCCCCTGCAAATGCATACGCTACGCCATATCAGCAACCCATTCCACCTCCTCCCCCTCAACAGGAACCATCAATGGTCGAAACCTATGTGATAGGGACTTACTCAGAGTACTTGAAAGAGCCCTTAGACTTCACCATACGAAGCGTCATGCTTCCGAGACCTCTTCCTAATTTTCCCAAATACAAGGGGAGGCGACCGAATACACACATTAAGGCCTATGCTGACCATTTGAGAATTGCTTCCTTGGGATGGGGTTGTTGCCAAAATATTCCCCAAAACCTTGGAGGGCATCACCCTCGATTGGTATTACAGAATACCTGAAGCTTCCATCCATTCATTTAAACAACTAGTTTCAGAGTTCATTAAGGCATTTGACATGAACAAACTGTTAAGAACAGGAATCAGGGAATTCTTGCACATTAAACAAGAACACAATGAATCTATCACTCATTTCATCTAGAGATGGTGTACAGTCCTTTATTCTTCGGCTAGTGCTCCAAACATGGACCAAATGGAGCTATGCGATTTATTCCTTCATTCTCTTAGTAGAGAGGTGAAGGAAGAAGTCCAGAAGTTCCCACTAAGGACTTACAATGAAGTACTTGAGAGCACTCTCCGAATAGATCAAGTGGCAATAGATAGTGGTCGTAAGACGTATGGAGCAAACGGGAGGTTAATCACCCCCAACCAGAATACTATGACTTACCCTACTGCCACAAACATCAATCAAGGACCTAAAATCCTTAACAAAAATCGTGGCGCAACAACCGATGGGGTAACTGACCAAGCTAAAAAGGTCAATGTTCTAAATACTCCACCACTGGTTAACAATCAACGAAACAACAACTTTACCCCAACAATCAATTCGGTGGATTTTAATCATCCACAACAACAACAACAATGGTGGATCCAAACATAGGGTCCAAGCCAAAACTCAACTGGATATCAAAATCAGAACCAAAACCAAAAACAAAAAATACAAAACCTTAATCCTAATAGACAAGCGGTTTGATCAGAGTCTTGGACCACAATATATGCCAAACCAGCAACCTAGAAATTACAATCCTAAATTGTATTGTGGTTTTCACTAGATTCGAGGCCACAACACTAGAACGTGCCGTGACTACAATAAATTCATGCAACGTTTGCCAGAGGAGCAAACACAAATTTTCATAGATATGTTCTTGGTGGATCCTGCGTCACCAGCACCAAATGCTTTTACAGGGGTAGTTTCCCCTCAAAATGTTACCCTCAAGATCTTCAATGATCCTGCTCCCAAGTCACAATAACAAAAATTAAATCCAAATGGGATGAACAAAGGTGTAATGGTAGGAAATAATGATTATGAAGCCTCAAATTCACTAAATCCACATGTTGCACCACAATTAGGAAGTCAACCATGGCCCAAGATAGTCGGTTTAGTAGAATTAGATACCAAACTACCCGTGGAAGCCATAACAAGGACACGAGAGTATTCCTCTCAGCCAAATCCAAGTTACTCACTAGAGACAGATAACATCCAACAAATATTAGTGAAACCTATAGGTGCCTATGATCTGATTAGTGACCTAACAAAAACCTTCTCTCACATCTCCTTTTTGGATTTGCTGAGGAACTCTCCCGCCCCACTTGTGGCTGCTCTTTTGGAGGCATTAGGGTTAGGTAATTTAATTAACATCACTCCACCTCCCAAAACACAGGTAAACCATATAGACTTTGATATCTACCCTCCGGGGCAGCTGGAGAGGGATGCCGAGTTTATATTCGAAATAAACAAAATGCCAACAGACGCTGAGATTGCACGTAGAGGTGATCCGGCCTTACATTTGCAAGTATGGGTTTATAAAAATTACGTTAAATGCAAAATGGTTGATGATGTGGTAGTAGTTAACATAGTCCCCTTCTCTTTCTTTTAAAAGATAGGGTATGGAGAAACAAACTATTCCACGACTCATAATACGTTAAGAGGCTATGATAGCCTTAAGGCCAATTTGATTGGAACTATAACACTACTAGTTACCTTAGGACCTAAAACAATCCTGACTGAGTTTTATATTATAGATCGGGAAACCAATTATAATATGATCCTCAGCTGACCATGGATACACCTGTATGAAGGCAATCCCTTCTACATTATTTCAAGAAGTAAGGTTCTTGCACTTAGGAAAGGTATTCGTAGCCAAAGGTGATCCAAAACCATTCAATATACACCTAGCTGACTTAAAGAAAAGACCAGGCATTCACTCTGAGTTTGAACTCCCAACAAACCAACTTAATAAACCAACCAACGTGAAACCAGAAGAAAAGTTGGTACCTACAACAGATCTTGAGACTATGAGCCTAGTCAAAGTTATCCCAGCCCTCAAGGATGAGACTAACATTGTAGAAGCAGTATCATTAGGAACTACTGCAAAGATTTTTGACTTACTAGAGTAGGATCTACCAATTTTCCTACCATTTGATTCTATAGGTATGGGATATACCCTAGGTGTTGGTGCTCTTCCAGCAGAGGATCTCTGCATGGTAGAAGTAACCGAAGTAGAAAAAATTGACGTAGCGAATGTCCCAACGTCCATCTTCCCAACTAAATATTGGACTCTCCATTTCGATGGAGCAAGATGTCATTATGGGGCTGGGGCAGGTGTGATCTTTACTTCTCCCGAGGGAAAGATCCTACCGTTCACCTTTAAACTAAATTTCAAATGTACAAACAATGGCACGGAGTATGAAGCCCTCCTCCTTGGCCTCATCATAGCTAAAAGGCTCGGTGTTAACGACATCAGGGTGTTAGGAGACTCTCAATTAGTAGTGAACCAAGTCTCTGAGGTGTATGAAACTAGAGCTGAACACTTACAGCTCTACAAAATAGTGGTATTAACTTTGAGAAAAGAATTCGACTTCATATCCATTGAAGCAATCCCGCGAGAACAAAATATTCTTGTGGATTCTATAGCAACCTCAGCATCACGCTTCACCCCAAATAGTGAGTTAGAAGATACCCATTTCGTGGTATCCCTTCGTACTAAACCATTAGTGAAAACAATGTCAAACCCTCTTTTAACAAACATAGCTGAGAACAACTCTATTATCCTAGACCACGTTGATAGTGATAGAGCCACTCTAGATTACTTAAATGCCTATGCAACGTTACATCTCACCCATCATGAGGTAGATTCATCCTTAATCCGACATTCATCTTCCTACTTTGGAAATCCCATGATAGAGCTTCCCCACAAAAAGAACTCAACATGTACACAGTAGAGAATGGAGACGATATGGAATTACCTCCAACCCTACCTGAGTTTGAAGAAGGTAATGCTTCTTTAATCGAAGAAACAATTGATATTAACATTGGAACGGAGGAAGACCCAAGGATCTTGAAACTAGGATCTTCGTTAACTCTAGAAGAAATAGAAATACACACTCGAATCCTCAAAGAACATCAGAAGGCTTTCACATTTAATTATAAAGAAATGACAGGGGTTGCACCACACATCACGGTACATAATCTCGTCACCAAATCAGATGCAAATCCAATTAAACAAAAATCGAGACCAATGAAACCCAAGGTAGCTCTCATGGTAAAGGAAGAAGTAATGAAACTCCTCCAAGTAGGATTCATCAAACTAGTCGATTATTCTCAATGGATATCTAATATCATTCCCGTTCTAAAAAAGAATGGGAAGATACGCATTTGCATAGATTTTCGAGACATTAACAAAGCATGCCCCAAGGATGACTTCCCATTACCATCCATTGACATCATCATGGCGTAACAACTAGCTTTGAGCTCTTGTTTCTCATGGATGGACTCTCAGGATACAATCAAATCAGAATATCCAAACAAGACCAAGCCAAAACCATGTTTATAACTCCTTGGGGAACCTATTGCTACGCTGTTATGCCATTCGGTCTCAAGAATGTTGGCACCACATACCAGTGGGCAATGACATACATATTTCATGATCTTATTCACAAAATCATGGAATCCTACGTAGATGACTTATTGGCCAAGGCCAGGAAGTGCTGTGATCACCTGGAAGTGCTCGTATCATTCTTTCATGTTTGATAGAATATGGAGTCACACTAAACCCAGAAAAATGTGTATTTGGTGTGACAGGAGGGAAGCTCCTAGGTTACATTATATCATCACAAGGGATCAATGTAGACCTAGTTAAAATCTACACTATTCTTGAAATGATCCCACCGTCGGATGAATCTGGAATCAGGTCATTTCTTGGGAAACTCGGTGCCATCCAAAGATTCATCCCAGACTTAAGCTTTGCCATTAATCTAATCAACAATCTACTCAAGAAAGAGTATAGTACCGATTAGACCGAAGACTGCAAGGAGGCTTTTGAAGTAGTTAAGCGTTTCCTGTTGTCACCACCCACGCTAATGCCACCTAAACCATATCACCCTTTACTCTTAAATTCACGAGCTACTAATGTCTCGCTAGCCCGCATGCTTTGCTCAAGAAGACAATGAAACAAGATAACACGTGATTTATTTTATAAGCCGCACATTTTTTTATTAAGGGAAAATAGTTTTGAAGGGACTATACCCTGTATACAAAAGGGCTCAAAAGCCAGATAGTAAAGGTGAGAGAAACAGCCCAAAGAAGGGAAAAATTATCAACCAAAGAGGGCTCAACAGCCAAATATTACAATATAAGTGAAAAAAGGATCTAAACGTACAATGATCCAAAAATAAGTAGGAAAGATCAAAAAGAAACCAAAAGAGAAACAACATATAGAGCTCCGCCAAAAACAGCCCAGAACCACCAGATAACAGCAACTTCGTAGCCAAAAAACAACATCACAACAACCCGTTACTTGATAGCTCTGTCAATCTTGGTCTTGATAGCCTGCAGTGACATGAAGAAGGCAATGGCAGTGGCCTGAGAGGAGTCTTGCATATCTACCTGAGCAATTGCAATATCCCTTTTCTCTTTAGGGCCCCAAATGTCCTCATTAACCCCACTTAAACTGCAGACACTATGAACATGTTGTTCAATGAAATTATAAATGCTTTTGAGGGCAGACAATATGTAGTCATTGTGGCTTTTAGCATTCCCCAATCTACCATCTAAGCACTATAACTTCTTGAAGACTTCAGCAATAACCCCCTCTTCCTCATCACTTTGAAGAATCCCTTTTCCCTTAGCTCTTTCCATATTTTTTATAGCCCCTTTGAGCTCTTGTATCTCCTTTTCTAATCTATCCACCCTATCCAAAATTCCTCCTCCTTGGGCTCCTCCACCAGTTTTCTAATATGCAAGAGGTTTTCAGCAATTTCTAAGTCTTTGTGGCTCTTTAGGACCCATTGGGAAGCAAGGATTTTATCTTTGATGCTCTTGCTTTTCTTGCTAGAAACAACAACTTCATTCTTTCTTTTTAGCAAGGGGGAGTGGAAGTGGTGTGGGCGGTGGAGGTATGGAGGAGGGAGGTGGGGTAGGATTCATGGGGGGGAAGCTGGAACAGTGGTGGTGGATCAGGAGGATAAGTCCCTGGTGCAAAGGGACAGCCCTAGAGTGGCTCTGAACTTCCCTTATTGATTTCTCCAGTGAGTTTATCATAGTGAGGAAAGCTGATTATGTTATTTCTATGAAAGTGATTTAGAAATATCATATGCTTTTGAGGTATAGTCACAAATCTTCCTTCAAGAGTTACATACCTAACCACCATCTTGGCCAGCTCTGCAAAAGGTTTAGGAATCGACACCACCTTAATGCCACTATCACGAATTCAAGATTCTCCCCCTCGTCTAGAAATTTCTTGGTCTCTACCTCCTGTACACCTTCTTATTGAAAAATTTGGTGTCTTCAGTGAGGCCCGTGATTTGGGCGATGAGATCTTGATGATTTCCATCTCCATGTTACTCTATTTGACAATCCTATTCTTCCAACCACAGGTGAATAAGATAGAAATGTCTTGGTCGAAGCCTTGAATCCTTTCAATTAAATTAGACAGGCCCCTGATTTGTAGGTAATTCCAAAGCTTCGTATTCTCTTTCCACGCAAGATTGTGGGTCGGTTCAGTTTTGCAAGGCAGACCCCCCATGTTTCCTCTGCTTCTTTTCCTATTCTCAACGGTAAAAAAGCTACCAATATGCGGGACAGGCAGAGCTTTGATTTTGATATTTGAATCTTTCCTTTCCATGAAAGTAGGTTTAATTATTATGCTACACTTGTTATTATTGCCCGCTCCTTGGCTTTCCTCCTATGCCAAGAAATGATGATAGTCCATCCCGCACAGATCACATCAATCATCCATATATTTTGTGATGTCATCATCATGTAC
This sequence comes from Taxus wallichiana var. yunnanensis, assembly GCA_018340775.1. Lineage (NCBI taxonomy): Eukaryota > Viridiplantae > Streptophyta > Pinopsida > Cupressales > Taxaceae > Taxus > Taxus wallichiana. The sequence continues at coordinate 582,508,542 of CM031237.1, read as the reverse complement.
TTGAGGATCCGCACATTAGCGTCCAAATTATAGTCATTAGTGATGATTTTCACTACCATGTAGATCAATGATTATGGCTTTATTGATTTGAGCGGGCAGAACGTCCCCCCTAAGCCAAGTTTGAAAGGAATTATTAACACTGAAGTTAGCCAAACTGTCAGTGACCCTATTTCCTTCCCGATAGGTGTGGGTGATTTGGACATTTTCAAAGCTTTTGCATATATCAATAGCTTCCTCAATATAATCCTTGATAGACCAGCTGGGGTGTTGCTTTTTATTCAAAAGATTGATAATATTTAGAGAATAACCTTCAATTATAATATTTGGAATATTACAATCTCTGGCAAGTCTTATACCCCAAAGAGCCACCATGGATTGAGATAATGATTAGTCCTCCTGCCCATTCTCCCAAAAAAAAAGCAGCAACAAAACAACCTCTTTGATCCCACGATGATTCCCCCTCCTCCGAGTCTCTCGATTTCCTTTTGAGGCCCCATCAAAATTTAACTTTGCTAATTAGTGGGACGTTTAATCCATGGATTTGTGTTTTTGTCAGTACCATTGTTATTTCTATTGATAGTGTCAATATTCCATTCAGTCAGGATGCATTCTTCATTCTCCAGGTAAAGCCTATTTTTAGGGGGTTTAAATCTAGCAATATTATCTTGCACATAAATGATAATTTCCTTGTAGACTTTGTTACAATCCTGTCTATTGTTTCTGAAAATACTATCATTACGAGCCTTCCAGATTCTCCACATAGTGTGGGGTAGAACAAGTTTCCACAGTCTTTTCACCATGCAATGCTTAAGCGGGAGTCCCATTGCTCCCAATCCTGAAGACAGGTAAGGGGAAAAATCCATCTCAGATTAAATTATGAAACACACTATACGTAATCAGAATGAGAATGCCTTGCCATAGTCTTTTGCAACCAAATGCTTAAGACATTACATGCTAAATCAAGAGAGGAGGATTATTGTAAAAATAGACCATTTACAAACCTTTCTCATGCAAGGGTCCTTGTCTAAAAAGGTTGGACACTTTATGACCTTAATGGGTGAATTTGAATTAAATTTTGTAAATCAAAAGTCCGTTAAGGGAAAAATCATAGTAGATTGGTTAGTTGACAACCCATTAGATGGAGGTGATCTAGTCGATTTGGAATTTCTTGATGAATGCATATATTACGTCAAAACTAGACCTCCCATCTCTAAATGTCCTTGGTATACTGATATTATTAATTATATCATGAGACATACCTATCCAGAAAGTGCTACACCACAACAAAGAAGGTGGTTATGCATTATCGTAGCTAAATACGTTATTATAGAACAAGTGCTCTATTGTAAGGCTTTTGATGGAATGCTTCTAAGGTGTGTTGTCATAAAAGAATCCAAGAAGATTCTCCATGAATCTGATAGTGGAATATGTGGAGGCCACTTTGGTGGTCATGCCACCACCCAAAAAATACATCGGATGGGCTATTTCTGGCCCACTCTAGAACACGACGTAGTAGAGTTTATACGTAGGTGTCATAAATGCCAAGAATTCTCCCACGAGATTCACATGTTGGCACAAGCTCTACAACCAATCGCTACTCCATGGCCCTTTTCTACATGGGGGCTAGATTTGATAGGGAAATTCTCTCCCTCATCTACAGATGGCCATAACTTCATAATCACGGCCACCGAGTATTTTACCAAATGGGTAGAGGCTATGCCTCTCACCACTATACCAGGTTCCGTGATCGCCAAGTTCATTTTGAACCAGATCATTTACAGGTACGGTGTCCCACAAACCATTATCACAGATAATGGGACTTCTTTTAAGAATGATGAGGTTCGTGAGCTATGTAATAAATTTAAAATAAACCATCATACAACCTCCCTGTATTACCCTCAAGCCAATGGATAGGCTGAAGCAACAAACAAAACATTGAAAGCCATTCTCCTTAAAATGGTAAAAGAAAACAAAAAATATTGGCATTTAAAGTTATACCCAGCCTTGTGGGCCCACCGAACCTCAATAAGAACACCAATAGGAGCAACTCCTTTCTCACTGGTATTCGGAGTGGAAGTAGTTCTCCCACTTGAGGTTGAAATACCCAGTCTCCGCATCTCATTACAAGGGATTCTGGATGAAGAAGCTTATAGAGAAGCACATCTCTCTCAACTAGAAAGCCTAGATGAGGCCAGGCTAGACATTGAACAATGGCATAGAGTCTATGCTGACCAGATGTGCTGGCAGTATAACAAGAAGGTCTATGAACGAGACATATACGAAGGTGATCTAGTTCTAAGACTAGACAACTGGATCGATAAAAAGACCGGTGAAGGGAGGAAATTCTAGCCCAAATGGTTGGGCCCATACCGAGTCATGAAGGACTATGGAAATGGTGCATATCTCTTATGCACATTGGAGGGTGAGGAATTTGGTGAAACTATCAATTCCCTACACCTTAAGTGATTCTATGCATAAGTGACCAACACTATCTATATAATTATATCTACATTGCATCTTCATGTAGTTAGGTTCATTTCATCTGCTTGTTTTGTACAAATCTTGTGATCAAGGAACTTATTCCCAAAGAAATTCATTACAAACTTCTGATGATATTGACATTAGCTTTCAAATCATACTTCTTCATGTTCATAACATCATCACCATTTCAGAATCCTTTCATCCATACAAAGCTAGATATGACAAAGTCTTAACGGTAACCATACCAAGGTCTGCATGCTTATTCTCTCTTTTGGTTTCTCCCTAGGATAGGTGTCTTGCCTATGGTTTGTTCTAGAAGCTTCATCATGTCACATCTATCCCGTGTGCATAACTCTTTGGAAGTAAGAACATACTGACATTTTGCTCAAATAAACAAGTCAAGTATAGATCAAATAGAAAATTTTATTTTTACACATTTCCTTGCCCTACCAACCTTCGGTGATAAGCTTGCGTCTCTTACTAGTGACGTAGGGTTGGGAAAGGATGGGAATGCCCTTACTCACCTATACCTTATCCATGGTGATAAGCCCACGCTTCTGACTAGTAGCATGGGGCAAGGTATGGGGGGTCCTCTTAACAATAAACATTGAAGGTAGTCAACAAACAACTCAAATAAACCTTTGAAATCTTGAGTCAAAAATGAATGAATCAGATGTCCAAAATTCCAAGAGAGTTCAAAACCCTAAAAACCAGATTTTTTCAACCATGTGGCCATCTACGGATCTAAGTCTAGATAAACCACAAAGCAAGTAGCATTCTAAACTATGGAGTCACTTGAGTAGAGTAGGTTTGTAGCATCCTAATTTGGTTCCACCAAATCTTTGTCTATCTCTCATCACTACCATTCAAAAAATTTCACAACTTGTGCCCTTTTTAGCTCTCGGTGATGAGCCCTCGCATCTTACTAGTTGCATGGAGATAGGAATGGGGCAAGTTCATCTGCTCATCATACTGGTTTATCATCTCATTTTGTCAAAACAAAAATGAAGTACCAAAAATTGCTTATGGAAATTAAAGTTCAAAATCACGTTGTGTCTACATTATCATACATCAGCATCATGAAATACAAAAAGAAAGAAAACATTTGTATCATGTGTTCTCCATTGCATACATTCTGAAAGGCATATAAAAACAACATTGTAATTTACATACGAAAGCAAATCACAAGAACATTGATACCAAGAGTCTAATCTAAAAGAATATCTATATATATATTCAAAGTTTCATGTACAATGCCATCATGTGCTAAGCATGGTCAAAATACACAAAGAGCCTGGGGAATACAAATACATCATACTAATGATCTATGAGAGCTAATGGCCTCTCAACCCCTATGAGATCCCTCTGAAGGTGTACGCCCTTGTCTAGGACTCCGCTACGCGGTGCTTTGAGTGCATGCCAGAGGGCTCACAATCCCAAGGAGCAGCTACGGTCTTGCCATAATAGTGACTCCTCATCAGGCGCTTTGCTGTCATGTATCCTGCCAACTCGATACGGAGGGTAGACACCATCCTGGCCACATTCCAGACAGGGGAAAAAATGTTGGTATGCCTACCGGCTACTAAGATCTCCCCTGCATCCACGGATAGCTCCGCATGGGTCTTCTCCATAGGTATCATCAGGGTATTAGTGCATACCCGGTGAATCAGGTCTCCCCACTCATTAGCAGTCTCTGCAAGTAAAGGAGAAAAACCCAATTAGAAATAATCAAGAGATAGAAACAAATGTAAACAAAAGGAGAGATAATAACTAAGGTAATTCTAACTAGAACCAAACATTAAAAGGAAGGATTATAACTCACTCGGATCTCTGGGCCTCCAAGATGGATCTCTAGGGTCGGCACCTGCCATAGATTCCGCTACTGACTGGTGCACTCCTCTTGTGCCTGGGGCCACATAACATCCTACTACAGACTCATCCTCTCTACCCAAGCCCTGAGAGAGTAGCTCCTATGAAACCAGAGTCACCCTCTTTGCACTCTGCTCCTCCCTCTCTTCCTGTAAGATGTCCTTAGTACCATGCCACTCAGGATCATTGTCCTCCTCTCCACTCAACTCACTAACCTCAGCCTCGCTCTTCTCTCTGTATCCCCCCCTATGAAATCCTCAGACTCAGATTCTATGTCAATGGGGTTGTCACTGTTATGGGCGGGACCGGTGGTAATCAAGCAAGGGTGCCTGAGGAGCACCGGCTCTCCCTCAAGCTTGTACTACCCTCCTAGCTACAATGGGGACACCAGGAGTAACAACTATCCAACCCCAGCCTCTAGGACCTCCTCTAGCCTCCCAGACTGATCTATATACTGGTACCACTGGGGGAAGCATACCCACGTACGGAAGGCCAAACTGGGGCACTTGACCAAATGGATGTATCTCCACCCTCCCCATCTTGTCAACAAGTTGCCCTATGGTGGAGCAAGAAATCAAAGTAAGAGCCTCCTCTCCCCATAAACCTGCCATGGCCTGATAAGGTGTGGCCTCTATATCATCAGTGGTTAAGGAGGTGACTGGTTGGTGAGGTTATCTGAGCACCGACATGTCTATCCATCTGGCTGCCCTCACAGCTCTAGGATCTACCACCTCTACACCTCTCCCATAGGGGATGAAATGCTCATAGACCCAGCTCATAACCAGGGTCGGATGGCTCAATGACTGCCCCTATAAATAGACCACCCAGTATAAATCATGATAGGTGGTCCCAAGAATGTCGGCTCCCCAGGCATAAATCTAGCCATGCCCCTCAATCTGTGTAATGATGGGGGACCAGCAATATAGTAAGGTGTCTCCTCCCTTGTCCCTAATCAATCTCAAGGAAAGGATCCCCATAATGGCCTGATGAATCAAGGGGATAGGTAGACTAGGAATAGATCAGACCCTCACCCCCTTCTTCAAACCAGTGGAGATAACTACATCTCCCATATATGAGGCCCACTATGCTGACTGAGCCCATGACCCTGTTGTCTCAAGAGTGAGCCGTCTCCCAATAATTGGGACCCCTAAGATACGGTAAACATCCTCCAAAGTAATGGTCCACTCACCCTGGACCCCTGGTAATCGGAAAGTGTTCCGATCTACATCCCAATATGAAAATAAGTCACAAAGTATGTGACTAGATGGTGCAACATGTGGGACCCGTGAAATACGTAGTATACCAGCCCTCTGAAGAGTGTCCTGCTCATCCTGAGAAAGGGCATCCAATACTGCCGAGAAGCCAATCACACTCCCTCTCCCGACTCCATTGGATATACTCCTCCTTCACCTGCATACACCCAAAAACACACAAAATAGAGTAAGTTAGTATCCAAGTGACGTTAGAAAAATCATGAAAGCAGGAAAGGATGCTAAAAATGCAACAAAAATTCAAATAGGTATTATTTATACATTCTGTGTAGAACCACCACCCTGAGCAGGGTGGCAGTTCCATAATCACCACCTTAAAGGCGGCGGTCTTGTAACCACCGCCTGCTCAGGGCGGCGGTCATGTCCGAAAACCCACATGGGTCATGTGCCCTAAAAGTGGCTAAAAACACAAAATAAAGACCGTTTTGACTCAAACAAAGCCTACCCAGTAGGCGCCCCCTAGTTGACTCTATTAAAACTAACATTTTTGGAAATAATCCCCCCATGACAAAGATTTCACCATTTTAGCATTTTGGGGGCAAAAATGGTAAATCGAGAAAAACTAACATGTGATCTCGTGGGTCGGTGTTCGCTCATGGAGGCATGATCACGATCTCGTCCTGAACATTTTGACTATACTCACGTGAGAAACCGTCACCGTGGGTCCCAGAGCTCAAAATCAACCAAATCAACATGCACAAATGAATAGGAAAATGGGCCCACTTTTACATATATAGCAACCTGACTTGTTTTGAATGCCCTTTTCACAGGTTTGGAGCACCGACGGAGGTAAGTTCTTATCCCCACACAAATGGTACATCCTCATTTCATATTATTTTAGTATTTATTTTCCGATCTATTTTGTCTATCTGCACTTGAGTCCTCTTTTCATTTTGCAGGTGGTAGGAATTTTGGATGGTGTCATTCGACACACGGACGTATCAGGTATAACTTCTAACTTCCCATTTCGGGACCGCCATACTTGGACCCACCATTTTACACCTCTTCATGGCTAAAATGCTTCTCCAAGGGGGCAATATGTACGCACCCAAAATTGTAGGGTATTGCACCACCAGAACAATGTTACACGTGCCCTAATGATGATACAAGTCTCCTCAAGGTGTTCGGGATCCGAAAAGCTCTCCAAGTATGCGTTAACATCCTGCATGCCCCACTTAGCCCCGCATGATTTACTTTTTCCTCCCCCTATTTCCTTTTCTTTTAGTCTTCGGTGATGAAACCGCCACTGCCAGGAGGCGGTCTCATGACTGCCACCCAGGTAGGGCAGCGGTCCTATAACCACCACCCCGCTCAAGGTGGTGGTCCTTCACGTTTTCAAGAATTCTCTTTTAATGCGACTCGTGTAAATTTGCAATGTTTACCAATCGTTTTCACTACTTTGCTTGTATTTATGATTTTGGTTCCCTAGAATAGTGTTTTGGCATTGTTTATGGTTTAAGAGATCAATTTGGTTTTCACCTTTGGGTAAATGCGATTCTATAAATAGCTAGCTTGTGCTCAAGCCTCAAAATTTTCCTCTGAAATTCTCATTTAAATAGCTTAGCCTTTCAATTTTTCTTAGGATTCATAGTTTCATTTGTTATATACATGGTTAGTATTGTTTAGCTGTTAGAAAGCCACATATTCTCCTTGTGCAAGTGCTGTCATTATTTCATCCAACCAATTGGAGTAGGATAGTTTGATTCTTAGTAGGAAGCCATTAAAGTTGAAGGTTCTACTTGTCAAGTAGGATAGTTTCAGGTTATGGACGTTTTATGTTGCATGACTCACAATAAATCCCACTAGGAATTACATAAGCCAAAATCTGTTCTCTTACGCTATCCCTCTCCTACTCGCATAGTATTCTTTCTGCATCCTAAGCTGCCATTGTCTCATATATACTTACTGCTTTGATACTAGCATTACATGCTTTTCTAGATCCACGTGAGCACAAAAGAACGAGGAAATCACACTGAGGGGACAAAGACACACACCATTCGATTCACCACTGTTCTGTAAAATCCAGGTTCAAGCTTTCAAATTTCTAGTTAAAAGCATATCAAGTAGAGTAGTCAATCATTTCATTCAAGTTAATTTTATATTTGATATTGCCAAGGAAGCTGTGGGGATTGATAGTTTCTGAGAAACTATGATTCACTCCTCACTTCTGAGGTAGGATCGAGAGTCTTTCAAATAGATTAGATCAGTTATCTGGTTACTTAGAATAGATTCACAACTACACAGACAAGTAGCTATACTCGGCTGTTTTGTTTGTTTTAATTTCGTTACTAGTTTAGTTGTCAATTTCTAGATATATTGGATAATTGCTTTCTTTTAGTTTATCAAAATATCAGATTTAGGAATATACATAGATATATCTTGCGTAGTTGATTTATTCTGTCATTAATTAGCTTTATATCACTTCCTTTTGCATGAAAATCACGGGACCTAGGGATCCCAGAGAATATGTATTCGAGCCTATCATGCCTCAACCCAATCTTGTCGCAGCAATAACCGATATAGACTAGAACCTTAGAATCCAAGTCTTCCAAACAACAATAGACTTAAAATAGATCAGCTCATAGTTAAGAGGGTTAAACATAGAAGATGACCAAGCACACACATTCTGGTCAAACCAGCCACACTACAGATTACCCTAGATAAAAATCCACATGACTGTAGAAGGGCTTGAAAGAGAGAAAACATTCGGTTGTGACCCTTTGGTCCCACAGTCAGATGCAGGAGATATTCTCACTGATATAGATACTAGCTTAAGAATCCAAGTTTCTAGAATGCCTGTAAGGTACTCTGAGAAGATTGCACAACTTGTAGTTCTAAATATAGAGGCCGAAAAGGCATACAACTATTGGATACTAGGGATTAGGGACTAATTCTGCACATGACCATAAGCAGGTCCACAACAACCATGAATCTACGGTTGTGATCCACAAATCCCACAACCCAACAAGTCCACAAGTCAATCCGCGTTGACACTGGCTTTTGCACATTAGTATTTAGATCCACTCCACTTCTACCTACCGTCATCACACAGTTATCCTTGTTGGATATAGAAGCTAACAAAGCTAAGGATTCCTGGACTAGACTAGAGAATCACCCGTAGAGTCCACTATATCCATCATCCATCCTATGACCCTATCTGGAGATATATATGAGACAATCCCAGGTCATTTTCCCGTATCCCACAACCTATAGACCGGATTATGCCAGATCTCGATATTGATTGGAGCCTTCGAGCAGTCATCCTCGCTAATCGATCTATCATGCCAGTTCAGGTTAGGAGGGCCTTCTTTGCCTTAGATTCATAGATTCCACTAGTGCGCGTCGAAGACATAAGATTTCCTAACTAGCTTGTCTGCATCCCATGCATATTCCATCCCCACCGGTTGTCTCGGCACGACCTCAGGAGGTCGGGTGTGAGGAAGAGTTACTTGTAGATTCCCATGCTCGCTTGTCACTTTTTCCCTCATAGCATGCATTAATATTAATATTTATAAGATTGGAAAGATAATCAATATCATTCTATTCTATAATTGCAAGAAATGGTTATGTAATTATCTCTATGAAACCGAGGAGCGAAGTGATGTGTTAGGTAAATTTTTATGTGAAATTATTAATACATGTAGTTCTTTATTCCAAGTGGGTTTTTTTCCTTTGGGTTTCCCTACTATAAATATGGTGTTCTGTTTCATTTACTTGACTATTATTTACTATATGTTCATGGTCTGTAATATGAAAATATAAACATATTAATCTATGTTTAGTCACTTTGTTTCATAATCTATAATCTTTGGAAATTTATTTGTGGATATTTAATTTATTAATTATACATTCATTATAAATTATAACATAGTATCAAAGCAAATGGTTATGCTTGTACAAGGCTAGATCTAGATGTTTTTGATTTACAAGAGTAAAGAACTTGAAGTTTTTGGATCTCGTGAAACTATAGTTGTTTTCCATCGACTTCAAGTTAAATAGGTTCAAAATTCTAATTTTTCCTTTGAATATTATGAATATTGGTTAATCGGTTGTTTAGATCTTTTTTATGCATTTGCATACATAGATATTTTTTATGCATTTGCGTACATACATCTTTGTTTCTATGACTTGTTATTGGTATTTCATAGTTCAAATATTTCATCTGCAAGTGTTTTTATGTTTTTCATGTCTTTATAGCCATTATAGATGTTTTAGGTTGCAGACCCAAAAGATTTCTTTAGATCCAGTTAGTTCGGTGCTTCTAAGTCCATCTCAACACTAAAAATATTTATTTATGTGATATTATATTGTTGTGAATCTTTAGCCAATCATAAAGCTCCATGTAGCTTCGCCTTGTCATATTTATTGATATTTTTGTCATTTGCAAGGTACGAACCATTAAGGTTGTTCCATGTTCCTTGCAAATTCAAAGTATTTTAATATCTTGTTTCGGTGTATGTGAAATACAATCCAATAGGAAAGCTCCAAGTTAATTCATATTTAACAAAATGTTTCTTGTGTTAGCTTGCCTCTATCGCTTGCAAAATTTGAGCTAGTAGAATTACTCCAAGTCTCTTTATATTTTGTGTTGTCAATATTTTTACAAATATTTGAGTGTATAACCAATCGATTAAGCCACCATTATTTCACCTTTTAAAGACTTTATTAGTATTTTTCACTTTTGAAGTAATAAAATGTGTCCATGTTCTTTTCGCATTTGTTTTCTCCTTTGTCAAAATCATGTCAAAGTGTGAAAAAATGATCCAATAAATTAACAACATGTATGTACTATTTATCCGTCTGTTTTTCCTATTAATTGGTCCTCGACTTGTTTTTGCACTACAAAGTGTGATCTAATAAAATCTGCACTTGCATTTAATATATTGCAATTTTTGTGATGTCATATTTTATATCTTTTCTCGTGTGTTTTATTTGTTTGTTTATCATGTATTTGGTTAACTTGTCAACCCTATTCTAGATGCGATAAACTATTCATCTTATTTTATTTCATGAAATTCACATTTTTCGTGTGCATTACCTTTAGGAATCGATGGAAATATGACATTGATCTTGTTGCATTTTCTTGATATGTGACAAGTGTCACCTTAATTGATTGTAATTTTTTCTTTCTCGTTGACCTTTTCAACCTTGTCATGGACCCAAAAAGATATTTAATGTGTTAAATTTTGGGGACCTCACGTCCACCTAGTTCATTAATTTGTAATTTTTTGGAAGGTCATCACATTCCCTCTTGTGTTTTTTTATTTGTGATGCATATCACATGCACACCCAAATTTACATGTTCTACATTGTCGAAAATGGTTACAAAGTCCCCAATGATGATTCATGCCATTTTAGAAGATGTTCGAGTTCTTAAACCCATCTGTAGTGTATATTTGTAGCTTAGATGTCCTTACTTAGCTTTTCTATTTTTTTCCAGCTTTCTGCTTCATTCGTGCATGTTTTGGCCTTTAGTGCTAGGACCACCACCCTGCTTGGGTGGTGGTTCTTAAATTACCGCCTAGGCAGGAAGCGATCTTGAGATCGCCACTGTGCAAGGCGTAGTCCGAGTGATTTTTCTAGAATTCATCATACGTGTTTTTAACATGCAACGCTTCACTTAACTTCACTTTTAGGATGCATTTGTGAACCAATTTTTCTAAAAATAGTTTTTATTTCTTGGTTCTCCTTCCCTCTTCTATTTTTAAATAGATTTAGTTAGTTGGAATTGCCTCTTCTTTCCTTGTGCATGAAGGCACATCCCAGCCCCAATTCCTATATAATCAATGCCTGTATTCAAGAAAATTGCCTGAAAATTTTTGTGTATATTTCATATTATTGCTGCCATAATCCTGCTAGGAATTACATAGCCAAGCTCAGATCTCTTGTATTATCTCTCTTCTACTTGCATTGCAACCAGAATACCTTCAAGCTACCATTTCTCAAGCATCTTCTTATACTATTGTTATTGCATTCCCAATCCCTTGGAATCATATGGACACACAAAGAAAGAAAGGAAAAAACTGAGGGGACAGATACAGATACAAATTTCTTTTCCAAAGCTCTTTCTTATCCAGGTTGGAATTACTTGTTTGTTTGCTTCATTTGTCAAATTGTCAATTTTGAATCATTAGTTTCAATTACATATCAAATAGAGTAGAAAAATTGTTCATTTTAATTGATTAAGAAATTACAAGTAGATCAAATCATTAGAAATCTTGCTCTTTGACATTACTAGGGAAGTTGTGGGGAACAATAGCTCTTCTAGGGTTATGATTTGTTCTTCACCTCTGAGGTAGGGTTTGAAGGGTTTTTGATTAAATTAGGTTATCTATTTTAGATTTAGATTTACATATTTACACAAGTAATTAGCTACATCTAGCTAATTACTTGTATTTAGTTTGTTTATTAGATTAGAAGTATTGCTTAAAAACTAGAAAAGATCAAAAACATTTACTTTTGTTAGATTAGTTTGCTTTTATTATTTTTCTCTGATATATTATGAAAACACCAAAAACATAGATTAAATTTCCTTTGATAGTTAGTTTGTTTTACCAAGATCATTTCAATTTGTTCTATATGACCATCAACAAACCACAACAAGAAAAGATGTACATTTTTTATCCTTTTTTCCTATAACCCAATGGGCCAGAATTCTTGATTGACATTAATATAGGTTTACACCTACAAGTTTTACACACACTTGCTAATTTTTCTAAGAAAATAGAACAACTAAATACACTAAACATCATAGTTATTCAAGCCTATGATTATTAGATTGCTCCCGGCAACAATGTTTGATTACACGCATGATCAAAATAGGACCACATCCTCCATGATTTTTTCAGTTATGATACCTAGGTCCCGCAACCCAACGGGCCTACTAACCAATTAGATATCGACATTGGTTTGTGTGCATCAATATTTAGATCATCACCACTTCCACCTGATATCATCGCATAAATTTCATTATTGAACATAGTAGCCGATCAAGCTAAGAATTTCTAGACTAGACCAGAAAATTGTCCATAGTCCCCGTGGTTTCATTATGCCTCTGTTTTCACTTCCATGAACTTTTTGGAAATATATACAAGGCACCCGTAGGTCACTTTCCGCATGTTAAACAACAAAAAAATAGAATCTCGGAAGAGCTCAATATTGATTGGAGTCTCCGAGAAACTATTATATCAGATCAATCCATCACACCACTTCAAGTTAGGAGAGCATTCTTTTCCTTAGACTCACAGATCCCAATATTGTGTGTCAAAGATATAAGGTTTCCTCATTAGCTTATCCATCATCACCACACATACACATCCATTTCTATTCTACACCGATTGTCTTGACACAACCTCGGGAAGTTAAGTGCGAAGAAGGTCACGTGTTGATTTTCTTTCATATAATCACCTCCTTTTTGTTCACATTTTATCTCTTTTTAAATCTTTGTCAAGTGTCTTCTTCGATTTGCTCACATGTTCTATTATTTTTGTTGCTTAGCATATCCAGATCCGAAAAGAATTATTTTTGTTTAATTCTGGGACTTCATGTCCTGTGAGGGGGATCTACACTAGAATTGTTTGGAAAGTTGACTCATGTCCTTGTTGATCATGTTTGATCTTTTCCATGTGTCATTTAATATTTAATTAATTTTGTCTTTGTTTTTTGGTTGTGGTTTTATAGCTCAACTCATCTAATATTAAGTCAACTTTCTCATGATTTAAAGTTAATTTATTTCTATTTTTGTGTCTTGTGTGTTAAGATATGTTTATATCTCATGATGAGATAGCTATTTATTAACTTGTTTTGGATCTCCCGTAAGGATTTTGTTCTTTCTAGTTAAATATTTATTTGATATATGTTTTGTGTGTGTTTATCAAAATAGATAGTTCATCTAGTTTCTTAATGGATAAATCATATTTATTAAATGGAACTAATTATAGTATTTAGAGAGTAAGGTTAAAATCATGTTTCATGGCTAGAAAACTATGGGATATTGTAATTGGTGTGGAATCATGACCCACTGAAAGACTTGAAAATCCTAAAAACATTAGCTCCTTCTCTCAAAGATCATAGGAAGATATTTCCATCATGTTTCAAAGCATAAGAGATAAATTTTTAATGCATATAGTTCATATGGATTCTCCTGATGATTCTCGGAAATAATTAGAAACCATGCATGAAGGTAATCACATATTAAAAATAAATAAGCTACTTATGGAATTGTATACAACACCCATGAAGGGGATGATAAAATTGTTAATTATCTGGCTAAAATTAAAAACATTAAAGCTCAGTTGGATGGATGTAACTATGAACTATTTCACGATAAAGCTCGTTATAATTTATCATTGGATCAATATCCATGAAAATTTCAAAAATTATATCTCCATCATTAACTCTAAATATCGAACAAGAATTATTTACCCGATCTAGACACTATGTCTTCTCTGTTAATTGAAGAATAACTTGTGATGGAGAATTTTTATTCAAAAGAGACTGCCTCTTAGGCATTGTTCTCTCATAATCATAAACCCTCTCATAAGAGAAATAATATCAATCCTAATAAGAAATATAATATCAGATCAAAATTTAAACCTAATCCTAAATCTAATTTTGTTAGAAACAGTCAGAATTTTAAAGTAAAATTCAATGGCACATGTAACAAATGTGGAAATTTTGGTCATAAAGAGTCTGATTATCATGTAAAATCAAGTAAAATTGTTAAAAATACTAAAAATAGTAAATTTAACAATCAGAAGAAAGATCAAAATCAAAATCAAAATAAAAACCATGTAAATAATGTTGAGCATTATATTTCCCGTATACTACTCTTTCAACTTCAAATGAAAATGAATGGATCCTAGATAGTGGTTCCTCTAGGCACATGACTTGTATTCATGGTATCCTCTCAGATGTTGTAAAATGTGAGGAAAACTATAAGTTGTGGAAATGTTAAACTGAAAAATGGAATAATTAGGAATGTTTTATATGTTCCTCAGTTGAAAAATAACCTTTTATCTTGCTCTCAATTAACTAAAGAAAACTATAAAGTTATATTGCTATAAGATAAATGGTATGTAAAAGATGAACTCAGTAATGTTATTGCTTCTAGTATATAGAAAAATGGCTTATATATTTTTATGGATTTTTGTTTGAATATTTTTTCTTCCTCTTCTAGGAATGATATTCAACTTTGGCATGAAAGATTAGGTCATGTAAATTTTAGAAGTTTGTATGAAATGTCTCACCTAAATCTTGTAATTTGTCTCCCTAAGATGAAATCTAATCATGAAACATGTGAAATTTTCTTGTGTGGTAAGAAACATGTTGAACCATTTCACAAACATCATGATCCAAATTATTCTCATTTATTAGAGTTGATTCACAATGATGTGAGAGGTCCACTTGAAGTTCCTTCTCTCAGTGGTGTTTTTATGATGTATGCTTTATTGATGATTTCTATAGGATGACATGGTCTTATTTTATCTAGAAAATCCGATGTCTTGTCTAAATTTCAAGAATTTAAAGCCCTTGTTGAAAATGCTTCTAATTTGAAAATTAAAATAATTAGGATTGATAATGTAGGTGAATATGTTAGAAAATTTTTAATGAGTTATGTGTGTCATGTGGGATAGAGAGATTTTTGAAAATCCCTATTCTCCACAACAAAAGGGCATTATAGAAAGGAAAAATAGGACTGTTTTAGAGATGGATAAGACTATGATTCATGAAGAAAATGTGCCTAATTTTTTTATGGACATAAGCAATGAACAATGATGTCTATATCCTAAATAAATTTACTTATAAATATCTTCATCAAATTACACCTCATGAAGTATGGAAAAGGAAAAATCTAGATATTTATCACTTGAGAATATTCAGTATCCTTACTTCTATTTTTTATTATAGGTAAAAGAGGGTTGAGGGGACCCTACCACATATAGTAAACATCTCTAATGAAGAGTAAATAGCCAAGATAATAATAGTCAACAAAACATATAGGTATAACAAAACAATAATAAGATAACCAAAATATAGTAAACTAACAACACTAATGAAACTAATAACCAACAAGAACAAATAAAAGTCATCCATAATTCATCCTTATTCTCATAGTTAGCCAAAAAAGTGGCCCATTACTTGAACAGAGCTTCAATGTTAGAGTCCAAACTGATGAGATCTACCTTAAATAAATCCTCTAATTCATTTCTTAGATAATTCAACCTCACATTGTCTATAATAATTTTCTAGTTGCCCCAAAGTTTGGAGATGTTGAATAGTGGTCTTGACATTCAAAATGCTCCTCTCAGTAAACTACTAGAATAGAACTTTTAATAGATCCACATCATTTTCCAATACCTTGCATTTTTCTTTCAGAATATGGATACATCCACCACTCAAAACCTGGGTTAAATCCTCCACTTTAATTTTCATGGCATGCCAATCATTGAGAATGAATTGGATAGTATTTTTAGTGAGGTGGGTATCACTCTTAAAATCTTCAAGGTCAGTTATAATTTTTGCCAACACCGCTTATATCTTTTATCTTCATTCTTCATTCCAAAATTTGAAAGGAATAATATAGAACCAACCTCCTATTCTTATATTTTTGTTGGTTATGGTTGTCAAACAAAATTTTTAAGAATTTATGACCCTTTTAAACATGACATAGTTGAAAACATGAATTTTCATGTCTTGGAAAAGACATTTTGTGATGTTTCTTATGAACCCTCCTCTGTTTCTCAAGAAATAGATCTTAATAATTCTTCTCCTAACAATATGGAAACAAAAGTTCAAGAGGATTATTTTCGTAATTCTATATATGATGGAGATTGAGGGGGAGTCTTCTTAAAAAAATTGCATCCCAAGATTTCTAAATGGGCTCAAAATATTGTTAAGGGTTCTAATCATGTTATCCTAAGAAAGGTTTCCCATAGCCAACATCCTTATCATGCCTTGATGACCCTATATGAGGATGAACAATAATATTTTGAAGAATCAAGTCAATATGATAGATGGAATCAGGATATGAAAGATGAATTTAATTCTTTGATTAAAATTAACACTTGGGAACTAGTCCCTCCTCCTTTTAAATGAAGCATTGTAGGATCCACATGGTTGCATAAAATTAAGTATAACTCTATAGGATAAATAGATAAATTCAAAGAAAGGTTCATAGCTCATGGTTTCACTCGGATACCTAGTAGTGACTGTGTTGAAACTTTTTTCCTGTTTCTAAAATGAGCATCTTTAGGACTCTTATAGATTTAGCTTCTCGAAATGGTTGGGAGATTCACGAAATGGATGTTAAAATTCCTTTTTGAATGGTGACATGAAAGAAGAGATCTACATGACTCAACCTAAATTATTTGAATAACCTGGTAAGGAACTATATGTATGTAAACTAAAAAAATCCTCACATGGTATTAAAAAAGCTCCTAAAGCTTGGTATGATAAAATTAATGGTTTCTTTATGGATCTTGGTTTCTCTAAATATTTTTATGATAATGATTTATTTGTTAAATTTGAAAATAATCATATTATCATTGTTTTTCTATATGTTGATGATATTTTGATTACTAGTAGTAATAAAAAATTAATTATTAGAATCAAAGAAAGATTAAAACAACCTTTTAAAATGATTGACTTAGGTCTACTAAATCATATTAGGCATGGTTATATTTAAGGATCTTAAATCTATTATTGCATCTCGAGTATCAATATGCTACTAATTTACTTAAAATATTTAACATGATTTATTATAAACTTGTTGTCATTACTATTAAAGTTTGTGTAGAACTAGATCCTAAACCTACATTTGCTAAATGTGATCCTACTTTTTATAGACAACTAGTTGGTATTCTAATTTATTTTCCTATTACTAGGCCTAATATTTCATATGCATAGGATTTTTTTCTAGATTCATACTTTGGATCCTTACAAGGATCATTAGAAATTGGAAAAAATAATTATGAAATATGTTAAAGGAATAATTAATTATGGTTTGTATTATTGCTCCTATGATGATGCAAAATTATTTGGATATTGTGATTCTGAACATGATGGTGATGTTATAGCAAGAAAATATACTACTGGATATGTTTTCAAGTTGGGTGAAGGTGTCATCACTTGGAGTAGAAAGAAATGACCAACAGTTTCTATATCTTCTCAAACAGATAATAGAAGTGTTATGGTAGTATCAAAGGAAGCTATGTGGCTGAAAATACTATTGGATGAATTGCATATAGGCATCAAAGGAATAACTTATCTTCTATGTGATATAAAGAGTTTCATTTCTCTTATAAACAATCTAGTTGAACATGAAAGGACAAAGCATGTCGAGGTTAATCTAAACTTTATTCAAGAGAAAGTCCTGAATGGTGATATTGATCTCAAGTTTTGTTCCACTAAAGATCAAGTTGCAGATATTTTCACAAAGCCATTGTGTTCTGTAAAGTTCTACAAATTTCATTCCTTGTTGGGCCTATTAGATTTTCCATTGAGGGGAGTGTGCATGAAAATTCCACCTCTTGACAAGTGCTTGTAAAATTCCAATACTTCCTCCATTTTGTGATAAGTAAATGTTCACATTATGTGAATTTACTTGTAAATCCTAGTGAAGCATTAGTTATGGGAATTCCTTGTTTTATAAAAGGCTCCATAATCTGATATAATTATTCATATATAAAGCACTTGTCCTAATAATTTCTATATGGGAAGATCTATATGATTTCCCTTGTTTACATGCTAGCCTGAATCATCATTGATGATTTATGGATTTGTAAATTCTTTTGTAGAAAAAGGTAATTTAGTATATATTTTTTTCCCACTTATCATTAAGGGTGAGTTTTTGAATAATAATGTCAAGTGGGGATACCTCTTTGGGAGGACCATTTATTTACACCCATATTATTTTAAAGTTTAATTTATTAAACTTTATTATGTCGACCTTTTACATTTATGAGTGAAACAACGAATCCATCTCAAGATTGGACCAATGAATACATTGGTACTATATTGATATCAAGACATATTAGATTAGAAAGATCATCAAGATCATTTTACCTGCACAATTGTAAGAAACAATTTTGTAATTATCTTTGTAAAATCAAGGAGTGAAGTAGAAGTGTTGGGTAAGATCTTATGTGAAATTCTTAGTATAGGTAGTGCTTTATTCTATATGGGGTTTTTACTTCGGGCTTACCCACTATAAATCTTGTGTTCTGTGTCATTTACTTTAATCTTATTTACTTTATTTTCATGGTTTATAATATGTAAATATAAACATCTTAATCTATTTTTAATCACTACATTTCATAATCTATAATCTTCAAAAATTTATTTGTGGAGCTATAATTTTTGATTATACATTCCTTATAAATCCTAAAAGGGTCGCACACGTCATCTAAGTTTTACCATCCTTTGTTATAGAATTTAAGATCATTCCCAACTAACACGTAAACATGACATGTAAAAATAATCCCTTCGACACCAACTTCCATATCATCAAATAAAGCACCAATACCTCAACCTCAGCCTCGATAGGATACCATGTTAAAATACTTGAAAGAATCATACAATGATCTATCATAACACTACCTCCTTTTAATACATTTGGATCTCAAGGGTGAAAACCCTCTTGGTGTCACTGTGAAGAATTTTGTGATTATCATCGACACCAGACATTCCAATGAGGACTATAATCCCTACATGTTGTAACACCTCTTTATTAAGATTCTCAACTAGGAATTTTTTTAAATCAACTCATTAATTAAAGTTTACGCCTTCAAGTAATTTCATATGCAATAATTAAATTCAAGAATACAAGAGTTATAAATACCTTAAGTTATCTTATGCTGAAATGAATAACATCATTTACAACAATTGTTGAATTATTCCAACATTATGAATTATCTTGATGAATTCAATGATTAACAACTTATAGAAGATTAATCCAACATTAATTAATTTTTATAATCCAATAAGACAACCTATGATAACCAAGTACAACTACAAGGGTTTATAGATCTCCCAATCCCCATAAATGTTCCTCTCGAGACAATATACTTAGTATATTAATTGGTTAAGCATTTTTAAGGTATAAATAACTATGTGTATCTTCTTGGTGTCAACCTCCTACTTATGACACAATTTAAAAGAAGAGGTGGTGATCAGACAATGCAATCATTCATTTATAATACTATGGCCATAGTTTTAGGGCATCGTGCTAGCTAGCTGGGTTTTGTGACTCGCACACAATCCATAAGAAACATGTCCCTAAATTCACCGCACAATAGTCTCAATCATAGTATTAGGATTATTTTCCGTTATTTAAGATTATTTTTAACAAATTAAACATTTATTAATGTCCATCTTTATTTACTAGGTTGACTTATTTTACTAAGATAGATATTAATTTGTACCCTTAAGTACACTTAATTTGTTATGTTTCATTAGATAATGATCAAATTACAATAGTGAGATATGATTATCTATGATTATCTCTCTCATGTTATCACAATATTAGGTTGATGACATCGTTAATATAATTAATCATTTTCACATGTTTAATCAATGTGCATAACTCTTTTAATGTGAAATGAAACATGATGATATCGTAAGTAATCTACAAATGCATCATATCCATATTATTTTAGTTGTAATAATAATAGCTCATCTTTACATATGAAAATAAACAATCATAATGAAAATAATAATCATCAAATGTCAATAACGTATTAATAATCTATCGTGAATTTGACATTATAACAGCTTAATAAAAACACAAGGACATTGTAGAAATAATGACATATATTTATATCATAAAGGTTAAAAACCTCATTATAATTACATATCATTATTAAAAAATAGTAAAATACATCCGACATTTAATCGTCTTACTTACATTAAGTTAAGTAGTTTCTTTTACTTTTAAAAATACAAGTACACTTATGATATTCCTCAATCATTAAAATTTAATCAAACATAATACATTCATGATATTTCACAATTTAGAACAACATCAACAATTATGTTGTATCCATGCTTTTATTCTTTTCGCATTTCTTTTTAACATGCAATCGAAAAATTTGAATTACAAAAATGTACATGTCCAGTTCCACCCAAACTTGCATAGATTTTTCTTCCCCTTTCTTTGTTGTTTATTCTATATAATGTTATAGGAAATAGTTCCTTGAAACTTGTTGGTTTTATATCCCTCTTAAAGGAAAATTTTGTAATGATTTTATAAGGTATTTTTTTATCCTTCTTAATTTGTATTTGTGGAATCGAAATAAGAATTGTTTCACTTGGAAGGAGGTTTTCTAGTTTTGAAATTTCAAAATAGAATAGATTCATGAATATGATTATCTTAGCTTATAAATATATTTATATCATGGAGGTCATTACATTTTTAAAATTACATATCTCTATTATAGAAATAATGAAATACATCCAACCTTTAATCACCTTTCTTACATTAAAAGATTTATGAACATTGATTAATAATGTGCTAATAATTAATCATAGTAACGATATCTTAAACCTAATATTGTGTTAACACAAAAGAGATAATAATAGATAATGATATCTCAATATTTTACTTTGATCATTAACAAATGATGCATAATAAATTAAGTGTACTTAAGGGTACAAATGAAATTATTTGTCTTAGTAAACTAAATCAACCTAGTAACTAAAGATGGACATTAATGAATGCTTAAGTTGTTAAAAAATAAACTTAATAACTTAAGAACGGAAAATAATCCCAATACTATGATTGAGATGATTGTGCAGTGAATGTAGGGATAGGTTTCATGTGGCTTATGTGTAGTCACGAAACCAAGATAGCTAGCATGATGCCCTAAAACTATGGCCATAGTATTGCAAAATGTTGATTGCATTGTCCATCACCATTTCTTTTGTGTCATGCCCAGGAGGCTACACTATGAAGATACACATAGTTCTCTAAACCTTTAAAAAGGTTTAACCAAATAATATATTGGGTATATTATCTCAAGAGGAGCATTGAGGGGGATCGGGGAGATCTGTAAACCCTTGTAGTTGCACATGGTTATCATAGGTTGTCTGGTTAGATTCTAAACATTAATTAATGTTGGATTAATTTGTTGTAAGTTATTAATCATTGAAGGCATCAAGATAATTAAATGGATTAGTGTGAAATAAATTAAGGGATTTATAACTCATGTATGATGGAATTTATTTCTGCATATTAAATTCAATGAAGGCATAAATCGTAAATAGTGAGTTAATAAAAAAATTTCCCTAATTCTATAATGAAGTAAAAAGTTGTGTTACACACACTACCATTCGAATCCTTGATAATAAAGGACTCCTTCACATGGATCTAGAACAACCAAATCCATTCAAAATAACCTAAAAAAATTCAAATCCACAACACCCAAACCATTTCTCGATACTACATCTACATATAACCAAAGCGAGGCGTCTTCCGAAAAACCCCTCTTCACCAAATTGACATAGTGCGTATAACTAACCAAGCTTGTGCAAAAGACCCTAAGAATTCATATCAAAACACGTACAAAGTCTCCATCCCTCTTACTCCCGAATCACCTAATAAAACATATTCTAAAGCCAAAATATCTATCCTTTCTACTCAACTTGAATCTACCACTTCTATACATAATACCATCATTAAACAACTACATTAAGCTCCAAGTAAAGATATCCCTTTACAAACTCATCTAGACCTCACCACAACATCGACAAGACATAATCAAAGCACTCCTATCCATATAGAACCTTTAAATGATCCCAAATAATTTGCAAATCTATTTGGTACCCTCAAAATATCTTATTCTATTTATTTTTATAGCTCATAGATCCCATATTACAACCCAAATATCATGACATTCCATTATTCATCCCTTCCCAAATCGAGGATACTATCGTTAAGAGATTTATGATAAAAAAATGTTCCATAACTAACATCATATCATCACACAATTTTAATCAACTTCAATTACCTAAAATTATCATTTCCTCTCTTATAGTACTTTGATCCTTTAATGACACCATTACTCCCACATTGGGCATGGTTATTGTTGGTGGTCAAAATTCCACCCATGTCTCGGATTTTGAAGAACTCGAGTCATTTAAGACAACAATGGAACCATCTCCAAGTTGTGGAACCTTGCGCACTTGAGAAAGATCTCTGGAGAAGGATGTTTCCTCTATCTATTTATACTATTATTGCTACTCCTAATGCTAAAAGGGAAAATTAAGATAACAATGCCAAGGGACTAGGGATAGAAGGATAAAAGAATGGAAATCAAATCTAAGGAATGTGATAACACTAGAAAAAGAGGGAAGAACACCATCTATTTCGAGAAAAATGAAGGGAAAGGCATTAAGGAGGCTAGGCATGAGTAACACAAACCAAAACACATTTACATGATCAGTTTTCATGAAACACAACTAGAAAATGATGATGCAAGGGACGAAAAAATGATGCAAAAACACACAGAGTAAAAGGAAGGAAAGAAAGAAGAATATAAACATGTTAAGGTAGAAAATAGCCACAAAACGATGCTTCTATTATTCCCAAGGATGAAAAATCTATTACAATAACACAAGAGACCGATATCCACATGTACGAGACAGATCTAGAGGTCTACAACTCAAAATATAAAGATATGAATTCCTTATCAAAGTGTGTAACAATCCAAAAATGTCCAACATTAACAATGATCCCAACTCTTACATATATAGATGAATTCATGGAAGAAGAAGAGAAGGATGGAAAACATAAATTTTAAATATAACCACCAACAAGAAGCATTCAATGCCTACAAATCCACCTACAAATCAAATACATTTTCCCAAGTTTTTTTGGCATGTTAGAGAAGGAAGGAGGGTGGATTAGATAAAATTGGGTAGTTGGAGCAATCATATCTACTCATTAATGCCTAGAAAGACATTTTCCCATTTCTCACCTACCAGATCTACCAATAATTTGAATTTGAATATCTAAAATTGTATCCTACCTCAATAGCTATCGATTGAGATTTAACATGCACCGATCGGAGCTCTATAGAAAAATATATGGTTGTCGAGAAGATTTTGAGTTGTCTATGAACTTAAGACACGTGGTGCATGTTGATTGGTTGAGGAGATGGCCAAATGTGCAAATGCTTTGTCATTTTCTACCACGTGTCACTTATTGATTTATTGCAAGGATTTGGTGCCCTATTTGTGTGCTTTGACTAGTTGTGTATGGCTGAATCAAGCATGTCATAGAATGACATGGCATAGAATGACAAAATGAGGGAACAAATGTATGCACATGGAAGAATGAGGCATGATAAGAAGACATAAGGAAGGCACACGTAATTACAACGTGTGTAGAGGAAATGGGGAAAACTCGTGACCAGAGAATGTATGGTCAAGGCACAACTAGTACAAGGTAATGTGTAGAGTGCATGAAAGATCCATGGACTTGGCTGATTGAAGTAAGTGTAAGGTGTGTGTGTGGGATGAATATATACTAGGAAGAAGTCAAATGCAGAGAAGATGCATGCAAGATAAGAGTGGAAAAAACAGAAAAAGGAAAATGGAAAAGGTAGAAGGGAAGCGCAGGGTGCGTGAGGAAAGAGTGACCGATTGAATGTGCCAAGGAGACAACTGAGGTGTATGCCACTTGTAATGAAGATCTATGAGCCAAAATATGTATGTAATTTGTCCAAATATCTAAAATAGTAATTTTCATATTTGTTTTGGTGACTTTTGGGGCCATCTTCCTACTAGATGAAGGAGATCGGTATCTAGAGCATCCATTGGGCATGGAGTCTACTATGTAATCAAAAATTATAATCTTCAAATTTTAAGAACTTACCCTGAAGTCACTTGAATGATCATTTCTTCACTCTATTATGGATCCTTCAAACTGCTAAAAGAAGAGGACACACTCGAAGCAAAAGAAAAGTGCACACAAGAAGAACACGAGAAGAAATAACTATGTTCAAACAAATAATGTGTGTGCAAGTGCACTTAGAGGAATTTAAACTACTCTCAAATATACAAAATGATGTAGAAAAATTAATGGAAGGGTTTGAGATGGATCCCATTTACTCATATTTGTAATGTTCCTCTATCAAGATGAGTTAACTCGAAATATTTAGCCTCCTTGCATGAATTGATGATGTATGGCCACTCTAAAGTGCATCAAAATTTGAATGACATCCTGGTTTAGCTCTTTCAACATTTGATTTCAATACCAAGCCCCCAACTTTGAATGCTTGAGGCCTAGCCTTTCTATCAAACCATTTCTTTGTTTCTTGTTGATAATGTTCTAGCTTGATCATAACAAAGTTTCTTGATTCTTTAAGATTGATTAGATTTGCTATTCGACTTCTCTTTGGTATGTGCCTTTGTGCTCTAGCTACATTGGGAAAGCATCAATGAGTTCAAATCAAGTGTCGAAGGAAGTGTAGTCTCCTTGCCATAGATAAGCTTGTAAGGGAAAGTTACTTTTGATTTTTAATTGTGACTTTATCTGTCCCAAGTACGCATGAAAAGTTTGTATGCCATTTTCTTTGGATGATGTTCATCATGTATTTCATGATCCTAATCGGTGTTCTTAATTTTAGAATCTGCTAAACCATTTCCTTAAGGGTAATAGTTAGAATAAGTCTTCAGATATATGCCTATATTTAGAGCCCAATCAGTGATTTTAGTGCAAAGGAAGGATTTTCTATTTTTAGAGATAATGGTTTGAGGAATGCCAAACCTTGTGAACTATATACCCTTGAAAAAGTCAAGGATGAATGACTCGGTTGATTCCTTGAGCGCGATAAATTTTTTTTTCTATCCGGGAAGTAGTCCGTACTATATCAAGTAACCATTTTTTTCTAGTGCTTGAAGGAAGATTGATCATTCCAATGAATTTAAAACCCCGTTGCATAAAAGGATAATACACTTGGAATGGTTGGAGGGGGAGCACTTTCAATCTCTTATTTCATGTACAGAAAGTGCATTCCTTTCATTTTTGATCCATTTGTGTGCATCTACAAACAAAGTAGGCAGAAAGACCTATCCTTATGATCTTCATTATCGTGGTCTTGGTGGATAAGTGTCCACCAGAGAATCCATCATGAAATTATGCTAACACATTTTCAGTCTGTGTGTCATTGATACACCACAACAACACACCATCAGGATTCTTCTTAAAGAGAATTCCATCAATCAAAACATAAGGGATAGATTGTAACCTCAGATGTCTTCTCTTTTCCTTGTTTAAGCCAATAGGGTATGCGCCCTTGGAAAGGAATGTGATCTTTTCCTTGTTGACTGCTTTTTCCCTCAACTTTATTTCTCCTTACTTCTTTTCATCATCAATATAATAGGATTTCACACATGATTCATTGAGATCCTTAGGCTTCATGGAGATGAATTTCCTCCGAAGGTGAGTGTTAAGTCCTCCCAAATACTTTGTCATAATATCCTCATCCTCCAAGTCCATACTAAGCAATATGGCTTGTCTCAAAAACTATGTAGTATAATATTGCACTCTTAGACCATTGCATTTTATAAAGTATTCCCACTTAATAATTTGGTCAGCCTTATGGCCAATAGGATAAAATTTATCTCTAAGAAATTATTTAAAACCCTCCCAATATCTTACAAAAAGATGCTTCTTATTCTCACATGTGGATAGATGGGTTTCCCACCAAACCAGAGCATGTACCTTCATTTTAAGGCACACAAAGGTGATCCTTTGTGCCTCACTAACATCATGAACACAAAAATAAACCTCTAATTTTTTAACCATTTATCAAGTGATTCTGAATCTACTTGTCCTTCAAATATTTTTATCTCAACTTTAGTTTCAACTTTAAAAGGAAAATGATCATATTTTACCTTATCTCTTCCAACTGGAGTTTCATCTTCATGCTCTTCCACTATTCTTCCTCATCATGGCTCTTTCCTATGCCAATTATTTTTTCCAAATATCAAACTATTGATTCTATAGAATCTTTCTTAATTGAATCGGTCTTATGTAGATATGATATTTCTTGTTGGTGTATATACAACCTATAAATTATTATTTCTAGCATCTTAATTCTACGGACCAATTTATATTCCTCCATTTAATCTCTAACTCTTTTCTTCCACTTATTTTTAGATATATCTGGATCCCAAGGTAAAAAATCTTCACCTTTGGAAGTTTTCACTCTCATATAAATCACAAGAAAAAATACCACGATCTAGGATAATAATCAGCTATGATACCAAAATGATCTGTAAACCTCTAGCTTTAGAAATTTATGAGACCACAACAATTATTGTTCTACTTCCAATTATTTGAAAATGACATTTCTTAAATGCTAGTGAATGAAATATGAACTTAGAACTATTTTTCAGTAAAGGAAAGATGACAATTTAACACACACACAATATTTTTATCCTAGAAACCCCCAGTTTGAGGGAAAACTAGTTGGGAAGGGAAATTGCTCTTTCTTCCCACTTATATATTGGCCAAATTAAAAGGAAATACATATTACAATAAGATGAAGGAAGATAAACAATGTCAACACCTCCCTTTTGTACTTTCTTGCTCTATTTTCACACCTTTCTTTTATACAACAACTCTACCTCTAATGGTGTCATTCTCACTTTTCTTCATTCAAAATTTGATTCCCTGAAACCACTTGTTATCCTTGTATTTATAGCTACTTCCCATGTCCTCCTATGCACTAGAGGATATGAAGGGTCGATCTAAGGAAGAGACACATTTTAAACATTCCAAATCTATAAATTTTTGTGGATATTTATATTTTTCCTTTCATTATTGAAAGTACCTTAAATTTCTATATACTTGGTAGTTTTCAAACACCCCGGTGGTTACGTAGCCATCATCGTGTAGAGGAGTGGTTATGTAACTACTACTCTACATAGAGTAGCGATTTTATAACTTTATAGTCTGCTCTTCTTATTGTCTAATGTTTCTTTTGGTTCCGATTGTTCTAATGAAGTGGTGTTTCTTTAGATCACTATGGATCAATTACCTCATGAAAAATTCCCGATGAATCCATCAACATCATCAATCAAGAATACACTCTTATCAAAATGAAACTTTTCTTTGAGAGGTCTAAGTATCGCAAGGGGAGGTGTTATTCTCATTATCATACCTCCCTCGGGGACTCCTATCCTATATCCTTAAAATTCAAATTCAAATGCAATAATAACATGGAATATTATGAATCTCTCATAATGGGTCTCCAAATGGATATAATTCTTGGTGTTACAATTTTGGACATCTATGAAGACTCTCAACTCATTATCAATTAGATCAAAGGAATTTATCAATGCAAATATGAAATTCTACAAAAATATAAAAGCATTGTTAAATTCCTATTAAAATCCATTGATCATTACACCATCCAAACACTTCCAAAAATTCTTGTAAATTAAAGGACACCATGTCTTCTCTTGCATCACTCATCCACTATCAATCAATGATTCCAAGATATTCATTATCATGCATAGGTTGGATCAACCATCCCACACCAATGAACTTACCTCTATTAATCTCATTGTAGACAATTAAAAATGAACTCTAGTATACTCAAAATTTTTACCATCTTTTAGAATCTAAAATTTCCTCTGTCCTATCCAATAAACGCTAAATAATATTTTTTCCAACACACTACTACGATATGTCATCGTAGGTGGTCTTCTCTACAAATGTGGATTTTATGGCCTCTTTCTATGATTCCTCAAGTCTCATGAATCCAATAAATCTATCCAAGAGGTACACAATATTGTATTTGGTGGACAATTTAATGGCATGGTTTTTGTTGGAAGCATAATGAACTCGAGAGGGGGTGAATATGTCCTACAAAACCTACTAATTTTTCCTTGTAAAACATTCAACATTCAATTAACCATACATCATTTATAGCCATATGTGAGCTTATTATATTTGAATTAACCACTTACAAGATCATTAGACAAGAGGGAGAACATAAGATACTGAATATAATTTTGAAACCCCTTAACACTATTCTTCAATCCCCTCTAGGTCACACATTTTCCTCTTTTGCACAACTAGGGATAACCGACTCATTACACTTACTTATATACAACACACTTGATTAAATTACCCCTATGTCATCCATGACCAAGTATTTCAGTCATCCCTTCACACACTTATAACATCATCATCATATAAATCATCTCAAATGACCCAATTAGGTCGACATGAGTCAAGACATCTCCAAAAAACATAAGGCTTCTCAAACAAGCCCATAACAAGAACTCCAAGAACTAATGAATGCTTCAACAACTCCAATGTCTTATAATAATTTTTCAAGGCTTCATAAACATCATGTAACATATTAGCAACCTATAAGCATCACTAATAGGCTCAAGAACAACTAAAACATCCATATCCACCATGAAACTCTCCAAGAAGAAAACATACACAACTAGGTCTTCAAACACCCAAAATTTAGTCCTAGAAAACGAATGATTTAAAATATCCACACTCATCATCATGAATAAAATAATATATCAACAGAAATTTCTTTAAATCATATTTCTATAAAAACTCACATTTTCATCCAACTCATAGTGGAATACCTCCAAACAACTCAAACTCTACAACTGCTCCAAACTGGCTTCAAGACCCCAAAATTAAGTCTTCAAAATAGAGTTAGTTTACATATCAAAACAACTCATAAAAATATAAAAATATACCATTGGAAATTATTTAAAATGAATTTCCATAACAACTAACTTCATTAGCCAAATCATAGTGGAAAACCTCCAACCAAGCCAATTTTGAAGCTTCTCATTTAGGCTTTAAGGACTCAAGAACCAGTCTTAAGGAATCACTACTACGTCACCTTAAAAAAAATTCAAAGATTAACCACAACCTAGAACATAGAAAGTACACTTTTAAAAACATGTAAAATCACTAAGAAGCATATCTCACATGGTGAAATCTTACCCAACACTTCATTTTAGTCACCTTATTTAACAAACCCAATGTGACCAATCAAGACACTAGCATTTAAACATGAAACCACCTAATCATTATATTACAAAAGATAAAACACATCATACCATGTGTTAATAAAATATCCATGACCATCAGATGCATTAAAAACATGAAAATTATCAAACTCACTTCAAAGCACAAGACTAGCATTTTAGCTCTTAAGGCCAAAATCGTAGCATTACTTGAGAACTGTTACTTAAAAATTATCCAAGAAACCTCATGAATATTTTAGTGGCTATATATAACATATCCCAAGGATTCTAGAACAATATGTTTATCATCCTCGAACCTCCATCTCAAGACTTTGAAAACTACAAAACCCCATAAAACTAGGGTTTTCTCTCTCTTCGCAAAATACTTGGAACACCAAAAAAATACCAAAATGAGCTCTGACCAATCCTCTTCAACCTTGATGAATAAATTTTTGTTTCTAATTTCATTTGAAGATAAAATAATTAAAATATTTCAAATTTATCTAGGAGGGTTTTTCTATGGTTTCAAAGCAACTTATCTTTTGAACAATTATTCATAAAACCTAATGATCAAAAAGACTTATTATTTTTGCAAAACACTCTTAGATCAATGGAAAACCATCCCCAAAAAAATATGGGTTCCATAAAAAGTATGTGTGAGTGGGTGAGCATATTAAGTTTACAATTTGAGTTGATTTCTCCTTTGAAATTGGTTTTACAAAAAACATCATAACTTGCAATTTCTTCAACATACTAACCTAAAAATTATCATGAAGCATCATGACAACATCCTCTATAGTAAAAAAATCACCTCCTTGATAAAATTTTTGAAAAATTTATCATTGATGTCAAAGATGAGTGAGATTGGGCTTGAGAAGGTATTTCAATATATTTTCTTGTGTCCTTGTGTTTTTCATTATAATGTTTCACTTTGTGATTCAAGGTCTTGTCATGGGTTAAAGGTCTTAGCATGGAGTCATCATAATGTCATGAGTTCATTAATATTATAGAGTGTGTCTCAAGGAGTCAAGCATGGTCATTGAGTTTTTCTTATGTCTATATTGTGTACCATCCCTTATATCATGCTCCTAAAGACATAAATATGTGTCTCCTTGTAATTTATGTGTCTCTAAGGGTCAAACAGGTGGTTGGTTTTGGAGTATGTTGATGCATTTCTTAGGTGTGTCTCAAAGTTCCAATGTAGAGTGATATTTTGAAACTACTTGGTGTTTGGTATGGATAAAAATATGTCAAAAGTGTCATTTAAGTTGTCTCAAAGGTGTGAGAGTGGTCTCTTAGTGCTAATCAGGTCACATTTTGTGTTTAAAGTGGAAAACAAGATAAATTAGGCCTAGTGCAAAGGCTTCTTTCTAGTAGGCCATTGTGTATGATTCTTTGTAGGTATGATATGGATGTTCCTAGATTTTAAAGGATGGATAATACTTATTCAAGGTATTTTAATATGTAAAAATTCATAAATTAAGGTTTTGAAGCTTTAAGGAGATATAGTGTAAATAAAGGTTCGAACATGCCTAGTAATCATAGACAAGTGAGATGGGATGATAAATTTCAGAAGCGCTCATGAAAAATTAGCCATGCGAGATGGTAGATTAGTGAGTCCTTATGGTGCGAGAAAAATTAGGATTAGAAAGTGAAAATCAAGAGTTTAGAGCCAATTTATTCAAGATCGGTTTTTAAGAAGGCTAATTTGAGAACCTCAACTTCTTAGCGATTGTGCTAAATTTATAGGGATTTTTAGATAATTCATAACAATTTTTTGGCAAATTTGGGATAAAAATATAATTCAAAACGTTTGAGCTCATAATATGGTGAATTTTAAAATTTATATCTATTCTTATAAGTTATTTTCATGTCATCCTTAACTCTATTTTTGAGAGGTAGAAGAAATATGAAAATGAGGACATAAAATGTATTGGAAAATTAATTTTTGTGCTTTGGACATATAAAGGACTCCCTTGGGTCATGAAAAATAAATTGTGCAATTATAGTTCGGACTATACATAATAAAAATACTCCAGTTTCAAAAAAATTTTTGGTATAGGTATACTGGGTTCTTCATGAATACATTTTTTTGCTCTAGATAGCTCTTGATGTTTCCTAAGTTCTCACAAATTTATTTTGGCAATTTATGTGAGAAAATTTGAATTAAACATAGAGTTCTCTTGTTTTCTTGCTGAAGGTTTGTGCACACTACAACCAATCTTGATGTTTTGTGTAAGTGTTTATATGAAAACGTGTTTCCAAAGATTAAAAATGGTTAACCACATCTGATACAGTCATAGTATGACCTGATGGAGTCAATCGTATGCATATATGAAGTCAGTTGAGATCTAAAATCTTTTTGTTTTCTAACCGTGATGTAGTATGCTCAAGGGTTGATAAATTGGGTTGAAACAATACATCTCTCTTGATAAATCATGCATTTAAGTATTTGGTAATGTTGTAAAAGATTCTAGTGATGTCATTATTCACTCATAGTTTCATAAAAATTAATGACAAGGTTGTTTGAGCCTTCAAACATCATGTTAGGGTTTAGTGTGAAAAACCCTCCTTATGCACAGTTTTGAGAAAACTAGGTTGTTTTATCCTATTGACATGTTATTAGACAATAAAATTCTCCTGAGAAGTTACATAATGATCATAATTTTATTGAAATATGTTTCTATAGTCATGGTTAACTAAGAATGTGCATGGTTTCTTTAAATTTCTCAATCTTGTAAGACTGTGTAAATAAAAAAATGTATGTTCAGTCTTAGAGCTTGTGTACTAGAGTATTCTTGTGATAACTTGATCTCTTAAGCATGGTGATTGATAATTTTCTCATTTTTCATTACCCTCAAGATATGAATATGTTTAATACCTATCCTTGGTGGAGTGACATTATTTTGGTTGATTTGAGACAAAGTGGTGTGAGCTGAAAATGTGAAGCACTGCACCGGTGATCAAGATGTTCCATCTCTTCATCTTTTGATCTTTAAAGACTTGAATGATTGATGAGATTCCCTTAAAATCCTCATAAATTATTCACAAGTTTAAGATAAACTTGTATATGTGATTAGTATCCATGAGCAAACCGTGGTGATCATTCTTATATCTATCTTGCTATATGACTCAAAATGAAGAATGTGAGACAACTAATGAAGTTAGAAGAATAAGGTATGAAAAATGATGTTTTAAAAGGATTTGTACTACTTGAAAGATACTCTTGAAGTTTTATTTAACTGATAAAGTGTACAAATCAATCAAAATATTGAATATGCTCCTGTACTAGCTCCTAATAAACTCTTTTCTTCTCAAATGAAGGATATAAGGAGAATTGTGAAGTGTAAATGTTGAAGTGAGTGTAGACACCTAAATTTAGTATCTATACATGTTATCATCCATGTGCACATATTTATTAATCCATCCCCATTATTTAATTTGGTGGTGACCCATCCTAGTCACTATCGAACCCTATAAAGCTAATTTATTTCTTTCTATTCATCAAGTAGATGCATGTAAATTCTGGAGCTCTCTCATGACTTTTGAACCCTATCATATGTGTGAACATTCCTATGACACTTACAGACCTCCTGGACCTCCTTCAGATGTTCTTGCATTGCTCATGATCATCCTTCGTGAGAATCATCATTACCTTCATACATTATTTATCATATTATCTTAGTTTCACGTGTTGTGTCTAACATTTTTCAGGTTTAGATCAGCCTCGGTAACAATCAAATATTCTTCAACAACCTTATTTTCCAGTGTATTTTCTTGTAGGTTGTCTTTTCCATCCATTTATGTGTGTCCCTATCACACTCTGCTATAATCTTTGTCGAATAACCTAGGTAGTCATCAACCAAGGCCTTGCTTTCCAAATATTACATTCCGATCAATGTTATCTACCATTTTATTTGCCTTCATGTTCCAAACATTCTTCTTTAGGTTGTTTCTAGCATTCACATACCTCTTCTACTTCTAGTTTTCACTCGGTCTTTTAAAGGCCTGCATATTCATCTTATATTCCAGATCTACCCTTGTAGGTCACTTCGACCTACCTACCTATGCACTGATCTGGGTTGTCTTCAACCTAGACTAGGTAACATTTAATTTATAGTTATTTCAATTAAATCAGTATCTAGATCAGATCTCAGTTACTTTTAGATTTTGTATTTCTTTATTTTTTGCATGCAATCAGATTATATATCATTTATGTCAATCTTTCTTTAGAACAGGGGTTGACATAAGTGAAAGGAAGCTACTAATTCTTGGAGTTGTATTTTTGGGCAACCACGAAATCTTATCTAATCAATTTCTTTAGTGTCTTTGAGTTGTAGTTTTATCAGCTTATGCACAGCAAGGATCAATCAATTTTCATGCCCATTCATTCACATCACACATTAGTGGTACCATAAACCCACGATGTTCTATATTTTGTACTTTATTTAGTAGTTAACACATTAATTTGAAATGAATGAGAAAAATACTACAACATTCTTGGCATGTCCGGTGGGACCACCCTTTATGTGATCCTTTTGTATTTGTTTCTATTTTCTACTTTATCTATCTTCTACTAACACTATAGCACAAGGCTTTAATTTTTTATTTCTTGTGTTTGGTTTGGCTTCTTGGATCTCTCTTCCCTAAATTTCAGATAAAAGGAAAATATTTATCTAGGTATTCCTCATTTTTTATTATTTTCTCCTTTTTGCATCGTATTTCCCTTTCCTGTGTGTGTCCTTATCGAAAGATCACATTTGGATTTGGTTTTTAAAGAAAATTTCTTTTCTTCATATTTCTTGATAACATAGTTAAATTAGGGGTTAACTTGTTGCATCTCACATTCCTCAAACAAAACCAAACTCACGCATTCAAATCAACACATCTAAACAACATCCTACATGGTAGAATGATTGGGATTTCATAACCAATAGGATGTTTCCTAAAATCTCCCCAACCATAACTACGAATCTAGCCTTAGACTACCATTCCGTAGGTATCTTTTTATTCCAGCCCATTTTATTTCTTTCTCACACTTATTAATTAATCATGTTAATAAGAAACTTGTTGCTTGATTTATTTGTTAAAAATTAAATAAAGAAATGTTCACCTATTTCATGTATATTTTCATCCTTCCTCAAGTCGAGACAAAAACAATCCACTCCATCCAATGACATCCCTTCCTCTAATGATATCTCCCAACAAGATTCTAAACTTGAGACCACACCTTTGGTTACCCAACCCCTTGTCTACATGGCCTCTCTTCCGAGGACAATGCCATTCAAAATCATCCATATTTTAAAATCAATCCCCATATCTCTCACCAATCCAACCTTTCTATACCAATTACACCCCCATATCCCACTCCTTTAAATACTCTTGGACATCCTTATAACCCCATATATGACTTCTTATTCTCGTAAATCTCCCAAAATCTCTCAATCCTATCAATCTAATCAATTGGTGGATACTATTCTACCCATGTCACTTTATGTCAACTCTATTTGTATTCCATCTGCTACTACTATGTCTATTCAACCATCTCAACCTCTTAACACTTACATTCCTACCCATCATATGCTCCAACCATCTCAACCTCTTAACACTCATATCCCCACTCATCATTTACCACAACAACTTGCTCAATCTCAACAATCACATCATGTCCCTATTTCTCAACATCAATTATTGTAACAATTTATCCAATCTCAACCCATGACATATATTAATCCTTATAAAATGGTTCCTCAAACCCCCACACATCCAAAAATTTATCAACCACATTATCAAGCTACTTTTCATGCCACGCTAATACAATGCCAATCTATCATCACATCAAATGATCCCATGCATGCCCTAATGAATAGGTTGTCTAGTCTAGAGGTTGTTACCTTAGGACCCAAGGTCGAGATGGTCTTATGAATAAATACGTAATGAACCCATTCATCTATTAGTTCCAATTAAACCTTACCCTCCTCCATTTAGAGCTTCCCAAGTTTACCAAGTTCAATATCAAGGAATATCCCCAACAACATCATTGTGTGATGCAGCCTAGAATTTAATGTGAATAACCTGGCGCACCGACACATCACTCAACCTAAGCTAAGTGCTCACCCAAAGCATGAAAAGGCACTAGGTCCCTCTTTATATTTTCTTGTATAGAATTTTTTTTTTTTATTAAGGGAAAATAGTTTTGAAGGGACTATACCCTGTATACAAAAGGGCTCAAAAGCCAGATAGTAAAGATGAGAGAAGCAACCCAGAGAAGGGCAAAACAAGTCAACCAAGGAAGGCTCAACAGCCAAATATTACAATATAGGAGAAAAAAGGATCTAAACATACAAAGATCCAGAAAAAGAAGGCAAGATCAAAAAGAAACCAAAAGAGAAACAACATGAAGAGCTCTGCAAAAAACAACTCCAGAACCGCCCGATGACAGCCACATCGCAGCCAAAAAACAACATCACAACAGCCCGTTACTTGATGGCTCTGTCAATTTTGGTCTTGATAGCCTGCAGTGACATGAAGAAGGCAATGGCAGTGGCCTGAGAGGAGTCTTGCAAATCTACTTGGGCAATTGCAATGTCCCTTTTCTCTTTAGGGCCCCATATGTCCTCATTAATCCCACTTAAACTGCAAACACTGTGGACATGTTGTTCAATGAAATTATAAATGCTTTTGAGGGCAGACAATATGCAGTCATTTCAGCTTTTAGCATTCCCCA
This sequence comes from Taxus wallichiana var. yunnanensis, assembly GCA_018340775.1. Classification (NCBI taxonomy): domain Eukaryota; kingdom Viridiplantae; phylum Streptophyta; class Pinopsida; order Cupressales; family Taxaceae; genus Taxus; species Taxus wallichiana. The sequence goes on along the minus strand of CM031237.1, from coordinate 582,472,179 downwards.
ATCTGCCATCTAAGGACTGTAGTTTCTTGAAGACTTCCCCAATAACCCCCTCTTCCTCCTCACTTTGAAGGATCCTTTTACCCTTAGCTCTTTCCATGTTTTTTATAGCCCCTTTGAGCTCTTGTATCTCCTTTTCTAATCTGTCCACCCTATCTAGAAATTCCTCATCTTTGGGCTCCTCCACTGGCTTGCTAATATGTAGGAGGTTTTCAACTAGTTCCAATTCTTTGTGGCTCCTTAGGACCCATTGGGAAGCAGGGATTATAGCTTTGAGGCTCTTGCTTTTCTTTTGGAGAGAACATCTTCATTCTTTTTATTTTTAGCAGGGGGAGTGGGAGCAATGTGGGCGGGTGGAGGTATGGAGGAGGGAGGTGGGATAGGATTCGGGAGGGAAACCGGAGAAATGGTGGTGAATCAAGAGGATAAGGCCACAGTGCAAAGGGACAGCCCTAGAGTGGCTTTGAACTTCCCTTATAGATTTCTCCGAGAGAGTTAATCGAGATAGTGAGGAAAGCCGATAATGTTATTTCTACGAAAATGATTTAGAAAAATCGAGATGCTTTTGAGGTATAGTCACATATCTTCCTTCAAGGGTAACATACCTTACCACCATTTTGAAAGTTCATCAAAAGGTTCGAGGATCGACACCACCTTGAGGCAGCAGCGATCACGAACTCAAGATTCTCCCCCTCTTCCAGAAATTTCTTGGTTTCCACCTCCCTGTCTACCTTCTTATTGAAGAATTTTGTGCCTTCCAGGCTGAGGCCCATGATCTGAGCTATGAGCTCTTCCGTGATTTCCATTTTCATGTTACTATATTTGACTATTCTATTCTTCTAACCCTAGGTGAATTTGATAGAGATGTCTTGGTTGAAGCCTTGGATCCTTTTAATGAAATTAGATAGGCCCCCAATTTGCAGGTAATCCCAAAGCTTCGTGTTCTCTTTCCACTTAGGATTGTGGGTCGGTTTGATTTTGCATGGTGGCCCCCCCATGTTTCCTCTAATCCTTTTCCTATTCTCAATGGTAAAATAGCTACCAATGTGTAGGATAAGCCGAACTTTGATTTTGGTATTTGAATCTTTCCTTCCCGTGAAATCCGGTTTAATTATTATGCTACACTTGTTATTATTGCCCCACTCCTCAGCTTTCCTCCTATGCCAAGAAATGATGATAGTCCAGCCCGCACAGATCACAACAATCATCCAAATCTTTTGTGATGTCATCATCATGTACTTGGGGATCCGCACATTAGCGTCTAAAATACAACCGTTAGTTATGATTTTCACTACCATGTAGATCAATGATAATGGCTTTATTGACATGAGCGGGCAGAACGTCCCCCCCAATCCAAGTTTGAAAGGGATTATTAACACCGAAGTTAGCCAAACTGTCAGCGACCCTATTTCCTTCCCGGTAGGTGTGGGTGATTTGGACCTTTTCAAATCTTTTGCATATATCAATAGCTTCCTCAATATAATCCCTGATAGACCAGTTGGGGTGTTGCTTTTTATTCAGAAGATTGATAATATTTAGAGAATCACCTTCAATTATGATATTTGGAATATTACAATCTCTGGCAAGTCTAATACCCCAAAGAGCCGCCATGGCTTCAGAATAATGATTAGTTTGTCTGCCCATTCTCCCAGAAAAAGCAGCAACATAATAACCTCTTTGATCCCTGATGATTCCCCCTCCTCCAGAGTCACCCGGATTGCCCTTAGAGGCCCCATCAAAATTTAACTTGTGCCAATCAGTGGGGGTTTAATCATCGATCGTGTTTGTGTTTTGTCGATTACCATTGTTATTTCTATTGACAGTGGCAATATTCCATTCAGTCAGAATGCATTCTTCATTCTCCGGGTAGAGTCTATTTTTAGGGGGTTTAAATCTAGCAATATTATCTTGCACAGCAATGATAATTTCCTTATATACTTTGTTACAAGCCTATCTATTGTTTTTGAAAATACTATCATTATGAGCCTTCCAGATTCTCCACATAGTGTGGGGCAAAACAAGTTGCCATAGCCTTTTCACCATGCAATGTTTAAATGGAGAGCTCCATTGCTCCCAAGCCTCGAAGCGGTAAGGGAAAAATCCATCTCGATTAAATTTTTCAAAAACAAGCTACTAAATTTTGGAAGCAATCTCACAATGAAGGAATAAATGCTTTATATCTTCAGCCTCTTGCTGACACATGCAACATCTATTCGGCATGATGAATCCCTTCTTGATGAGGTTGTCATTAGTTAGGATCTTGCCATTAATAATTAGCCACCAAAATAAGTTCACTCTAGGGGTTAGCTCCGGCATCCACAACTTGTGCCACTTAATTTTGCTTTCCATGGATGTAAAGAAAGAATTATATCCTAATTTAACAGTGTATTCCCCATCAAAAGAATCTTTCCAGATGAGCTCATCCTTAAGATTTTGATTACTTATATGGATTAGGAAAGTTGATTCGGAGAGATATAATATCAGCCGAATATTATCATTCTCCACTTTTAATCGCTTCCATTTTCTTTTGTTTCCATCCTCTCAATGTATCCTCGGATTTTGTGTCCATAATTTACAATTAATCTCATCTTTAATATGATCATAAGCAGAAATCCAGTTAGAATCCATCCACTTATCAGCCCAAAAGTTTATGTTTTTCCCATCTCCAAGCTTCCACTGCACTTTCGAGAGAGAATGTGTCTGCTGTGCAGAAGGTTGTTCCAGAAAATAGAACCACTCGGAAGGGACTGATCATAAATGAAGGAAATCTTGTTTTGATTTGAAAGATATTTGATCTTAATCAGCTGCGGCTGTGGTCTGTGCTCTTTTATAAGCCTCCATCCTAATTTTGCAGTAAGGGTAGTACTCATATGTTTGATATCTTTGATGTCTAACCCCCCTAGTCTCTTAGGTTTACAAACCTGTTCCCAAGCCACAAGATGATATCTAAATCTGTCCTCAGTACCATGCCACAGAAAGTGTTTTTGAATCTTCTCAATACTGTTCATCACAGCTGTAGGCATGCTGAACATTGACAATATGTAAATAGGCAAGTTTTGAAGCGTGCTTTTAACCAAAAGACACTTACCTACACTTGAAAGAACGGCTCCTTTCCATCCAGCCAACTTTCTTTGAAATCTCTTAATAAGATCATTCCATACCTCCACTGAAATCTTTCCAGTACTTAAAGGTAACCCTAAGTAAGTAGCTGGTAGAGAATTAATAGTGCATCCTAGAATATTAGCAATATTTCTTTGCCTCTCCTCAGGAGTATTGAAGAAATAAATAGAGATTTTATCAAAATTAACTTTTTGTCCCGAGGCTTCCTCATAAAATCTAAGGACAGTTTTAATGGCCTTTTCTCAATAATAGAAGCCATTAGTAGTAGCAAAGTGTCATCAACAAACTGCTGATGAGAGGAGATCTGATTACCAGTAGTTGGAGGGAAGCCTTTTATCATGCCAATGTCAATAGCTTTGGAAATAGATCTGCTTAAACTGTCAGCCATAATAATGAATAAAAGAGGGGAGATTGGGTCACCTTGCCATATACCTCTATTACTGGCAAAAAAACCCACAGGTTCCCCATTAACAACCACAAAGAATCTAGAGGTAGAGATGCAAGAGTGAATGATTTTTCTGAATTTGCTTTGAAAACCAAATTTGGATAGGACCTCATCCATGAATCTCCAGGAGACTCTGTCGAAAGCTTTATGCATGTCAAGTTTGATGGCCATCCCCACCTTTTTACTTTTATCCATAGAATGTATAGTTTCATGAACCATGATAATTCCATCTTGGATAATTCTTCCCTAGATGAATCCGCTCTCTTTGTTGAGAAATGATCTCCATGAGTATAGGTTACATTCTACTTTGGTGAGAATATTTGTGAAAATCCTATAAATGACATTAACCAAACCTGATAGGCCTGAAATCTTTGAAGTCTTTTGCATCCAAATTTTTCAGGGAAAGCACAATGTGTGTATTATTTAGTTCTTTAATAAGATTTCCCGTTCTGTAAAATTCATTAACAGCTTTCAATAGATCTTCAGAGCATATTTCCCAACATCTTTGGTAAAAGTTAGCCGAGAAGCCATCTGGACCTAGAGCCTTATCCCCTTCTAAAGAAAAGACAACCTTTTTTAATTCCTCAATGGTGACACTTTTGAAAGACTTTTAAATCTCTCAGGTATTAGATTATTAGGAATGGAGTCTAAGAGGAAAGAGGCTACTTGTTCATTGTAGGAGGTATCTTCAGTGAGGAGGTTCTTGTAAAAATTAAGCACCTCTGTTTTGATATCCTCAGGATCCTTAGTAATGTTTCCATTTCCTTTAGCAACCTCTGAAATTTTGTTACAAGCTCTATGTTTGATGGCTGTCAAATGAAAAAAATTGTATTTCTGTCTCCATCCTTAAGCCAAAGGGCTCTAGATTTCATTCTCCAAAAGGTTTCTTCATGGTTGTTTATATTATGCAGATCTGATAGGAGTTTTTTTTCCCGCTGATGATCCTCTAGGGTCATACCTTTCATGGAGACATTTAGCTCAAGCTCTTCTAGCTGTTGCTTAAGTTCTTTCTTCTTTTCAAAAATGTTTTCCAAAACCTCTTTATTACATATCATAACTTTTTGTTTAACATTCTTTAGCTTCGAAGAAGCTCGAGATTGGGCCATCCCCGTGCCTTCCCAAACCCACCACTCTTTAATTCTGTCTAGAATGTCTTCATGTTCGAACCACATTTTCTCAAATTTGAAATTACCATGAAAAGGTTTTGTCCAATTGAAGAAATTGAGGACTATTGGATTATGATCAGATCCCATTCTGGGGAGAGTAGAGAGATGGAAATTCTGGTCCAGGATCCAATTTGTAGAAATAAGAGCTCTGTCAAGTTTAACTTGAATTAAGCTCTCTCCTAATCTTCTGTTGGACCATGTAAATTGATTGCCATGAAGCTCTATGTCCATAAGATTAAGAGTCGAGATGAAGTCAGCAAATTCTTCCATACCAAGGGAGAATTCAGAACTTCCTCCAAACTTTTCTCCTAGATTCAAAGGAGTATTGAAGTCTCCCATAACCAACCAGTTCATGTTTTCAACCTTGCTTCGGAACAAGGTTAACTCTTTCCATAGACTTCTTTTACCAGTAGCAGTATTGGGCGCATAAATATTAGACAGGATCCAACTATGATTATTTTCAAGGCTTTTAAAGATAATAGCTAAATGATTCTAGGTTGAGGAGAGTACCTTACCGTCAACCATATTTGTATCCCAAAAGATCGCTAAGCCTCCAGAAGCCCCTTGAGAGTCAACAACAGCAAAGGCAGCGTTCTGCCAAAAATGTCTTTTGAAGTCTTCAACTGCTTTACTTTTCATTTTAGTTTCCTGAATGAGAAGAATGTTGGGTTTGTTTGCTCTTTTAATTTCCTTAAGCATTCTTTGCTTAGGCCCTCCATTGAGGCCTTTGACATTCCAAGAAATAACCTTCATTAAAAAAATTTGGAGATGCATTTTCCGGATGGCTCAGAATTCTCTGTGTACCATCTGCAATTTCTTTTTCAGTCTCTTTTTCTCTTGCTTCTCTCTTAGATGGCCTACCTTTTCTAAAGGTTACTCCAAAATTTACAGTTCTTCTAGTAGTGGCCCTTGTGATTCTTGAGGTGGAAGCTTCCCAGCTTCCAAGCTACTTTTCTTCCAGGCTTTTTGAACCTCTTTTCTTTCTTTTCACTAAGATGAATCCATCATTATCACAATCATTTTCCTTACTGATTGGGGTAATTTCCCCATCCTCCTTTCCTGTGGTAATATCAACCTGCTTATCCATTTTAGGAGTCAGCTCCTCCACATCTGTGTCCTCTTTCTCTTGGTTTAGATCTCATGCAATGGATTCTAGATCCACTTTGCCGTTTTCTTGTCTCATTTTTAGTTTCTCCAATGATTTGCTCCTTAGCACTGACTCTTGATGGGCACCGATTTTGTCTTCCTCTTCTCCCATGTATGAGAGAGAAATGTTAAATTTTTCATTTTCTTCATCAATCTCCATGTTCAGCTTTACCGGATTTGGAGTCAAAGAGTTCAAAACTGAATCCACTGACATCTCCCTTTTGTTTTCTTCCTCATTCGGACCCAGATCTAATTCTTGTTGAGACTCAATCAACTTCTTAGGTTTCCAAAGTTTTCTGTAAACCGGTGGTCTCTTTGCCTTAAATCCTTTTTTCCTTTCTTTTAGCTTGGAATGCCTCTCCAAATGCCTATTTCCAGTAGCTGGTTCAGATATCTACTCTTTATCCACCTTATCTCTCTGATTTTGTCCTTGATCTTTAGGAATATCTAAGAAATCTTCCAGCTTTTGAACTGTATGTTCAGGACATTTGTTGGCAAAATGCCCTAATCTGTGGCATTTGCTACATCATAACTGGAAAGCTTCATATTCTATTTGCTGATTCCATTCTCCAAATTTGGATTGCAGAACAATGTTATCGGGGAGCTCCAGATCCATTTCTATGGAGACACAGAACCGAGCAAATGCCAGCCTAGACCTATTTCTCGTGGGCCCATCCAGGCCAATAGGTGAACCAATCGATTTGGAAATGTGAAGGAGGATTTCATCATCCCAAAGATGTAGAGGAAGCCCTGGGAGTCTACACCAGATGGGTATGGCATGAATATTTTCAACAAATGGATTAAATCCGGGGTACCATTTTTTTAAAAATAGTCCCATATTACCCAGACACCAGGGACCACCCAACAAGACCGAGTCAACATCAGATTGGAGATTAAATCTGGCCAGAAAAAAACCTTTTGCCATAGTGGTGATTATCAAATCCCCTTTTGGTTTCCATCTATGAATGGCCCATTTCCTAATGGTGTCCACATTGGGTCATGATCCCAAAAATTTTCCGACAAGTGCCAGATTGGTTTTCTCCAGAGCTCTTTGTAGACATCCATCAGGCACCTGTAAGTGGGTCACCCCTTCAGCATCTTTTGTACTTTTAAAATCACATGCAGCCTGAGGTCTCGCATTTTTGTCAGGAGGAGTCTTAACAACTTCCACCCAGGCTCTAGACCCGAAACTGTCACCAATGATCGCATTTTTCACTTTTACCAGTTCCTTAGCGGCTACATCGTAGTTCTTTGAAAGACATTTAGCAGCCAGAGCTATTGAAACAAGCTTTGAAACCCTCACGCAGCCCACCTGAATTTTCAAACTCGCAGCCCGCCATTGAGGACATGGTTTATAGAAAGAATTGTTATCTTACTAAGTTCTCGTAATATTGATTCATAAAAATAATATGAGTTCTTTTTATTTTTGTATAGAATGTTATCAGGATGGTGCATCTAAGTATACGATACATTACCAATAGTAAACAACACACAATGCATAAACTAGATCTAGTTCTTAGAATATATATAAGATGAACTAAATAATGAATATAATAAGATTTACCATGCAAGAACTAGATTGTAACACCTTTTCCAAATGTTATATTTCTCTTTTACATTACAAGTGTTGACATGTGATTTTATTAATGCCATGTGCTCCTTTGATTTTTGAATATCATGCTTGCCATGGATAAATCATTCTACTCTTGGACTCATTAGGCTGAAAGGTTGTTTCTTGCAAGAATCCATTTTCACTTCTGATAGGTGATTTGCAATCTAGTAATGATGGTTGCAAACTTATCTCTATTAACGGACTCATCCTTGGATCAATTCCATTGATCCAAGGTATGTTTTAAATATCCTTACCTTGTCTAAATGGTAAACTAACATTCAGAGGTTGAGAGACATAATGAAATGAATTCTAGCATGTTTACAAATTCCTTTATCTTCTTGAAGGATCATGCTACATTATGTTGTAGGTTATGAACTTGGATATTTTTTGTGAAATAAGGCCTACTTCAAGACTATTGAGGAACAATATAAGTCCTAGACCTAAGATATCTATGCTAACGGGATTCTAAACTAAGGTAGATGTACCTATTTTTCTAGCTATGTCTACGGTATTCGGGACAACATCCTATCCTAAGTTACATGTTCTAAATTGAGGGAACCACCTAAGGTGATGCTAGGTATATTTCTAATCTAATACCTAATACTATATGGTTGTGAGTTATGACCTAACCTCAGGTGGCCATTACTTATTGAAATGTTTTTAAACCTAAGGTTATTACTTCTAAACTAACCTATGGACATAACCTAAACTAAGGGAATCTACCCTAAACTAATGAAATAAGGAAAGGGAACCTAAGGTTCATATGGAAATGGTAATCTGATGATGGTTCCTAACCTATTTCGAGATTTAACTTTTGTAATAAATGAAATTGAACTGCTAGATTAGGTGGAAGCATGAAAAAATTGGTGGAACTTACGTGGAGTCTTCACTAAAGTTAGCAATGCATGTAGAATTTGAATTAGGATTCACCAATTCTGGATGGCGGTGACATGGAGAGATAGGTAGGAATTTTGGAATCAATGGAGTTTATGAGTCTCGTTTTTGGCAAGCAAACCACCTAGGAAACAATGAGGGTAGATTTGTTGGAGGTTTTTTGGTCTTGCATGCTTTGCAATTTTTTCTCTGCATGGAGCTATCTGGTTCTATCATAACCTTTGAATGGATTTTTGGGTTTTAAAAAGGAATTTGAATACTCTTTTAAACCCTATCTTGTTTAGTGAAGATTTAGTACTTCTGTTCGGGACTGTATGGTATACTTTACTCTATAGTATGAACTTGAACTTGTGTTAAAACAAGGATGAATGGATGAATGTGGATTATGGCATTGTATGCATCCTAAATTTCTACTTGTATAAGAACTGGGTTAGTATTGGTATTTGATGTTACTGATACGGTTTGAGCTCGTAAGGAAAATAGAAGTAATGTTTTACATTAAACTTTGCGTTTGGTTTTTATTCTCTATTGGAACTTTCGAAAGAACTTATGGGTTTTAAAAAGGGATTTTGAATTCAATTTTTAAAACAGTGGTGAATAAGTGACCGGTTTGGCTCCTTTCTATTGAAGTTCCCTTGAATTTTGGGAAGTTAATTTTTGTTCAATGGTTGAAATTTTGTTTTCTCGAACTACTATATAGATCGACTCTCTCTCTCTCCAAGTTTTTAGGGTGTTAGCATCCTAGGCCAGATCGACTTCTTAAGTTTGATTCTCTGTCTTTTTTTTGGATAAGATAGTGAGAACTCATTCTTCAGAACTGAAAACTTCTTTTGGTTGTTTAAACTTAACTTTTTGCTAGTCGACGGTGGAAAGTACATAGGAATAGTAGAATGTTTAAGAAACTTTTGGGACTGTCATTTTTGGTACAGGGGAAAACCAAACCATTCTCATTTGATTCTTTATTGATCTCAGATATTTTCTAAAGAGTTAATCGTATTGTTGATTCGGGGTAGTAGTGTACGAGATGAGCCTTTCTTGTAGAAAGGAAAACATAATAATTTCTTGTCGACTATTTTTGAATGGTCGAGTTACAAATTTTAGGAGATTGTTTCTGGGGACTCCTCTCTCGTGCATTCAATAGTAAATATGATCCTTCTCTAGATGGAAATTAGTATGAAATAATCCTTTACAAGTCTTACTCCATCTTATGGAACGTATGGTTTCAAATCACCTGACTGATATTTCTAATAATGTAGAATAATACGTAAGGCTTGTAAGTAAGTTGATGACTATTTGTTTATCTCCCTTCTCGGATTGGATTGGGATTCTCGTTAACAATTTTTATCTCTTAAATGGTGAATCCTTTTATTGGTTTCCTTTATCGATACATTTATATAGGTAATTGATTATCTAATTTTTGAACCTTATTTCTATCCTTTAGATGAATGGTGAATTGTGGATAGTCTATATTGATTCTTCTTCTTATTTATTTAAGTTGTAGGATGAATCATCCTAAATATGTACTATGCTGAAATGAACTTGTCTGTACATGATTTCTGGAAACTTGGTAAAATGAAAATAAGGTCTTTGATTCTGAAAGTAACTCTTTTTGTTACATAGTAAAGTAAATTCTATATTTCAAATTCAGAAAGAATTATGAAATAATTAAATGACAAGAGCTATTGTTTGATATAAATAAGTAATTGTTTGGGACAATACTTATATGATATAATGTAGTAGTTTGCTGATTATATTATGATCTTTTCTTAAAAGTGAATTCAAACTTATTATTTGTACTTCTTTTATGGTTGTTATTACTTATGCTTATTTGTATGATACATTAATTGTTTCATTAAAGCAGAGTTTTTTTAATGGAACAATTAGTGGAATGCACTTTGTTTTAATGCTTAGTGCTTATCATGCTTAGTTCAATGAACTGACCCATGCTATCAATTTTTGCAGATGGACTTCGTAAGTGATAAAAGAAGGAAAAAACTTTTATGATGTATTGGTTGATTTAAAGTTTGGCTCTTTTGTAAAGAATTCTAATTCATTCATGAGTTGTATTGAAAAAGAAAAGTTGTATTCTTCTATGATATTAATGTTGTTCAACATGGTGTATGCCTATAATGCATTGTCTTGTAAAGAGTAGATTTTTATCATAATGAATTGAAAAGTTTGGAGACTAAATTTAAATTGTTGTGAAATTTCTCTTGTACTTTGTATGAAGGAAATTGGAATGCTATCTTGTCGATATTATTCATATCTATTTGTATAATTATTCTTCGTTATCCTTTAATAAGTTGGATTAAGGAAATAGTTCAATATCCCTTACTAAGGTGTAACTTGCTAAGTTGCATAAGATGTCATTCTCTATCTAAACAATTATAGTATAATAATGGAATGTGTAATGGACATATAATTAAACTATAGGAATTGTGAAAGATAAAAAGGGTATGATAACCCTAACACTTAATCATGTAGAGGAAGACTCTTCCTCTCTCAAAAGAATGAAAAACAAAAGGAATGGTGTTATGATCATTAATCATTGTACTTCATTTTCTATGAAGTCAACTCTAGCTGAACCTATGTGGATGATACACCTTCTTTGGACAACTAAGTTACATTAAATTAACCTTTTGATGTTCGCTGTCCTATTTTGGATAACTGCTTGTTATGCCAAAGTTAATGAACATAAAATCAATCATGAGTTAATGAAGTTCTTAATATTAAACAAATTAATATGGAAGAAGAACTTAAGGAATGTTGGATTTAGGGTTTTGTAAGGTTGCTATAATCGAATCTTGATCCAAATTTAATTATGTGTTAATGACCACCTAGGGGTATGTACATCGTGATGAAGTAGTTCTGACAGATGTTGGCACATGCCAACTACAAGATTGTACCTTTGAGAAGACTAAGGACTTCTCAAGGATATAGTGTTGCAGTTGACATGTGGCAACACCCTTCTCGCATTTGTTCATCTAGATCTACACACATCTAGACTTGAACGTAGTTTCTCTCTAGGTCAAGTTAGTAGCGTGATTTGAATAGGAAGTAGCTTTCTATGACTCAGGGTACCTAGGCACATTCGATCAACTTAGGTCAGTTGAGTATGCCCATATACCCTAAGTCATTGTGAGCATCTCCCTATAATAAATTATGTCACTAACCTAGGTTAGGGTCAAACCTTGGGAAAGTGGACTGATAGAAGTCAAGTAAAGACCATTCTAGATAACAATAGAGTGAGGTGAAGGACATATTCCAATTTGACGAGTATGTCATCTAGGAATAGTAACATGAATAGTATGTTGGAAATATTTGGCCAAAGTATCGCAAGCTATTGGTTACATTGTCCTATGTCACCTAGTTTAAAGAAACGTGATGTTAGATGAATATTGGTAACAAATATTCAGATAGGTTCTTTAAACAAATCACTTAGTACCTAGAATAGGGTAAGAAAACCAAGTATACGTAGTATACATAAATTATTCTATACTTAAAGAAAAACATGAGAGATCGGTTAGAAATCGAGTCATGAAATGAGAGATCGGTAGTTTACCGAGTCATTTACAGCTGCATATGGTTATCTATTATGAGATTTATTGGCATGGAATGTGTGTTCTAAATGATGTTTTATTTAGAATAGAGAACATTGTGTAAAAAAATTCCCTTGTTTCTAAAGTCTTAAAATGGGAATGTTACATAGATTCAATCATGTTCAACACCATCATCCACCTAATATGAACCATCATATTAAACATTGTAAAACATAAAATCTTTTTACATTACATAAGTATCTCCATGATTCATGTGCTCAACAAAACCAATAGCATAACTCTACCATATTTTTCACTCATTAACCAATGTAAATCAATATATATAGGGGTGGGGAATTTCCCTTCACCACCCACGCACTTCTCAAAATAGGTCACATGATAATAGTAGGCATACGCATTTACAATAGGATGCACAACATGTAAGTGCTCTATCAATAGACTTCCTATAGTTAACTATGATTAGAAGTCCTATTATTAGCCTAAACTATGATGCTCAATTTTTCTTGTTCTAAAAATACCATTGCATGGACTGCAAGTCTTCATGCATATGTGCTCATCACGCTAACTCCAAAAATAGCCATTATCCACAAAACAGCCAAGTCCTGATCTTGGGTGCTTCAGATATATTATAGCATCATGCGCCCTTCCAACACCCTACATTTGCATACCCAATACTTAGGCCATTTTTGGTTCATTTAAAATTACCCCACAAAGAGAGTACATTTCCTCCCCAGTGAATGGGTAATCACCTTATCGCTCCAAATAATATAGGATAAATGAATGAAAGAACAAGGAATAAAGAATATGGTGAGCCATTTTATTGTGTACCCTTTTCATCTTCTGGAAGAATGAATTCTGGATATTCACTTTATATTTCTCCCTCAAACTCATACCAGTCCTTAAGCATTCTGTTGGTCTTGTCAGGGATGTCCACAATGATGCCATCAAACTCATCCATAGTCATGTTTCCACCCTCACTTTTCAAAATTCTAAGGATGTTGGCCATACCTGAGACCATCCCTTCCATGACATCCACCTTCACAAAAATGATCTTCCCGATGCCCTTAATCCGATCCATATGTTGTTTCTTTTGCAACATCCAATGTGTTTTGCTTTTTTTCTACCAAGGTAACTCATTCTGAACACCCAAGTGTTTCATCCTTTTCTTCCTATATAACTTCATTTAAACACACATGTTACCTTATCACACATGATCAAGAACTTATGCTTTTTACCTTCCCTATGTCTTTGGTTGGTCAATCATTGGATTGCTACAATGGGATTCCCCAACATTCCATATTCTTATTTATCCAACTCACACAATTGTTCATAGATAATTTTTTGATTAATATTGCACACAAAATAAATATTAGTGACATATATGCCATTAATTTATTTTATGACAAGTCTATCATAGACATTGTTTCTAGATGGTGTGGCATTATAATCTAAATTTCATTTAATATTCCACAAACTAAACTCATCAAACTCTTCTCACGTTCTTGTGTAAAGCATATTTCTTCTACATTGTAAAACCAATATTTCCAAATATTCAAAGAATCCTTGACACTGAATCATAAAATAGAAAATCATACCCTTGAGTAAGGCCAACTCAAGCTTCAATCAAACAAGCCCAAGACTGAGTTCATAAAACCCACTACACATAGTGATAAGCCTAAAAAATTGCCAATACCATCATGGTTCAATCCCCATCCATATGTCCCTCTTACATGGAGTTCCCAAAAAGAGATTTTACACCATCTCCCGACTATACCCCCTGGGGAATCCTATAGTTAGTTATTTAGTAAGTTGATGATAGTACACTCCATATAAATTCCTCCCATATGACTCGTGACCCAAGACCACTTATTATCATGAATCCCACTATTATAAGTATCATCAAGTCAAAGGTCACGACATTGAGAAGTTTCATTCCTTCAAAGATTGCATCCAATAACTTATAAATCAGGGGGATATCCAAATAAATAGCTCCACCACTTTACCTACCCAACCCTTCATTAGAATTCGAGAAACCTTTTCCTAATAAACCACAAGAAAATTAAGCCACCCCTTCTACATCTCAACTACCAAATGCTCATGTCATTAACACCATTAATCAAGATATCATCTCATCAATGACTTCAAATGTTCCTACCTTAGACATTATTCCCACCCCTTATTTAGAACCTATTGTATCCAAAACTATCACACCTATATGAACATTTACAACTTGTCCTATACATATAGCTGATCTTACCCTTACCACATATGCATCAAATTTCACTATACCCCTATTTCATTCACTTCGATATCGCTGCTCTAATCTATCACATCAGATTCATCCTCACCACCTATGTATACAACCATCTCAACCATACCTGTTATCACTACATCCCAATCTCCCACATCTACATCAAACACACCTATTACTACACATACGTCACTCACTTTGACATCTATCACAACTACACTCATTTCTACCACACATACTTCTACAACCCCACTTAAAACTATCCCAAAACCTATCTTGATGCATATACCTACATCTTTACATATGACTACATCATCCATTCCATCCCAATTTCTTATGCCCGATCCTTCTCCAACATCCATTCCTATATCTACATATGTATCCACTACTACACCAATCACATCCTCTTGATTTAAAAACATATCAATGATGCCACTTGAAAAATTTATGAAATAAGAACCTCCATCAAAAATAAACATGAAGCGATTCGTTCTCCATCTACAAAATCAATTGTTTCTACATCAATCACCCAAAAATTACATCACAATCTTTAGATCCACCAGTTCATATTATAGTCATCCCTACCAAGGGTAAATCTTCTCAATAAAAATCTAAGACTCTTAGTAAGAATATCCATAATTCTCCCATGCACCCTCATAAGAAGTTAGACCTTACCTCTCTTTAGTGAGCTAACAATACAAAACCCATCCCAAGCATACCCTCATCCATTTCAAAGCTAGCCCCTTCATCTAATAAACATCCCCACATTCAATCCAAATCCAAACAATATAATCCCCCTCTTAATATTTATTCATCTTCCAAGACACATGATTTACCCGCCCAACCTCAATCGAAGTCAAAACATCCTATAAAGCCTCACAAGTGTTATCTTCCCTACACCACCTCTATTGGATCTTACGTAGACATATTTTGACACTTAATCTAAATATTTTCATAAAACTTCATCCCATTATTTATTTGAATCCTAATAGTAACAATCCATCATGTTTTAATCCTACTTTAATTTGTGCCTATCATCGTATATCATTGGGTCATGACATTGAGCATTGTAAATCCTTTCAAACAATCACTCGTAACCTTATTGAGAAAGATAGTTTCCTCATTCAGGGGGAACATTCTTCTCCATCTATAACCAATCCAATTTGTATTCCATCCATATGTTTTCCCAAGATCCTCTCATCCACATCATCCTTTAGCATCCCACCTACATGTGAAAAGCCTCCAAAGGAACATCCTCCAGTGTTCACCGATACTAATTTTATTTCTTATCATCCCTATGCTCCCAAACCATATATCTAATACAAATCTAAGACGACCCAATCTAGAATATTTCAACATCCACTAACTCATCAACGTCTAAATCACTCAATGTGACATAGTCTCTTCCCATTGGGGAGAACATTTCCTTCATTTTTTATCCTCCCATCCACACATCCTACCCACATCAATGCATCTTCTTATTCATCCAATTGCTTCGTTGATGCTAGGGGAATTCACTTTTGACATTTTTAATCTCATCCGATCTTTCCTAACACATATATTTATCATCTTAATCCTACCTTAGAGGCCATAATTTTGACTCCTTTGGTGCACCTTTCTTTTCAAGTACACCTTTGTTGCCATATTTTTTCACTCTTTTGGGACACCATATTTCCATCCTTTTCATCAAATTCCACTATTGTGGCCATATTTTCCTCCTTTAAGGGACCATTCACCATCTATTTTCATTTTTTCATTCCAAAGTTCACCATGGTGGCCATACTCATCCCTCTTTTTGGGGGACCATAGTTTTGTCTCATTAGGGACTCATATTTTTACTTCATTAAGGGTATCACATAGTTTTTAATCATCACTCATCTATCTCATTGTATTTCATCTTTTGTAATCTCTCATCTTATCTCAAATGCAACATTAATACAAATATTGTGTGGAAATTTTTGCTTCCCTTGATGGTAAACCGAAGTGGAATCTCTTAACACTTTGCACTTGCAAACATTCTATTGACAACATGTCTTCTAATGAGATTTTAGTTGTATCTTTAGATCATCCCTAAATCATTATCCTCTTTCATATTTCATTGTGATGATTTAGAATTATGTGGTGTTCCATCACTTTCCTTGATATGACCTTAAATCTAGGCATCATGGCTCTCGCCCTTAGAATTTTCCTTATGGATAGGTTCTCCCTTTTAGGTGAGAACTCCACAATCATTACATCCATCACCCTCTCATTTTCTTATTGGAACCATGCAAAGGGTCTAGGGGTGTCTCTTGTACATTTATTGCCCCTCCTAATTATCTCTTCACCATGTCAAAATAAAAATCAAAGGATTATACAATAAAAAATAAAAGTTATTAAAAACAAATAGATCCCTCAAAGGACAACTTTTCATGCAAAAAAACATGAAATTAAAATCAAAGTCAAAATCAAAAGAAAT
The DNA here is from genome assembly GCA_018340775.1 of Taxus wallichiana var. yunnanensis. NCBI lineage: Eukaryota > Viridiplantae > Streptophyta > Pinopsida > Cupressales > Taxaceae > Taxus > Taxus wallichiana. The sequence continues at coordinate 582,455,530 of CM031237.1, read as the reverse complement.
AGACCAATCCCTCGAAGGATGACTATCATATATATTATTCTTTCCATCTATATTATGTATAAAGTAGACCATACCCTCAAAGGATGGATACTCCTCATGGCATTTGAAGGCTTCCCGCATTGATCAGCCTTCCATTTTATCAGCATCCTTAGAATGCTTCCTGCATTGATGAAATTTATTCTAGTATTGCTCTTTCCCTTTTCCTAGAGCTGGGGCATAGACTTAGGGAAAACCACTTTTGAATAACCCTCTTCCCACTTACAAGTTACATCTCAAAACCCTTTGTTGTGTCAACACTAGGTTTAAGAGTTTATATTTTTTTCCCTCATGATTTATGGTATAACAAACTATCGTTGGTTATGTCCTAACATTATGTTTTGGTCACATGTTCCTTATGTTACCTAGATCCCCTCTTGTTTACCTCTAATGCGATTAGAGCTATCCTTTCCTCGCATGTTTTTCGATGACGTAGCATCATTTTTTACCCTTTTGGTCACATCTTATTTGATTAGTATCTATTATCTCATGTATTACACCCTAGCTATGTCATATAGCTTTATTCAATCTATCTCATCCAAATCTCATCCAATATTATCCAATATATCTCATCTTACGTCCACTTTTGTGGCCATCTTTGTGTTCCCTCTTGGGGCACCATATCTCACATTTTTCTATCTTACCTTTTGGCCATTTTCATGCTCTTTCGGGGCACCATTTCCTCATTTCATCTTGTCTCAAAGTCCACCTTTGTGGCCATATTCTAATCACACTTATCATCTCAAAGTCCACATTCATATCCATTTTCACTTTCCCTCCAAGAATTTTAATTCTACATCCAAATCATTAGTTTATACATTCAAAATCCCACCAGGCCATACTTATTCTCTCCTAGGCATTTTATTTTACAATCCTATCCAATCTACACACAAATTCCACCTTATGGCCATACTTACCTCCCCTTTCAGAATATTATTTCACTATTTGTTTTCCAATTTTCCTTTTCAAATTTTTTTGTGTCCTTTTTTGCAGTACCATATCTTTTCATCCTCGTCCCTTACGGATGCATACTGTTCACTCATTTCCTCATGTACGAAGTATTTTGCATACCTTACACATTTATTTGTGCATACTTTGATGTTTTTCCTATGGTGATTGATAATCGTGGATTGCATCCATACCGTAATGAACTTCACCAACTAACTAACATGTAGAACATTGTAGCCTATCTTTGTTGAGACCACAATTATCCTCTACCAATGTGATATTGGAGTCACCACCATATTTTTTATTTTTATTACGCTCCTTTTTTCCTAGGGAATCTTACCTTGGTTATGCTTTCATCCATCATTATTTACCCACCCACCCTTCATCAACTACATTTTTCAAACATGTCATCGATTACCCTAGACATCATCGATCCTCTATTTGAGGGGGACCTCATCATAGATCCTTTTAGTTTCCACTAACTCTCATTTTTTATCTCATGGCTTGCTAGCTCAAACCACTCAACAAAAAGGGGGAAAATGTAGACACCTAAATTCGGTATCTATACCTTTTATCACTCGCGTGCACATATTTATTTAATCCATCCCCTTATTTAATTAAATTCCCACTTTAATATCTATCACCTTTAATTCACATTAATTAATTAAGATTCAATTAATTAATTAATTAATCAATTAATCCACATCCTTTTCTTCCCTTGCCATAATAAATTTTTTTATCTCTCATCCCTATGCTTTTTCTAGCCTTTTATCTATTTCTAACTCACCTACACCTCATCCCTAAACATCCTCTTCCCACCAAATGCTTTAAATCATTCAATCCCATCCTTAAAAACATGACATCATGCCAAAAGCGAGAATAGTCCTCCCATTAGGTAAACTTTCCCCGAAGTCGGCGGTGACCTAGCCTGGTCATCCTCAACCCTATAAAACTAAGTTCTTTCTTTCCATTCATCATGTAGATGCATGTGAATTCTAGAGCTCTCTCATAAGTTTTGAACGCTCTCATGTGCTTGAGCATTCATGCAGCGATTCTGACCTCTTGGACCTCCTTTAGATGTGCTTGCATCGCTCACGATCATCCTTCATGAGATTTATCATTATCTTCATGTTATTTGTGCAATATTTATCATATTATCTTGGTTTTTCTTATGTCTAACATTTTGCAAGTTTAAATCAGCCTTGGTAACACTCAGAGCTTCTTCAACAACCTTATTTTCCAACTTATTTGCTTACGGTTTCCTTTTCCATCCATTTATCCTCAACCTTATTGTTAGAATAAAATTAGGTTAATTCATCATTTACTAAGTTGTAATGTTAAAGTAATTAAATTTTATTACTTTAACTTAGTTAGTTGTTAGTTAGCTATTATCTAGTTGTCACATCCCTAGATTAGTGGGGCTATACTATTGTTATTTTACTACTTTGGAATGTTCCCAGATGTGATTAGTTAGGGGAAATATGTTATTTCTACATATTTTCCATAGTTAGTATATTTGATCCACTTTTCGTGGATGTTGTTATTATTGTACAATGTCTATAAACATTGCAACTTCTTCATTTGATATATGAGAAGGGTTTCCAGAATATTACATTCTTAAGATTTGGTATCAGAGCTGGTTGATCCCAGTCTCTATGAGGATCCCTCATCCTCTAAGGAGAGTGTGTTGCAGAAGGTTAAGGGTTCATTACTACAAGTTTGATCTTGGAGGAACCATAAATGTCCCCGACCTCTTGGAAGCACCTTCCCTGCTTCATCACCCCTAGAGTTCTGCACATAGTTGTTGTAGATTAAATACACACACACACACACACACACACACACACACACACACACACACACACACACACACACACACACATATATACAAGATGCTACATTTGGCAGACTGATTGGAGGAGGTCCTGCAAGCATTGGAGAGCCATCTAGATCGGGCTCCTCTACACGGTTGGCAAGCTACATGCGAATGGGTCGAGCCCTCACACTCATCGAGTTGAGGTTTATTTTCTGTGCAAATTTGAGCCCTCAAAGTGAGCTAGGAGATCCAAGTGTTGGGTTACATTGGAGTGCTAAAGATTTGCATTGATCTGGAATTGAAGTTGCATCAAGTTTTTTTGACCGATTGAGCCAAGTTTCATTGAAGTTGGGCATTGAATTCATGTCTTGTGTGCAAACCATCCCCACATTCCTTTGCAAACTAGATCATATTGTGCTTTGCATGTCAAAGGGAGAGCTAAGCCTCCAAGGTGACCTATAGGAAAAAAATTTTTACCCTTCCTCTAAAACAAAGGTGTCAAAGCAGTCCTCCAAAGTGCCCTACATGCAAATATGAACTATTCATCAAAGCAAAGAACTCATGCAGTCACCTAAAATCATCTTTGTAATCAAAACAATGAGGAGAAAATAAAAATAAGGAGCTATGGTGAAGGTGGATATCTCAAATCCATAGAGAAACTAAGGCACATGCAAGCTAGGTAAGCCCTAATGGGGTGTGTCTAAAAATTTCTTTTAAAAAAATTCTATTTTTGGATTTCATGAAAAAATTAGAGGATAGAAAAAACATTTCCACTTTTAGAAAGGGGCCCAAAAAGATATTGAAATCAAAATTTAAACAAGTCATAACTTTCAACTGGTACCTCAGATTGAGGTGTCATTTTTTTGAAAGTGTATGGTTTTTCAATCTCTACGTCTTGGTCCAACTTTTAATAAGCTTTGTCTTGTAAAAATTTCAAAAAAATTTATCTCCCAATTGGTCTGAAATATCATTTTGAGACTTTTTGTAAAGGCAAAGAGGCCAAAGAGCTATAATAAATTTTCAAAGGCTGAAATAAGGTGTAAAAAGTATAAAATTTACAATTTTGTACTCACAATGTATCCCAAAAGGAATTTTTCCACAAAAGAAGAGACAAAATTGTAATCGCACTATCATTATAAAGTGCCAAAAAAATTCATTCTCATGGAGCTAGTTGTCTTCGTTTTCACTCAGAATTTAGGGGAAAAGATGAAAGACTTACAAATTCTTCATTGATCACTCAACAGTGGTATTCCTTGTGGATTAGAGAAAAGTGAATGGAGGGTAGTTTTTCATGCAGTGCAATTTTGAGCTATGAGCCAACCCAACAAGAGGTTTTATTAAGCCAAGAGCCAACCCAACAGAGGTTTTCAAAATGTTTAGAGCTACTTGTTTGTTTTTCGAGCACACGTGCCAACCCAAAAGAGGTTCCAGACATCTAGAGACAATTCCTGAGCCTATTCCATCTCTTGCACACCATTCAGAGGAAGTACCTTCATCCAACTACTCTTATTTAGATGAGATCTAGAGAGACCATACTGAATTAAGGGGGATGATAAAGTCATTTGATTCACCTTAGAATAGGTTTCTTTTAGCATGTGTGTGCTAATAAATGTTTACCTCGTGTAAACATATTTTTTTTTAGAGTTTTTTTCTCCTATTCACTTCAAACCATGATGAATTAAGGGGGGAATGTTAGGAATAAAATTAGGTTAATTCATCATTTACTAAGTTTTAATGTTAAAGTAATTAAATTTTATTACTTTAACTTAGTTAGCTATTATCTAGTTGTCACATCCCTAGATTATTGGGGGCTATAATATTGTTAGTTTACTACTTTAGAATGTTCCCAAATGTTCCCGAATGTGATTAGTTAGGGGCAATATGCTCTTTTTGCATATTTTTGTACTTAGTATATTTGATCCACTTTATGTGGATGTTGTTATTGTTGTAAAATGTCTATAAACATTCCAGCTTCTTCATTTGATATATAAGAAGGGTTTTAGAATATTGCATTCTTAAGACTTATCAAACTCTATTCTGATCACCATCGAATAAACCGGGTAGTTTTCGACCGGGGCCTTATTTTCCAAACATTCCATTCTAATCACTATTTTTTGCCATTCTATTTGCCTTCATGTTCTAGACATTCTTCTGTAGGTTGTTTCTAGAATTAACAGACCTCTTCTTCTTCCATTTTGTACTCAAGATTTTGCAGGACTTCATATTCATCTTATTTTCTAGATCTACCCTCTAGGTCACGGCTAACCTTCCTCTGCACAGTTTGGGTCACCATCGACCCGAGACGGGTAACATTTGATTTAGAATTATGTTAATTAAATCATTATCTAGATTAGATCTCAATTATTTTTTGATTAAGTATTTCTTCACTTTCTGCATATTATAAGATTATCTATCATTTATGTCAATCTTTCTTTAGACGGGTGTTGACATAAGTGAAAGGAAGCTAATACTTCTTGGAGATGGATTTATTGGTCCACCCTTGTGCATATTATCTAATCAATTTTATTTAGTGTATTTGAGTTATAGGTTTATCAACTATAGCAGAAAGGATCAATCACTTTTTGCACCCATTCATCCACATCATGCATTAGAGGTACCATAAAAGTTCCATTTTTAGAGTTTTGTACTTTCTTTATTAGCGAGATCATTACCTTGAAATGAATGAGAAAAATACCTACAAAAATGTGATTCCAAAGGATGGTGTAATGTGCATATAATGTGTGTTAATTGTGTAACTCCTCTGTAAAGGTTTCCAACACTAAAAGATAAATGTTTTCTCAGTGAAGGAACAAGAAAAAGCTGAGAAGAACATTACAAACTCAAGTATCTCTAATCTGATTAAAATGTAATAAGTCATGACTGGATGTTAGAGACTTAAAATGACTTCTTCTCATCCTAAATTTCCACAAAATAATCTTCCAAATCCTACGAGACTAAGAAAAAAGACTGAAAACTATTAGAAGTACTTGAAGAGGAAGTTTAGAAGAAAAAAATCACCCTTATATGTAGTTAAGGGAGTTAGATGAAAATTCAATATACATGAAGTTGAATAGTAATTTTTATAAGTAGGATGGTTAATTATAAAGCTTAGTTTTTGTGTTTGAATGTTCTTTCTACAAAGATAAGAATATGTGTTCAATATCTTGTGAGATTTGTGAAAAGGTGATGAAGAAGAGCTGAAATTGAGATTTAAAGATGTTGATCTAAGAAAATAATAAGAAGGTGGTAAAAATTAACTGATGAAAATCTAAGTTATATCTCAGCAAGTTTGAATTAGGTTCTTCCATTACAAGTAGGTTCTTGCAAATTAAATCAAGTAGGTGTTTGGTTATGAATTGAAGTGGGTGCTTCAAAAATGAAGTAGTTACTTCAAGATCATTGTATTTCTTGTAGAAAATTTGTTCTTGATATTGCTTTTGATCCTTTTATATTTGTTTCCCTCATTTGGTTTCCCACCTAAATTCCTCTTTCCTCATGTGTTCTTTCTTTCATCTCTCATGATTATATGATTTTGATTTGTTTATGGTTAAGTGGAATTGGATAATTATGGTCTTGATTACTAAGTACAAATTTATAAGTTTTAAAGGGCATTAATTTACCCTATCCCCATCTCAATGCTTGAATGTTCAACAATTCGTATAAGAGAATGTACCTTTAGGAGAAAGTCTAACCATGTCAAGGAGATCCTTATTAAAAAAACATGGATAGCAGTCAAGGTCTCTCCATGACTAGGTCACCTCTTTTCAGTGGAACTAATTACACCTTTTGGAGGGTTAGGATGAGTGTATATCTTAAATATCTTGGACATGATATATGGGAAGTAGTTGAAAATGGCTACATCATTCCTAGTACACCTATCACTTCAACAACTAACAACCAAGCTCATGAGAATGAATCAAGAGAAATGTATGCCATACTTTGTGGACTATCTGAGATAGAGTTTGTAAAGGTCATGCACTACAAAACTATAAAAGAAATGTCGGAAAAATTAAATACTATATATGAGGGAGATGAAAAAGTAAAACTTTCCAAATTACGAGACCTATAGAACACAATTTAAAGACCTAAAAGTGAAATAGGATGAGAGCATTGCTTCATATTGACAAAGAGAGAATAAAGTGAAAAATGATAATCGGGGATAGGTGAAAAGGAATATGAATATGTAATTGTATAGAAAGTAATAAGACCCCGACCTCTAATTATGATGTAAAAGTCTTAGCTATGGAGGAATCCAAGGACACAACCAAGATAAGTTTGGATGAAGTTCATGTTATCTTAAATGCATATGAATTAAAAACCTTGGGAGAAAAATAATGTAAGAAAAAGATTCTTTCAAAGATGAAAAAGAATAAAATCCAAGGAGGAGCAAAGATAAAGAAGAATATGATATGGAAATTTATGATGATAAGATAAAGGCCTTATTTGTGAGAAAACTCAAAAAAGGTTCGGAGTAAATATAAAGGAAAATTTCTCTTTAAATGTTTCAATTATGGCCAAGTAGGTCACTTTGCATCAAAGTTACCTTACAAGAAGAATGATGATAAGGATTAACATGAAGAAATAGGTAGGAAACATATCAAACACAAAAATAAATTCAAGAAAGAAAGAAAGAGGAATGTTTTCAAAAGAAAAAGAAATATCTTCTCCAAGGAGGATTCAAGTTAAACTAAATCTAGTGATATCAACAATTCTTAGAGTGATAAGGAGGAATCCTACAATTAAATTTTTTTCATGGCCTTTGAAACATCACATGAATGTCACTCTAAAGGCAAAAATCATGTTGAAGTTGAAGAATTGGATGAATAACCTACTATGGTAGATGTTGAAGTTAAATTAGTGAGCACTCTTGAAGGGTTACAATTATCTAGAAAGAAGTACCACAAAATAAAATCTAAGTTGAAGGACTACGAGGAGAAAAATAACAGTTATTAAAATAAACTCAACATGAAGGAGAGAGGAGGAAGGAGATCTCAAGAAACTAAAATTTCAACTAGAAATGATATCATTGTCATTCACATCTAAAGAAGAATTCCTAAGACTCAAATCAATAATGGAACTTCTAAAGACTGAGATGGATCGGATTTTCAAGAAAGGTGGAGTTGTTTAAAATGTTTGTGAAAGAAAAAATGACCTAATTGACTTTATAAGAAGCCAAAGAGATGCAAGAGACAAATCAGGTTTAGGATACATAGAGGATAACAAAGATGTTGGAGCCGGTGATCACAAGAATGGAAATATTACTCTATAATAATGTCACACCACCAATAATAAGGTCAACAATTAATCCTAGGAAATGGAAAAATCCTTTAGAAAAAAATCCTGTAGAAACTCGAATGAAATCATGTACTCCCACTCCTTTTATGGTTACTATTTTTCATTAAACATTTTTATTCATAAAGCTATCAAATGTAATAAAAATTATGAAGGACATTGTAGGAATTATAATTCACAAAATATGAGAAGAGATAAGTGTGTAATCTGTTACATTTGTCAAAAGAGTGAACACATTATAAATACATACAGTCAAAATCATATGAGAATATATGGAAATGTCTATGTAGTAAATATATGGATAGCGAAACATTTTTGTGTTCAAGATGAAGGAAGGATATGGTATGTTAATAATGGCTTCTCTAGTCACTTGACAAGTGATAAAAACAAGTTCATCTCTCTAACCATGAACTCCTCGGGATTTGTTAGATTTGGATACAAAAACTCAGCTAATATTCTTTGGAAAAGGGTCATTAAGCCTAGATAATGGAAATTTAGTCACTTAAAATGTGTTATATGTTGAATGTCTCAAGCAAAATCTCCTAAGTGTCACCGGATGTGTAAGAAAGGATATACATTAGTTGTCCATGATAAAAATTGTGACGTCAGAGAAATCAAGTGAGGAAAGAAGATTGGAAAAGATAAGAGAACTAAGAATGATATGTATATGCTAAAGGAAGTCTACAAAGAAAAGTGCTTTACCAATTAAAAATATTATAGTTGGTGTTTGATTTGATTCTTAGATCATTTCTTTAAAGTGTTGATGAAACGAATAGGGTAACAGGCGTAGGAGGAATACCTATTCAAATGTTGGTTGATGGATTGTTGCACATGTATGACTTCGGATCCACCAGTTGATCATGAGAGATTCCTTTTGGCTAGGAGGAACTACCTGTAATGAAAACAAGACCACTAGAAGGAATTAAACAATATGGGCAGTGAACTACCTAGCGTATGCTAGATCCGAGAAGTATGATACTTCCTAGATGATTGTCAGTCCACTGTTTTAAAAATTTAATGTTGTAAACAAAGTAAATCCTATTGTAATTTGAAATTGTTCAGATATCTCACTTAAAATATAATAAGAAATACATCTAATCTAACAGGATAAGCTACAATAAAATCCAAAGGTCAAATGATTGGTTCTAGGTCTCTGCAGGTTTGATAGAGGTCTCGAGTAGATCACAGGTGAATGAGGGTGAGATGAAATTAGGTGGGTAGGTCTCTATTCTAGGCTATGTGGGAAAATACAGAGACTGGTGTCGGTTAGGAGTGACTGACGGCGGTTGGTGTAACCAGGTCTTGGTTATTGTGATATTTGGAAATGTCACAGAACAAGTTGTGGTCTCCTTTGTGATTACATAAAGGACTTTGGTTGGTCGAATGAGGTATTAGGTGACTAGAGTAGGATTTTGCAAGGTTTTAATGGGTATATGGAGGTGAAAATGTTGGGGAAGGTCAATAGGGGGAAAAGTAAACAATGGATGATAAAATGATGATGAAATGAAATAAACCAGGAAAGTATGATGTTATACTTACTTGGATTCCGGTCCTGAATGCCTGTGTGTGAGGGATGGAGGTGCTGATGAGGGGTTTGAAGGCTACAAGTGATCACCAACTAAAAAAGATTTTGCATGGGCTGCATGTACACTCCTCTTTGCTTGGATAGATCAGATCATGGTTGGGATGGTTGTGCAGGAGAAGATGCTCAATCTCCTTCCTTGCATGTGAGTTTTCATTGGAATTTGTTCTCTGAAGATGTGTTATCTCTTTGAGATGTGTTCTTTCTCATCAACCTTCTCCCAATGTTTGCCAACCTTGAGAATAAGGTAGTTTAGGGGTTAAAAGGGTAACCAACGGTGGTTCGGCTTAACCAGCGATGGTTAGGGATAACCGGCATCGGTCAAGGTGGGATTTCCTAGGTTTACTAAACTAGGGTGATCCTCTTGATTTCCTTGGATCTCATGTCATTATCCCATGGATTAGACTTGGAACTTTTTTGTGATCATGTGAGAATGTGCTTAGAGGGAATGTAGGCATTGATTTTTAGGGTTTAGGTAAGTCTTAGTTAGTTATGGCAACTTGCTAAGAATAGGTCTTAGGTTGAGTTGGCTTGGTGAGGTGTCTAAGTGAATTGTATGTGTGGATATTATTTAAATAAGATATTTAAATAATAAATATAGTGAGGATAATGAATTAATTTAATTAAATTAATATTAGTGGGGTGAAGGGGGTCATGGCTAGGTAAATGTAATAAAGGGTGCTTATTGGTCGAGGTACGAAAGGGGAGTGTGACCTAATTTTAGTGTCTACATTTTTCCCCTTTTTGTTACATACATCTTTATCTTGGTAAGTAAAGCGCTAACAAAAATAAGATGTGGTTGCCCCATGTGTGGGTGAAGGTGATCCCCCTCAAACCAGGAACTAACGAGGCAACAGGTTGAAGCGGTGAGTGGTTTGATAAAAGGAAAATGTGAGGAAAAGGTAGGTTGGCATGAGGGAAAAGGGTGAAAGGTCTACTCGGGAAATCTAGGTAATGGGTCAAGGTAAAAGGTAGCAATAGTCAAACACACACACACACGTATAAACTACAAAGCACGCTACTGGGTTAAAGAACAGAAAAATCTACATCGTCTAAGGTCGATAAGTTTATCCAAACAAGGTTGAAGTGAATCTGGTATCCAAGGTATAGGATATGGTTAGGAAACACAACGTAGGTTAGGTGTAGGAACGTTTAGGTATGTTCTGGTACACCAAAGGTAGGGTCAGGATAAACGGTCATGACAATAGGCTAGGTAAGGTCATTAGGTCAATCAACACAGTAATAAAGATGTCGTAAGGTATTACAAACACATGAGGTCAAAGGTCACTAGTGATGGTCCAGGTCCAAATATCTAGGTCACGGCATGGGTAAGGCCAAGGTATGGGTAAAATAACAAGTCCCCAAAGGAGGAAAGAGTAGGCAGGCAAGTGAGGAGGTCTAGAAAGGTAAGGTAAATAGGGTGGGTACAGGTGGGGTGGGGTAAAGGATCAGGGTAAAGGGTGGGGTAAAAGGGAAAAGTAAGGGAAATGTGTAGGTGAAGGTGACTGATGGCGGTCATGTATAACCGACGTCGGTATAGGAAAACCGATGACGGTGAGGTAGGGCATGCGACCGATGCCGGTCAAGGGTAATCGACGTTGGTTAGGTTGGGTTTGTTATAAAAATAAAAAATCCACATTGTTATTATTCATTTGTTATTTTCAAAGAGAAGAAACAAAAAAAAAAGAGAGAAAAGAGAGAAGTGTCCGGAGGAAACAGGACAAAGTGAATTGGGTAGTCCTGATTTGACAAGGGTTGGGTGGGTGAGTAGCGGGTCCACGGGATCAAGGTGAGAGAGTTGATTAGTCGAGAGGTTGTGAGTAGTTATTCGGTGATGACAGAGGCTAGAGAGGGATCAGGCAGACCACTGGCACAGTGGCCAAACATGCCACCAAGATGATAGAAGTGCAACAAGGTAAGTGCCTAACTCTAGATTGGTGATTAGATAGATGAAAGGTTTTGAGGATTGTCATTTGTAGGATTTTGTGGGTTTTGGTTTTTTGTGGGTGGTTAAAAATAAAATGTGGGTATGGGGGGAATAATGGGAAAATAAGAGGGGGAGGGTAGTAAATTGTATAGGTGGGGTGGGTAGGGTCCTGGGGTAGAGTAGGTCATTGTAGGTGGGGTAAAAGGGGCAGGTGGGAGAGTTTTAAAAAGGGAGGTTTGGGAAGTCGGAATTTTTGCAATGTGGATGGCGTTTGGTCAAGCTTGGCTAGCATCGGTTGGGTAGAACCAGGATCAGTCACCAAACAAGTGACCGATGTCGGTTAAGTGGTAACCATGGTCGGTAAAGATGAACCGGTAGATGGTCACAAAAAGGTGACCAATGTCGGTTAGAATAAACTAGAATAAATCTACAGTCGGGACTTTTAGGCACAAGGGTGCAAAAGTGATGTAGGTTAGGTAGTTGAGATGGGTAGGGTAAAAATAGGGTGGAGGGTAATGATAATTGGTGAATATGGTCATGATTAATGTCGTGCTTAGATTGGATGCAGGGGAGAGCGTAGTTACACATGCGGGATAGGGTTCTACCTCTACTAGTGACATTGCACAACTTAGCGACCCTTTGGAGCTGTAGCACATGGAGGTAGTGGGCTTGAGTGGGATTTAATGCTACCAACATGTTGTTTGGTAGCCCAACTTGATGGTCGTGCTCATCGATAGATGGGACTCCGTGACCAACATGTTCCACCTTCCGACGGGTGAGATGAATATCACCCTAGAGGATGTGTTTTGGATTTTTACAGCTACCCATATTGGGTGCCCAGGTTTACTCTATCTCCTCCGAGGCCTCAGAGGAGCTGATTGGGATAGTTTTTGGTGAGGGGGTGGTGGATTGAGATTCCATAGTGCCAGTTTGAGCTATGGTGAGATGTACCTAGCCCGTCCTAGATGAGATGAGGCTAGTGGTTCTATTGATGGAGGTAGTGTCTTTGTTATACCTTTGATGGAGAGGGTGGATGCTTTCCCTGATAAATGATGGGGGTACTCCATGATATGATGGTAGAGGAGACCCATTTTCCTAGGCACCAACATTCTTGGTGTAACTATACCGAGAGCTGTGGGCATATGGGTGGTTGTATAGGTTTAGCATGTGTTGTACATTTATATTGCACTCTTTGGGCCTATCGAGCACATAGTCTGTGTTTGACCTATAGGGATGCCCCAAGAAGATGCATTCCCAGTGAGATTTGTGTGGGTGGGATACAAGAGATGGGTTATGGCTGTAGGAGAGTGGAGATCAGATACGCCGACATATCATGTGGCCCATTTTTGGTAGTTGTTGGAGGGGTTGTTCGGAGTGGACATTATCTGGAGGCCATATGTGGGATTCCCATCATATAGGCATATACATGAGGAGATAGCTGAGCTCCAACTAGAGAGGTGGATATAGGGTCATTGTGTCGGGGAGGATGAGATGATCTCGGTAGACAGGGTACGACGATAGTTCAAAGGCGTGTATAGGATATTCCTACGTCCTTCCCACATTATTGAAGAGACGACGTGGAGAGGGCTCTACCTATACCATAGCCTATAATGCCTATAGTGGAGGAGGAGGAGCCATTGGATCAACGAATAGATGACACCGGATTTACAAACATGTATAGTAGTGGTGGGTGGCGCGATTCTGAGCCATACCACCTAGACTAGGAAGCCAGACTTAGCTACCATTACAGTGCAGAGAGACGCCCTACAGGGTTGGGTAGTGATGCTGATTACCTAGATAGGTATATTGTAGACACAACTAGAGGGTTGAAGGTAGAGGTAGTAGAGCTATGAGTACAAGTGGCCAACCATAGGCCCACATGGAGGAGGGAGAGGATGGAGTAGATGGAGATAGAGATGGTCAGGTGACAACCTTACTGGCTTAGGTGGTAGGTTTATAGGGCTAGTTGGCCATAGCCCCAGGCACAGATTGGGGCCTTACATGCACAGGGGTAGGTGGCACCACCACAGGCATAGGGAGTAGGTCCCAATACATAAGATGACTTAGGGTAGGTTGCACACTGAGAAAGGTATAGGGGTCAAGACCTATGGGACCACCATAGACCATGCATGTATCCAAGTTACAGGATGCCCTAGGTGAGGTGAGATATTATCAGGACCAGCTCATGGCAGTTGGGATAGACTTCATATCCTACAGAGAGTACAGAGCATAGCAGGAATCTAGTGAGAGGATGAGATCCCACACTCATAGTGTGGATAGCACAGAGATTAGTGAGCTCCGAGGCCACGATCAGGGAGAGGTCACCGGTGCATGGTGACCAAAGTGTTAGGTGAGGTACCAATAGGGACACAGGAGGCCAAGGGTGCAGGTGACACAGAGATGGAGGACATCCAATGAGATGCCTAATATGTGGTCACTTGATTTTTGATGTATACTAGTGATTTTTTTATATATATATATATATATGTCGGCCTGCATGCCAAAGATAGTTGTATTTTTTATCACATACCAGCCTGCATGCCAAAGAGATTTTGTATTGATTCATTCATTCTTTTTGTATATATGATACCAACTTTGTGTATTTGATGACATTTTGTATTATATATCGGCTGCGTGTTAACATTTTTGAGATGATAGACATGATGAGGTAGACATGTATATATATATATATATATATATATATATATATATATTGAGATACACATTTATTGATTTATATGATGAGATACATGGTATTTTGTGATTTGTTGATGTGTTTATGAGACATTGGTTTATGGTTTGTGTTAGATGAGATATGGATTTGTTACTTTGATGTAGATTGAAATTAGGTGAGTTAGGCATGATGGAGTTAGGTTGGTTTAGGAATGGATCGAGTCAGGTTATAGGAATGGAGCGAGTCAAAGTTATAGGCATGGTTGAGTCGGGTTATAGGCATGGATCAATTTGAAATTAGGTTTAGTTATGATTCATTATTTTGGCAATGAATGATACTATGGGTCATATGTGAAATGTTCTATAATCTATGCATAGTGATGATAGAGAGATGGTAGGTGTAATAAATGTATGTTGTGGTAAGCAATTTGTTATGTATGTGGCTTAATTTCCAATTTTGTTATAAAAGGGGAACTAAGTGAAATGTGATGTAAATGTTGAGTTATGCATGGTTGATGAATTTTTTAGGGTAGAGAGTGGTTGAGCTAACCTCAAGGGACCCATGCCCTCGAGTGCTTCCTACATAGTCCCGGATTTAAGGGACCTCGAGGCCGATGTAGTTCTCCCATGAGCTAGGAAGAATATGCAAATGAGTTAGTAGGTTTTGGGCATGTTGTGGGTTTAGGTTTAATAGGTGTGGGTAGATTATAGGTAAAATGATTTAGGTGAAGGCGATTATGGTGAAAGGGGAGGATTACTCTAAAGGTAAGCAGTGAGGACCAATTCCTGTATAAGGTAATCAAAATGTAAACAAATATGGTTAAAAGATAAGAGGGGGAATAAAGCCACCTGATTAAGTAGGATCATACTAAGTAGATCATACCTTGGAGGGGGTGATGAACATAAGACCCGAAAGACATTGCATGATTAACTGTTCTATGATGAAGGTAGTCACAATATCACCAAATGTCTAAATTCCAAGATGTCCCTTGAGGTAATTGAGGAAATGAAAGTGGAAATTGTAACGAGGGTGAAAGGTAGTTAATTATATATGTTTTGAGTGTTAGGGCCTTTGGGCAAGGGGTCCTAGGTCACAGTGGGAAAGTCCATGACTAGAAATTTTTTAGTTTTGATAGACTGATCAATGCGGGAAGTCTACATGGGATAAATAATATGGTACTCCTTGAGGTCTTTGTGAAGCTGATTGATGTGGGAAGCTTGGTTTTTTAGTTGTTTTTTTATTATTTTTTTAAAAGCTTCACATAGCTATCCTTCGAGGGATCAGTCTATTTATAGCAGCAATTTTGTCGAGAGGAAGATGTCCTTTTGTGGGAGTCATATTTTTATTAGAAGTTGTACTCAAGGAGTTTGGTCCCATGTGAGGTCTTTGAAATCATGGACAAGACCAAGGTGGAGGATAGGATTCTTGTTCAAAAGGCAAGGTGGAACAACAATGGGATCTCATCTAAAGGTAGATGAAAAGTATCCATGAGAATCATGCTATGTGTAGTGTCATGGTACACATATTCAAGAGAAGATAACAAGTGATGGGTACTCACATGATTCTTGTTTAATCATTGGGGAGGTGTATGGAGTGGGTAGTGCTCAAGGGACAAGCCTAGAAAGAGACAAAGGGTGAGGTAGGATGATGAGTCAACAATAGAATGGTCAAAGATGTAATGTGTTAAGGGGCTCAGGTTCTTGTTTACCATTGAGTGAAGATAAACGATAGGCACCTGATCCATAGGTATGAGTTATGATGTATGGTCCAAGCAAATTAGGATCAAATTTTTCCCTTTTAATTTTTTTTTACTTTGGTTACGTGTTGATTTTATTTCAAGACAAGGTCACTGACTTGGAAGGTTCATTCATGAACACATTTTTCATAAGCGCATTTGATACGTTGTTGGTAAACTGGAAGGTGATCCAGAGCGTTAAGATGATGTTCATCTAATAACTCTATCTGTGCTAAGTGGTCCTAATGAAATTCATCATCGGTGAGCATGCCATCGAGAGAAATGTGGAGTGAGGGGATCTAGACTTCGAGATGAAGAACCATCTCTGTACCGTAGACCAAAGAAAAGGGTGTGGCTGCAATGGAAGTGCAAATACTAGTGAAGTATGCCCATAGGGAAAAAGGAATGTGCGTATGCCAATCCTTCTCAAAGTATTGTTAACCACTTTTGATAATTTTTTGAGGGTTTTTTAGTGGATTCAGATTTTTCATTGGTTTGTGGGTAATAAGGTGATGAGAAACTAAGCTGAATGTTGAAGGCGTCGTAAAGTTTTTGCAATGTTTTGTTTTTGAATTGTTTTCCATTGTCAGTGATGAGGCAATGAGGAACACCAAAGTGACAAATGATGTGATGGTTAATGAACTCACATATTTTCTTGGCTTTCATGGAGATGAGTGGTATGGCTTCCACCCATTTTGTGTAGTATTCGGTAGTAGTTATGATCCATTGATGGCATTGGGAAGAATGGGGATTGATTTCTCCGACAAGATCCAAACCCCATTGAGAGAAGGGCCAAAGGTCATGAGTGACCTGTAAGGCATGACTGGGTGTATGATGAAGGTTGGAATGTTGTTGGAATTTTACACAACATTTGACATAGTCACAACAATCATGGTTAAGGGTCAGCCAGTAATAGCCTAGACGAAGAATACACTTAGCAACAACAAGGCCACTAAAGTGACCTCCACATATGCCATTATGAACCTCCTTAATGGTATAAGGAATTTCAAAACTTGTGAGGAAGTCTAAGAGAATACCATCAAATCCGTGCTTATAGAGGAGTCCCCTAGAATGATGAGACTAGATACCTTTTTAAGGAAGGTGAGTTGTTTATTATGGTGAGATCGGGAGGTAAGATGGAGAGGATAAAGGTATGTGGAATATTGTTTATACCAAAGGTCAATCGGGTCGGGGGTGTCGGTTCCAATCGAGAAAAATCATGAGGTAAATAAGAAGGTGAATGGAGGCATTATATGGTGACAAATATTTTGGAATCGAGGGGAAGCGGGTATTTAGGAAGCTAAGCGAGACCATGGTATCTACAAATTTGTTATTTCAACGTGGGATGGTTTGAAGGGTGTAACAATCAAAGGTGGTCAAAATTATGTCGACATGTTGTTTATACTTTTGAAGTATCTCATTACGACATTACTACATACCATTGACTTAGTTTACAACCAATTGTGAATCGCTAAAAATGTTGATTGATTTGACATCTAGGGTATATGCGACTTGGAGATCTAGTATGAGCGCTTCATACTTGAAAATATTGTTGGTGCATTCAAAATCTAGTTTGAAATACAAAGGCATGGGTTCACCATCTAGAGGAATGAGGATAATACCAGCCCCACCCCACGTTGACACTTTGAACCGTTGAAGAAAAGTTTCATTTGGTTTAAATCGAGGGAAAGGGTAATAATTGACTCATCTAGAAAGTCAAAATTAGAGGGTTGATCCTTGGAAATAGGTTTGTTGGCCAATTTTTTGGTGATAGCTTGGCCCTTGGTAGACTTTTGATGAATGAATTCTAGGTCAAGATCACTGAAAAGCATAAGCCATCGCGCGACATCTGATTTTGATAAGGTTTGGCGTACATGAAGTTTAAGGGATTGGTGTTGGTCACAACATAGGTTTTGTGGTTGAGTAGGTAATGGCGGAGTTTGGTGGCAACAAAAACTAAGGCTAAGAAAAGTTTTTTTGGATGGTTATATTAGGTTTCATAGTCCAAAAGAGTACAATTTATGTAATAAACCACCTGCTCCCTATGTTGTTCATCGCGATGAGCAAGCATGGCTCCCAAGGAATGATTAGTAGTGGATATGTATAGGTAAAAAGTTTGATTGTCTTTGGGTGGAATGAGTATGGGTGGTTGGAGAAGGTATTGTTTTAGGGCCTTAAAATCTGTGTGACATTCATCATCACATTCAAAGGAGACATCCTTCCGAGAAGATGATGAAATGGTTGACACCAATTGGATAATTATGAAATGAAATAGTGAATGGACTATAATTTACCTTGCAGGCTACGTAGTTGGTAAAGGTTAGTAGGCAGAGGCATTTTGAGGATGGCCTTGACTTTAGTAGGGTCAACTTCTATACCATGGAGGGAAACAATAAATCCTAGGAGCTTTCCTAAGAGAACCGCAAAGATGCACTTCTTAGGCTAAAGGCGGACACAATATTTAATAAGGCGGTCAAATATGGTTTTGAGGATGGCAAGGTGCTCAGAGCGACGTTTATATTTGGAAAATAGATCATCCACATAAACTTCCAATATGTGATGCATGATATCATGGAAGATGTAAGTCATCATAGCACACATTTTTAAGGCCAAAAGGCAAGGTCCCCAAGGGGTGATGAATGTGGTCTTGTGTTGATCTTCTAGGGCAATAAAAATTTGGTTATAACCCGAGAAGCCATCCATGAGTGATATCATCTCATGACCAGTGGTGAGGTCAACTAGTTAATCAATACTTGGGCAAGGGAAAGTCATCTTTTGGGTAGGCTAGGTTAAGGTCATAGAAGTCCATGTAAATGCAGAGTCCCCTATTGCTTTAGTAATAGGGAAAATTTTAGAAATACAACGAGGATAATCAATATGAAAGAGATAGAAATAAGGAAGTTATTCTTTGATGAGAAGAGCAATCCGAGGGTACATTTTCCTCGCTTTTTGTTTAATAGGTTTGGCATTGGGAATGGTTATGATATTGTGGAACACTATAGTGGGGTCAATACCAAGCATGTCTATGTAAGACCAAGTGAAATCATGGTTATAATATTAGAGGAAAGAATTGATGGGTTCTGTTCAAAGCAACATCTAAAGATTGTCTGATCTTTAGGATGTGCGGCTCATCCTGAGTATGAACGTTGATCTCGATAGTCGATTCATTCAACATGGTTTGCATCTTAGAGGGTAACGAATGATGAATATATGAGTCTTCTGTAGAAAGGTAGGTGAGTATGGATTCATCATCCTGACATTGAATGACGTTAATTATAGGTGTGTCATCATCGATCATTTTAGGATACATGAATGGAAGATTGGAAGGGGCCTCACCTTCATGTTGATAAGTCAAAGGCCCCAAGGAAATCGTGTTTAGGAAAAAAAAGGTAGGAGGGATAGATTCAGGATCCATTGACTTTGTTAGTGAAGGTGGTGATGAAGATGAAGGTGAAGAAGGGCTAGTTTCCTCAATGAGTTCAATGCGAGCTTGTTTGGTAGGAGGTTCAGTGGAAACCAATACCACTACGGTCGTTATATTTTGCAGTGGTACATAGAATAACAGTATGGAAACCTTTCTCATAAAATCCAAAACCAAAACCCTTCCACGCAGTGGTGCAGGAAGGTGTGGGTGAAATGGCAATTGGTAAGTGATTGGATGTCAACGGAAAATGGAAGGGTTTGTGATGGTGGTTCGAGATGTGTAAGTGGTGGCATCAAGTCCCCATAGGTGAGACTAGTACGAAGATGAGGAGGACCATAAAGGAGGTGTTCTACTATATGGTGATCATAGCGAGGGTGTTGGTGAAGGCTTCCATACTCCTGTAGAGTAAGGAATGTGTTGACACTATATAGGTGGTACTCCCCTAGAGTGAGGCATTGAAAAACACCTTCCAAGGGATTAGTGGTTGGTATGTAGGTAGCTAGAATGGATGATGTGTTAGAGGTCGATGTGGAGGTGGAGTTAATGGATTGGGAAGCTAATGGATCAGTCGTGGAGGTTATAGCAGTGGTAGGAATGGAGGAGGTATGTGCGGTGAAAGTAGTGGTTGTACTGGTAGGTGGAGGTGTAGGTGAAGCGGTATTGGTTGTAGAGGTAGATAGCTTGACATGTATGAGCACATCATTAGGTCGATAAAGCATGTTACATGTTTTGAAAGGTGATGGGTCAACTAGAATGGTATAAGTGTGTCCTTTGTGTTCAAACTTTACACAATGATGCAAAGTGGAAGGAACACAACCCATGACATGGATCCAGGGTCTACCAAGCAACAAGTTATATTGGAATTCCCCCTCCAAAACATAAAACAATTCTGGAATAGTGCGGGGGCCCATGCGAACATGGAGGATGACAATGCCTAGTGTGGAGGTGATAGCGTCATTGAATGAATGCAACATGACCAGATGTTTATGCATGCAATTATCAGGTATGCACATTTGAGAAAATGCATGGGATGAAATGATGTTAATGCTAGCGCCTCCATCAATCATCACACGATGTACCCATATGTCATCAATGTGGACAAAGATGAAGAGGGTGGGTTCAGGTCATCATTTTTGTGTGGTGTGATCTCCTCCTATGAGAAGCTAAGGGAGGCCACTTGGTGAACAAGGTGGGGTGAAGAGGAAGGTAGTAATTAGGTGAGAGAGGCTACATGATGGGGTGTGATAATGGAGGCTACAGATGTACAGTCATTGGATAAAACCTCAATAGATTGAAGAACGTCCATGAGAGCTTATTGATGGGATTATGAGGTTTAGATGAGGTCATATAAGGACATTTTGAGGGGATATTGATGTAATTGTTTGAGCATGGTGCGATGTGTGATGCCATTAGAAATGGGGTACATGGGACCGTGGATAGTTATTTTAGGTATGGGTGTAGGTGGTATGTTGGGTATAGGATTGGTTGGTGGGTCATTTTCCTGTTCTTTTCCCTTTTGCGCACGTGTAGTGATGTGTATCATGTTGATTTGAGGGAAGTTGGCAAATGGAGAAGGTGTAGGGTGAGTGGTGTAACGACATGAAGGGAAAAAACCTATTGGAGGAGAAAATCCTTGTGAGGTGAGTTGGGTGCAACGACATTGGGGTGGTGGTGTGGCAAGTTCTCTAATGTAAACCATGTTAATTTCAAATCTTGGGGTGGCTCTAGGATCTGTGAAGGTGGATGTTGTGGTTGTTGAGTGGCCAGTGTAGTAATGGGTGTCGGTGAAGTAGGATCCTCATTAAGAAGTTCATCGTCATCAAAGTTGGTTTCTAGTGGACACAATTGGATAAGGATAGTTTTCAAGGCCTTGCAGTTCTCCACATCATGCCCTGGCACATGATGGTATGCACAAATTTTAGTATCGTCAAACCCTTTTGGCTTGGGTTTGAGGGGGTCGTAAGTTTGGAGTGGTAATGTGATAATAGAGGTCTCGAGGAGGTTGGTTAAAATTTTGGCATACGATCCTACTAGTGGATCACAATGGGAAGTGAACATGGGTTTGGGTGTAGGTGTTGTTGATTATCGAGGAACTATTTTTTGAAGAGGTGGAATGGGTTGAGCTATGGGTTTAGGTGCTGGTGTGGTTTTAGGTATCATCGTGTTTGTTTTGGTAGGGGTAGAATAGATGGACAAGTAGGAGGGTGTGTGGTTTTTGACTACCTTATTGTGGGATAGTAGGGTTTTGTTTTTGGTTTCCACCTTCTTGGGTAAAGGTGATGTGGGTGTATGAGGTCTAGAAGGAAAAGTAGATGGAGGAATAGGGTGAGTTACCCATGGGGATAATGAGGTCTTTGTGAAGGTAGATGATGTGGGTTATACTTGGGGTGTGAGGGACAATGACTGAAGTGTAGTGGGTAGTGAAGAAATAGCTAAGGGTATTGGAGGTATTTGTGGTAAAGAGACTGTAGGTGCGGGTGTAACTCATTTTGTGTGCCTGGGTAGGTTAGAGGTTTGTGAGGAAGGAACGGGTTGTTGTGTTATTGGTTTATGGATGGGTCAAGGTTGCTTGACCATGTTTGGCAATTGAGGTCTTAAGACAGACGAGAAAAGTGTGTGTGTGATTGGTGTGGTTGGAGTATGAGGTTGATGAGTTTGTTTCTTTGGTTTGGGTGTCAGAGTAGGCATGGTATTAACATTGGAGGATGTAGCTAAATCTAGTTTAATAGGTGGATGAGTAAGGCTGGTGGTCGGGGTGACCCCTAAAGTGGTAATAGGTTTAGTTGAGGAAGATATTGTAGGTATGGATTTGGGTTTAGATGTAGGTTGGGTTATGGGTAAGGGTGTGGTTTGAGTTCTAACAGGTATCATGGAAGGTGTTGTGATAGAGGTGGTTGTGTTTGGTTTGATTGGTCGAAATGTGTTTGGGTAGATAGTGGAGGTATCAGCGAGGGATCTCTGCATCTGTGTTGAGATGGGGAGTAAGAGGTGCCCCCATAGTAAATCCCTATCCACATAATCTAAATGATCAGCCAAACATGAGAACAACACATCTATAGGTGGAGTTGGTGAGGACCTAATGGAAATTCCCATAAAATGTGTCTTAGAGACAGGGAATTGGCTAGCTTCAGCTTCTATGGGTAAGAGAGTCAAAAGTAGGTCTGTGGGATTCTGGGTAGCTGATGGAGAATGCTTGCCAAGAGGCAAAGATATCTCAACTGGGTCTATGATAGGTGGAGGATATGATGAGAGATCCTTTATAAGTGGAGGAATAGATAGGTGCTCCTCTATGGGTGGAGGAGAGAATGTGCTCCTCTATGGGTGGAGGAGATACTGTAGGTAAAGGTTCTCTAAGTGGTGAAGTTAGGGATGAGATGGGCTCAATGTTAGTGGAAGACTCCTCCATAGGTGATGAAGGAGATGAAGGGTGTTCCTCTATTGGTGAAGGAACAAAGGAGGTTGGTTCCAACATGAAACAAGGATTTCAGGCTAGGATCTCCTCTATGGAAGGAATATGGGGTAATTGGGAGGTGACATGTACCTCATTAAAGATAGCGTGAACCTCGTGGGTATGGGTATCGTGAGTTGATGTCTCACCGGTTTGATTGGATGAAGGGGCATGGTTGGGAAATGGTTTTTGAAGATTTGTAGATTTTGGTTGGGGTGGCATTGGGATTATCCACAGTTAACTCACCTTTCTCGAGCATTTCTTGGACAATATTTTTGAAAGTGATGTAGTTGCCATCACTATGACCCTTTACTCAATGATAGTTATAGAAATCATGTTCTTTATACCATGTAGGCATGGGGCGAGCAAGGTCAAAACTAGTGTGTGGTTTTATAGGTGGAAGGGTGATGGCTCGGCTTTGATAAGATTTTCTAAGACAGAAGAGTAAGGTTCCCCAATTGGGGTATATTTTTGCTGCTCTCATCTAAATTGAAAAGTCTAGATAGGTGAGAGATTAGATGAGGGGTATCCTAATTTAATGGATGAGCTGGGCCGGCCTTGAAGTTTGGAAGAAGAAAAGGTGTCATTCGACTTGAATGCCAAATTCTTATTGCGTAATTGGATTTTCTTCTCTTTGATGGCCAAAATCTCTAACTTATGTGCCATAGTGAATTCCTCATCAAATTTTTAGACCAACAAGGTCGGTGAAATATGTCTAGTGCAAGCCCATGTGAAGAGATTGATGAGTTTAGTTTGTGGCAGTTGGAAGGTAAGTTGATTGACTAGGCTATGCTAGCGAGTGAAAAAATCTACAATAGATTTGTCCTCATACTGATGTGTGGAATATAGATCAGTTATGGTAACCTTCTTGATGATATTGATAGAGAAATGATCCAAGAAGGCTTGGGCTACCTGATTGAATGAGAATATAGAGTGTTTAGGTAACCCACTATACCAATCTAATGTAGGTCTAGTGAGGGACATGGGAAAGGTTCTCAAAAGCAAGGCATCATCATGAGTGATCAGATAACACCCATGTTTGAACGAATGCAAATGTTGTTGTGGGTCTTCTTTGCTATTGAAATGATTGAATTTAGGCATTTCCCAATGCATAGGGTATGAACAGATAGGAATGGATGGGTGAATAGGCTCATTGTAAATCTCATCATAGGTGAGAGTGTTATGGGAGCCAAAAATTGATGCCTCTAATGTTTGCATCTTTTCCAACATCAATTTAATTAGGTCATTGGTGGGTTGTGATGATTGGATTCCACCTGTAGCACGAGGAGGTTGGTTTTGGGCATATAACGGGGTGGCATTCCGGTGTATGGGGCTGCAATGTAGGGTGGTGGAGAAGAGGGTAGCGAAATAGGGGGTACGTACCCAGAATGAATAATGGATAAAACAAGAGGTTATTGGTAATATGTATATGGGGGTGGAAGGGTCGTGGTGACCCTAGTGGTGATAGGGGATAATTATTGTGGAATAGAAAGGACCACATTATAAAATGGGGTAGGGGTCACCGACACTCTTGGAGGTGCTAATGTAGCTACGGGTATGTGTGAGAATTTAGGGCGAGATGACGTTGTGTTTGGGGTAGTTGTCGAGGGCATGGTGGATGTAACAAGGGCCTTGGAGGTAACATATGTGGTATTCATAGCGGGTATAGGACCTAACTATGAAATTACTGGGGGTAAGGTAGATGCAGGCATCACGAAGCTAGATGGGGCCAATGTGGGAGTGGGTGCAAGATTCGGGGGATAGATATGGGCATGTCATATATCAACTGACCGAGGCATCTCGAGTGGACAAGTGGGAAAGGTAAAACTACAAGGTGACAGGGTTTTGGTCAAGGAGTCATGTAAACTCCTCATCTCTGGTAGTGATAGTAATAGGCTAGATGGGATCCATGGCTGGTGATAAAATGGAAGGTGGTGAAGGACTAGGTGGGAGTGGTTGACAACTAGCATGAAATATGAGTGTGCTTGCTTGTCTTTGGGTCAAGCACCATGTGAACTAGTACTGATCAGGTAGGGCTGCTTCTCTGTAAATGACACAAAGAACAACAAGAACAGGTGAATCTGGTGACAAAAAGTGGATTAAGTACCAAATGGTGGCTGGAATGTGAAATAGGCTAACCAATGTCGGTTAGGGAAAATTGACACGGTGCGGGGTAACGGCATCGCTTGCCATCAGAAAATGACAAAGTGAGTAAACAAGCGAGACAAAAGGTAAAATTTGACTGGTATGTCAAATTTGAAGATGTTTAAAACATTAATGGGAATAATGACAGTGACAGGGGATGTGAAAAGTGGAAGAAAGTGAAGAAAAATTTCCTTGTAAGTAGGTTAGAAAAAGGACTGGAACCGAGCATCGGTTGGGTATAACCGATGGTGGTCGAGGTAACCGATGATGGTTACTATGAAATTGAAATAATGATGAAAGAAAGTGGTTGTGAATTAAAATATGATGTAGAATCAAACCTAGAATTTTGAGAATGATGATGATATGGCCCAGGCACACTCAGGTGAAGCCGAATACACCAGCTATGATGAGGAGCATGCAAGGATGAACAAAAAAATTGTGAACGTGATCTCTCACCTCAAAATGCAAGCCAAGAAGAAACACTAAGAAAATGTGATCCTAGGAGTGCCTTTTCTATTATGTTTGTTTAGCTTATGTTATTTTAGGACTGACACATGAATTGGGAAATAGATTTTTTTGTGAGGATGGCTTCCTACAAAGAAGGAGATCTAAAAGGTGAGGTTTCAAGTATGTTATGGTGGGGGTGGGATTTGCTCAAGTATGAATTGTGTGAGTAACAAGTGGGTGCACATTGTGCTTTGTGATTGTGTGATCACCTACAACCTCTTCTAGGTAGGATATTGTTTAAGAATGTATGTATTTTAAATTCTTTGTGAGGTTTGTTAAGACTCAGAGAAATAGAAAAGGATAGAAGTGCTTTTCTATGATTCATTTGTCAACCATCAGCTGGGCATGACTTCCAACATATAGGTTACCCTCAATTAATGTGAGCTAATGCAATAAATTAGAATGGAATGCACTTATTTTTAAGCCCAAATTGAAATGTGAAATTAGATGACACAATAAGATGAAGAGGAAGAGGGATGCTCTTTCACTACAATTTATAAAACATGAAGAAATTGTTCTTTTTAATTACACCAAAAGAAAAATTTCCTTTAGAGAAAATAGAAAGAAGAGGTGGGTTACAAAGGAAGAAACTTAGTGTACACACTTTTTAGAAGGGAAAAAAACACACCATTTTTTTCCGGGAATGAATGAAATGGAAGGAACCCTGGTTGGGTCCCACCGAGTGTGCCAAAATGTTTCACCTAATTCTTAGATCATTTCTTTGAAGTTTTGACGAACCAGATAGGGTAACGGGCATAGGAGGAATACCTGTTCAAATGTTGGTTGATGGGTTGTTGCACGGGTATGACTTTCAGATCCACACTAATCGTGAGAGATTTTTTTTGGCTAAGAGAAACTACCTATAATGAAAAAAAGACCACCAGAAGGAATTAAACACTATGGGTAGTGAACTACCTAGCGTATGCTAGATCTGGGAAGTATGATACTTCCTAGATGGCTGTCAGTCCATTGTTTTAAACAATTTAATCTTATAAACAATGTAAATCCTATTGTAATTTGAAATGATTTAGGTATCTCACTTAAAATACAATAAGAAATAGATCTAATCTAACAGGCTAAGCTAGAATAGAATCCAAAGGTCAAATGATTGGTTCTAGGTCTCTACAGGTTTGATAGAGGTCTAGGGTAGATCACAGGTGAATGAGGGTGAGATGAAATTAAGTGGGTAGGTCTCTATTCTAGGTTGTGTGGGAAAATACAGAGACTAATGTCGGTCAGGGGTGATCGATGGCGGATCAATGTAACCGGTCAGTGCAATTTATGTAGGATCTAGAAATGTCACAGAACAAGTTGTGGTCTCCTTTGTGATTACACAAAGGACTTTGGTTGGTCGGAATGAGGTATTAGGTGACTAGAGTAGGATTTTGCAAGGTTTTAATGGGTATATGGAGGTGAAAATGTTGGGGAAGGTCAATAGGGGAAAAGTAAATAATGGATGATAAAATGATGATGAAATGAAACAAACCAAGAAAGTATGATGTTATACTTACTTGGATTCTGGTTCTGAATGCCTGTGTGTGAGGGATGGAGGTGTTGATGAGGGGTTTAAAGGCTGCAAGTGATCACCAACTGAAGAAAATATTCTACATGGGTTGTATGCACACTCCTATTTGCTTGGATAGATCAAATCATGGCTAGGATTGTTGTGCAAGAGAAGATGCTCAATCTCCTTCCCTTCATGTGGGTTTTCACTAGAATTTGTTCTTTGAAGATGCGTTATTTCTCACAGATGTTTTTTCTTTTCAACCTTCTCCAAATGTTTTCCAACCTTGAGAATAAGGTATTTTATGGATTAAAAGGGTTACCCATAGTGGTCCTGGATTAACCGGTAATGGTTAGGGTTAACGGCGTCGATCAAGACAGATTTCCTAGGTTTACTAAACTAGGGTGATCCTCTTGATTTCCTGGATCTTGTGTCATTATCCACGGATTTAATCGGGAGCTTCTTGTGAGCATGCGGGAATGTGGTTAGAGGGAATGTAGGAATTGATTTTTAGGGTTTGGGTAAGTCTTAGTTAGTTATGAAAACTTGCTAAGAATAGGTCTTAGGTTGAGTTGGCTTGGTGAGGTGTCTAAGTGAACTATATGTGTGGATATTATTTAAATAAGATATTTAAATAATAAATATAGTGAGGATAATGAATTAATTTAATTAAATTAATATTAGTGGGGTGAAGGGGGTCATGGCTAGGTAAATGTAATAAAGGGTGCTTATTGGTTGAGGTACGAAAGGGGAGTGTGACCTAATTTTAGTGTCTACATTTTTCCCCTTTTTGTTGCGTAGCTTGTATTGGTAAGTGCTAACAAAAATAAGATGTGGTTGCCCCATGTGTGGGTGAAGGTGATCCCCCTCAAACTAGGAACTGACAAGGTAACAGGCTGAAGTGGTGAGTGGTTTGATAAAAGGAAAATGTGAGGAAAAGGTAGGTTGGCACGAGGGAAAAGGGTGAAAGGTCTACTCGGGAAATCTAGGTAATGGGTCAGGGTCAAAGGTAGCAACAGTCAAACGCATGCACACATATAAACTACAACACGCTACTGGGTTAAAGAGTAGGCAAACTCTACATCGTCTAAGGTCGATAAGTTTATCCAGACAAGGTTGAAGTGAATCCAGTATCCAAGATATAGGATATGGTCGGGAAACACAACTAATCATCTAAGCGATCATATTATTATAAGAAAATATGCAAACATACTCACAAGAAATAAGTTGAAAAATCTAAAAATTCATGAGAATACAACCTTCCTATCCATGACAGAGCCCAAGAATGTTGAAGAAAATATAGAAGATCAGCATTCGGTGAAAGTAATGAATGACGAACTTGATAAAATTGAGAAGTGTGAGACTTGGGAGTTAGTTCCTAGACCCAAGGAAAAAAATGTTATCAACATTAAATGGTTTTTTTAGAAATAAGATGAATGAAGATGGAGTCATCACTAGAAATAAGGCATGGGTGGTTTGTAAAGGATATAATCAAGTGGAAGTGTTATCCAAAATTCAGCCCCCCAAGGTAATTTTGATAACATGCATCAGATTATTCAATCGAGAAATTATATTGATTTAAGGCCCAAAATCATGTTTTAGGGGCCCTCTACTTCTTTCTAACTCTTTGTCCAAGAAGAAAACCCAAGCAAGTTTTAAAAATGTGAAAGCCAAGCTTGGAACCAAAATACAGAGAAAATCAGCTAAGTCCTAGCCCAGGCAACACTTGGGATAGTTGGGACGTCGGGGCGTGAATCGGCCGAAAGGCCGCCAGGCGGTCTGCGCAGCATCCGGGATAGTTGGGACATCGGGACGCGCGGGGCGCGAAAAGCCGAACCGGCCAAAAAAATGAAGAAAATTGCCTAAGTCTTGTTTCACGCGGTCTGGGACAGTTGGACCAAAAGTACGCAGCAGGGACGCGGATCGGCCGGTTTGGCGCAAGTCAGTCCATTTAGGCGGTTCGAAGAAATTTGTCCAGTGTAGTCCGGGACCATTGGGAAAAAGTACGTGGAGGATGCGAACCGGCTGGTTTGGCGAAATAAGGGAAATTTCATGGGACACCCGGGACAAAAGTACGCACAAGACACAAAGAGCCGAAAGAGTGAGAGCGAATGGAAATGTGCCACGTGTCTTCACCGTAAAGAGGGACAAGGAAGCCCGAATCAGGTGGTTCAGAGAAATTTGTCCCAGGCAGTTTGGGACAGCCGGGCCAAAGGGACGCGAGGGACGCGAAGAGCCGAAAGAGCCGCCAACGAATCAAAGTAGGACACGTGTCCTAAGGTGGGGAGTTCGGAGCCAGGGAAAGACTTAGGAAAAATTGACAAAAGTCTTGGGCCAAAAAATTTCAAAGGGCAAGGTTTGAAGGGTCGGCCCGAGCTAATAGACACAGGACACATGTCCTAAGGTGGGAGAGTTCAGATCTCGGGGAGAGTTTTGAAAACTTAGCAAAGTTTTGGCCCAAAACTAAAAGGTAAGGGTTTTCCCTGCGCCCCTGTCAACAAACCAAATGATGCCACGTGTCCCAAGTGGCGGGGTGCGAGGAAAAATGGAAAAAATTTCATTTTTATAAAAAGTCAAAACTTTCAAAGGAAAACCCATGGAAAGGGAAGGAGAGAGAATTTCTCATCCAATCAGTGCCTGACACGTGTCGTCAAGTGGCAGAGCGTGGGAAAAATTCAAAATTTGTTTTGGCCTGTTTTTTCCCTAAATCTTTAGATCGCCATAACTTTCGATCCAGAGCTCAAATTTTCACATTCTTTATATCAATGGAAATCTGGTGAAGTTCTCTACATAATTCTAGGGTCAATCTTGAATTTTGGTATAGTTTGGAGAGAAAATCAAGAAACATCTCTACGCGCATGTGGTAATGGCTAGAAGCGGCGTTTCAACAACTAGTTTTAATGCGAAATGGGTCGCATTCTTCTCAAAGACTGACCAAAAATGTCGGGGATGGGTGCATGTAAGGATACCCATGTTGTTTTAATGCATTTTTATTCAATGAGGAATGGATCCCATGATTTTTATGTTTTCTCTCTCCTGGGCTCAACCCATGCATTGTAAAAAGCTAGATTTGGCTCATTTTTAGTGGTGGTTCATCTTTTCAGCTCTGCCCTCCCTTCTTTTCTTCTTTAGGGTTAAAAATGGAGTTCAAACCTCCTCCCTGCTCTGTAATGGCATTTTTCCTTTTACTATTGAAATGATGTTCTGTGCAAACTTCTGAAGCAACAAAAACGTGTTTTGTGATGCATCTGTCCATCCTTGCTCATTTTCACTTGTTTTCTTCTTTCCTCTCTTCATTGCTAGGTATTTGTGCACGTTTGAATGTTCATTACAAGTTTGGAGCTGTGTTCATGGAGTTTTGGGACATTTTCTGTGTGAAATCTATCCTTGGGCCTGTGATGCATCTATCCATCCTTCCCATCGCTCACCTCTCCTTGTTCCATGGTAGTTTTGATAGATGTTCAACATTTTCCTTCTCTGGTGTATCACCATTTTAGTGTAGGCTCTATTTTTCCCTTTTTTCTCTCTCTCTCTGTCTCCTTGGCATGGTTAGATTAGGTTTAGATTAGCTTGCCTGCACTGGAATAGCTTATGGCAGGTAGTTTAGGAAGAGGAACCAG
The DNA here is from genome assembly GCA_018340775.1 of Taxus wallichiana var. yunnanensis. Taxonomy (NCBI): domain Eukaryota; kingdom Viridiplantae; phylum Streptophyta; class Pinopsida; order Cupressales; family Taxaceae; genus Taxus; species Taxus wallichiana. The sequence continues at coordinate 582,424,872 of CM031237.1, read as the reverse complement.
CCTTCTCTGGAGATTCCTTTCTCATTTTCACGAGTCCCACACTCAAAGAAAGGATTCAATGTTGTGCAATCATCTTTGGATGCCGAGTGATCAACCTAGAAATCTGATCAACATCCGGGAAGTCTTTGTGATTTTGCGATATGATTTTGGCACGCCGGGTGGGACCTTAGAGGTCTTCCACTTCATCTTTTGCAGGTTGGTGTGTTCCTGTGAAGATTTCAGCCTTTGGAGGCACTTGCAAACACATCTGGTGACTCCATCTGATCAGCAACCCATTTCTGAAGTTGTAGACCTATTTTTCATCCATTCCCATCCATATTTCTTTCCATCTCTTTCATTCTTTTCCATTCCATGAAGTTGTGCAATCATGACTTCATTTCCATCATGGAACTCACATTTACAACAGCAGCAATGTTTCCCACCTCCAACATGTTTTTTAAATCCTCCAAATCAGCATTTTGAACAAAATAAAAATCAGCATGCATACCCATATGAGCAGCAATGCCAAAATCAGTTTGGCTATGAAGCTTTCCAAGAGCAAGAGTATGCATATAATGAAGACAATCAGATGCAAGATGCTGGTCTGTTGGAGAAAATCCAAAAGATGGAGGTAAAGATGGTGTATTCAGAGCAACAACCCAAATGAGAGCTTTCAGAATTGGTTGCAGGACTCCTTGTCCATGGGGAGGCCCTTTTCCAAGACACTTCAGCCCTCAGGAGAAGCTAGACTTCATGATGAAGATGCTGCCCCAACTTACACAATGGATAGCAGAAATAGAGGCCTATACACTTGTTGTTGAACAACCTTGTCAATGGGTAAGTTCTACACCATCATCTGGTCTTTCTCTTCCCATTACTCAAGCAACACCATCTCATTTGGAATTGCAAATTTTAAAATCTCCATCTGCTGTCCCAAATGTTGATCCCATGTCTCCACTGTCAGTCTTCCACCACACCTCAATTTTTCTTTCCTTTTTCCTTCCAAACAGTCATCCCCTCCACAAAAGCTAAAAGAAATACACTCTCCTCTAAAGAAACAAGAGTTTCTACCTCCACCACCACAAAAAATTGCCAAATCAATTGAGTTACAACCCACCCCTCCTCTTGCATTCCCAATTCCATGTGGGGAAGAAGAAATTGCAAAAATTGGCCATGAAGGACAACAAGAAGAGGAGCCCAACAGAAAAGAAATGACAGACAACTTGAGGGTTTGGGCTGCCAAATTTGGGATGACAAAGATCCCCTTGATGGTCAAACCTACAGAAGAGGCTAAGGTTGAACAAATGGTGGTTAAGACTGATTTTGTGGCAGCAGAAGAAGAGCAAAAAGAAGAAGTAGATCAGCAGTCAGTTTGCTCAGAAAGTAGTGTCCATGTTGGCACTCTATTTAAAGGAATGCTGATTCAATTCAAGTTGCACAATCAGCCATAAAGGAAGAAAGCTCAGAAGAAGATCTTGCAGTCCCAACTTGTCCTCTAGAGCAGCAGATTGAAGAGTTTGACTTGAAAAACTTCATGCTAGAGGAAGAGTTCAATCAAGAGCAAGATTGTCTTCAAACATTGGAGGAAGGAGAAGCTGCTCCAAATCCAAAAGAAGAGGAGCACATTCTAGTTGTGGAGGAGAAAATTGCAGATCCAAGGGCTTTGAGCACAAAGTAGGCTACAGGAGAACCTTCAGTTCTTCTTTCTACTTCACCTCTCTCAAGTTCTAGTACTGAAGAGGAGTTTGATCTCTCAAACTCAATGTTGGAGGGTGAAAGAAACCATGGTGGTCAAGTTGCAGATCAAGAGAACACCATGGGAGAGATTGAACATTTGCAGCAGGACAGCCATGAGGTAGTTTATCTGTCAGATTTGGAGGACTGTTTTGATGGAGAAGAGCCGGTTGAGTTTCCACCATTCTCTCTTTCATCATCCATCTTATAACACTTTGGAAGTCTGCTTTGTCATGAAGGAGAACATTCATTTGCAATACTTTGCATCTTATAGCAGTTCTTTGGAATCAAGATTGGAAGATTTAAATCTTTCATGTTCTTCATTGGGGAAAAGAAAGGACAGAGGAATTTCACCATTTCTTCCACACCATCCATTCATTAAGGTCTACAAGAAGACTCCATTTTTGGAGTTGAAAATCAGATTTATGGGCATACTCAATGGATCAAACCTTTCCCAATCAAGTATTTGGCGTCATTGGAGCCAAAGGAGAAGCCACAACCAATCATGCTTGCTTCTAAGCATGAGGATGAGCTACAAAGTACCAAGGATCAGTTGTCATACCTCTTCAATCCAAATGTAGAGCAACTAAAAGAGGTATTGAATTTTCCTTCAGCTGATACCTTGATGATTTGGGTGGAAGACCAGCTTCTTGTTGATTTTCCACTCATCCTAATAGCCATGATCAGCTCCAAATCAATTGCATGGCTGCCACTTTTGAGAAAGGGAAGCTATTTCTCACAACCAATTGTAGGGGGTTTTTAGCTTGCCTTTGCTTCCCATTAGAATAGAGTAGGCGGGTTTGTTTGCTTTGGTAGAAGAAGTGCTTGTGCACACTTTGCATGTTCCATTTGGAGCATGTATGATTTTCAATTACGTACATAGTTTTTGTGGTGCTGGTTTTGCTCTTGCAGTCCATTTCAGTGGCATTTTGGTGAGAACGACTCCATTTAGTGGGTTTCCAAGTGGCTCGAGAGAGGAGGTTTTTCAAAGATCGGATCAGTTTCAGTTATAACTCATGACTCCATACCCAATTGATTGCTTCAAGCTATTGATCATTCATCTAGTAGGCAGATAACTTATTTGAGTCACCAAAAGCTGTTATCCAAAATTCACCCCCAAGGTAATTTTGATAACATGCATCAAATTATTCAATCCGAGATAGTATATTGATTTAAGACCCAAAATCATGTTTTTAGGGCCCCCTCTCGCTTATTTCTAACACTTCTATCCAAGAAGAAAACCTAGCAAGTTTTAAAAATGTGAAAGCCAAGCTTGGAACTGAAATACAGAGAAAATCGGCTAAGTCCTAGCCCAGGCAGCACTTGGGACAATTGGGACGTCGAGGCAGAATCGGCCGAAAGGCCGCCAAGTGGTCTGCGAAGCATCCGAGACAGTTGGGACATCGGGACGCACGGGGCATGAAAAGCTGAACCAGATGAAAAAATGAAGAAAATTACGTAAGTCTTGTTTCGTGTGATCTGGGATAGTTGGACCAAAAGTACGCGGGGCCTTGATCGGCTAGTTTGGCTCAAGTCAGTCCATTTCGGGTGGTTCGGAGAAATTTGTCCCAGGCAATCTAGGACAGTTGGGACAAAAGTACGTGGAGGACACGAGCCAATTGGTTCAGCCAAAACAAGGGAACTTTCATCCGGGACACCGAGACAAAATTACGTGTGGGACGTGAAGAGCCAAAAGAGTTGAGAGCGAATGGAAATGTGCCATGTGTCTTCACCGTAAAGAGGACAAGGAAGCCCGAATCGGGCGGTTCGGAGAAATTTGTCCCAGGTAGTTTGGGATAGTCAGGCCAAAGGGATGCTAGGGACACAAAGAGCCGAAAGATCCACCAACGAATCGAGTAGAACACATGTCCTAAGGTGGGGAGTTCGGAGCGAGGGGAAAGACTTAGGAAAATTTGACAAAAATCTTGGGCCAAAAAAATTTCAAAGGGCAAGGTTTGAAGGGTCGGCACAAGCTAATAGACATAGGACACATGCCCTAAGGTAGGGGAGTTTGGAGCTCGGGGAGAGTTTTGAAAACTTAGCAAAGTTTTGGCCCAAAACTAAAAGGTAAGGGTTTTCCCGCCCCTGTCAACGAACCAAATGATGCCATGTGTCCCAAGTGGCGGGGCGTGGGGAAAAAATGGAAAATTTCCCTTTTTATAAAAAGTCAAAACTTTCAAAGGAAAACCCATGGAAAGGAAGGAGATAGAATTGCTCATCAATCAGCGCGACACGTGTCGTCCAAGTGGCAGAGCGCGGGAAAAATTCAAAATACGTTTTGGCTTGTTTTTGCCCTAAATCTTCAGATCACCATATCTTTCGATCCAGAGCTCGGATTTTCACGTTCTTTATATCAATGGAAATCTGGTGAAGTTCTCTACATGATTCTAGGGTCATTATTGCATTTTGGTTTAGTTTGGAGAGAGAAAATCAAGAAACATCTCTTGCGCGTGGTAATGGCCAGAACTGACGTTTCAATAACTAGTTTTAATGTGAAATGGGTCGTATTCTTCTCCAACACGGCCAAAAATGTCAGGGGATGGGTCTGTAAGGATTCCCATGCTATTTTAATGCATCTACATTCAATGAGGAATGGCTCCCACGCTTTTTACATTTTCTCTCTCCTGGGCTCGACCCATGCATTGTAAAAAGCCAGATTTGGCTCATTTTTAGTGGTGGTTCATCTTTTCAGCTCTACCCTCCCTTCTTTTCTTCTCTAGGGTTGAAAATGGAGTTCAAACCTCCTCCCTTGCTCTGTAATGGCATTTTTCCTTTTACTATTGAAATGATGTTCTGTGTAAACTTCTGAAGCAACAAAAACGTGTTTCGTGATGCATCTGTCCATCCTTGCTCATTTTTCACTTGTTTTCTTCTTGCCTCTCTTCATTGCAGGTATTTGTGCACATTTGAATGTTCATTACAGATTTGGAGCTGTGTTCAAGGAGTTTTGGGACATTTTCTGTGTGAAATCTATCCTTGGGTCTATGATGCATCTGTCTATCCTTCCCATCGCTCACCTCTCCTTGTTCCATGGCAGTTTTGATAGATGTTCAACATTTTCCTTCTCTGGTGTATCACCGTTTTAGTGTAGGCTTGTTTTCCCTTTTCTCTCTCTCTCTCTCTATCTCCTTCTCCTTGGCATGGTTAGATTAGGTTTAGATTAGTTTTCCTGCACTAGAATAGCTTGTGGTAGGTAGTTTAGGAAGAGGAACCAGCCTTCTCTGGAGATTCCTTTCTCATTATCACGAGTCCCACACTCAAAGAAAGGATTCAATGTTGTGCAATCATACTGGATGCCGAGTGATCAACCTAGAAATCTGATCAACATCTAGGGGTCTTGTGATTTTTCACTAACGGGAAGGAGTAGACTTTAAAGAGACTCTTGCACCTATGACAAGAATGGAGGTAATTATAATTTAATTATCTATAGTAGCTTTAAAGGATTCAATTTTTATTAGATGGATGCAAAGTCAAAATTCCTAAATGACACCTTAGAGGAGGAGGTTTACATAGAGCATCCAAATGTTTTTATACTCACATATAAGCATGATTATATATGAAAAAAAAATAAAGTACTCTATGGATCAAAGAAACCCCTAAAGCATGGTATGCAAGGATAGATAAATACCTCATAGAAAAAGGATTCAAGAGAGGAGATGTTGACACTAATCTATATGTCAAGAATGAAAATGGGCACTAGATGATAGTGATAGTCTATGTAGATGACATTATATTTTTTAGCACAAAAGAGATCATGGAGAAAGGATTTGTAGAAGCTATGAAATAATAGTTTGATATGTCAATGTTGGAAGAGTTGACATACTTTCCTCATTTGCAAGTGATCTAATCGGTAGATGACATATTTATAACACAAGAAAATTACATCAAGGACGTGTTGAAAAAGTTTCATATTGAATATTACAAATAAGTGAGAACTCCCATTATAACATGATTCAAAGTGACCAAATAATATGATGCTCCAAAAGTGGATCAAATATTGTATAGGTCTTATATAGGAAAATTTCTCTATACCATAGCCTTTAATCCTGACATCATATAGGAAGTTGGATGAGTAGGAAGATATCAAACTGATCCAAGAGAAATTCATATGAATTTTGTCAAAATAATCTTTACATACCTCAAAGGCACTTTTTCTTAGGTTTATGATACCCAAGGAGTAAATACTTCAGTCTAAAAGCATACATAGATGTTTATTGGGTGGGAAATATGGATGACGAAATAACACTACTTTGGTTGGGTTTTTATAGGTGAATGTCTTGTGTCTTAGATGAGTAATAAGTAATCCTCTATAGCATTATATACTTGTGAAGTATAATTTTTTTATTATTGGTAAATAGTTTTTTGAAAGGGACTATACCCTTGTATACAAAAAGGGGGGCCTAGAAGCCAGAATAGGAGTGAAAAACATAACAAGAAGGATCAAGATCTAGATAAGACGTAAAAACCAGTGTAACCAAAGAGTAGTTATCCCAAAATAGCCAACCAGTTCGAAAACTGCAAAAGAGTAGCAAAAAAATAGCAACAAAACAGCAAAACCACGACAGAAGTCAGCAAGAACAACGCAGATCCACAATTATTTCTTGGCGGCTTTGGCAATTTTGGATTTGATATTCTACCAGGAGGTGAACATAGCCAATGCCATCATGTGAGTAGGGTCAGTAGTATCCAGCTGTTGAATGGTTTGTTTTCTTTCTTTTTCCGTTCCCCAAAGAGTAGCTAGTATGCCGCTGAGATTAGAGACGCAGCGAACGTGCTGCTCAATAAACTCCTCAATTGCATTAAAAATAGCCATATTATAATCATGGCGAGTCTTGGTTTTCCAAGTCTATTGTCCAGGGAGTAAAGTTTTTTGTAGATATCTTCCATCTGATTATTGTCAATATCAGCCTCCTCCTCCTTCATTCTCTTACCTTTTTGCTTAGATAATTGTTTTACTTCCTCTTTCAGCAGCAACATGTCAATTTCTAATGCTTCCAGACTTTTAATGGAGCTCTCAGCATGTGTCTCCTAAGAACCCATCTTGCTAATGTATTATACTTGTGAAGTATAATAAATTATAGCTTCTATATGTCTTATACAAGTGCTATAGATGAGACAAACATTGAAATACTACAAAGTGGAGTATGAAGGAACCATTCCTATCTATTGTGACAACATAAGTATAATTAGTGTATTCGGGAACCTAGTAATGCATTCCAAGAAAAAAACATTCCTATCAAGTACCACTTCTTGAGATATCAAGTCAAGGATTGTAAAGTTAAACTTTAATATGTGCCTACAAAATATAAACTAGCACACCTTTTGATAAAACCATTACCAAGAGCAACATTTTAACATTTGAGATAGAAATTGGGAGTTGTGCATGCTCCTAAAATTCATTGAAGATAGTCTAGTAAAGGGGGACTAACCATAATTTCTATAGCTCGAGAAATGAGAATAATGTGCATGGACATAGGGGAGAATGGTTCTTGAATATATATCTTTGTCATTAATTGCAAAAGGGGGAGAATGAAAAGGTGAAGGAGGGTTTTTCCATCAATGACAAAGAGGGAATTTTTGAAAAAGTTATCATTGATGTCAAACAAGCTTGAGGATGGTCTTGAGAAGGCATATCACTATATTGTATTTTTTCCTTACGTCTTGCATTATAGTGTCTCACCTTTGTGATTCAAAGTCTTGTCATGGGTTCAACGTCGAGCATGGATTCATCATGATGTCATGAGTTCGTTAGTAGTATAGTGTGTCTCTCAAGGAGTCAAGCATGGTAATTTAGTTATACTTGTGTGTATATCAATCCCAATCCTTATATCACAATCTTGAAGTTAAAATTGTGTGTCTCCTTGCAATTTATGTGTCTCTAAGGGCTAGGGAGTGGTTGGTTTAGGAGTATGTTGATGCATTTCTTAAGAGTATCTCAAAGTCCCAAGGTAGAGTGATATTTTGAAACTACTTGGTGTTTGGTATGGAGGTAAAATGTGTCAAAAGTGTCATTTAAGGTTCCTCATAGGTGTAAGAGTGGTCTCTCGGTGGTCATCTGGTCACATTTATTGTTCGAAGTGGAAAACAAGCTAAACTAGGCCTAGTGCAAAGGCCTATTTCTAATAGACCATGGTGTATGATTATAAGAAGGTATGATATGTATGTTCCAAGCTTATGAAGGATGAAGAATCATTTTTGAAGGTATTTAAAGATGTAAAAATCTAGAAATATGGGTTTTGAAGATTGAAGGAGACCTAGTGTAAATGAAGGTTGATAATATGCCTAGTAATCATATGCAAGTGAGATGGGATAAGAAAATTCGGAAGGCATCATGAAAAATCAACCATGGGATATGGTAGAGGAGTGAGTCCTTATTGTAAGATAAAAAATTCAGGTTCGAAAGTGAAAATCAAGAGTGTAAAGCCAATTTCTTAAATACCACATTTTTAGAAGGCTAATTTGAGCACCTCAGATTCTTAGCAGTTGTGGTAAAGTGAAAAGGCTACTTTAGATAATTCATAAGAGAAATTTTTAGAGGAAATTTGGGTAAAAAGATACTTCAAAATTTCTAAGCTCATAATATTATGAATTTGGAATGTTCTATCTATTCTTCTTAGTTATTTTCATGTAATCCTCAACTTTAATTTTTGGAGGTAGAAGAAATATGAAAAATATGGACATAAAATGTATTGGGAAAGTGTTTTTTATGCTTTTTACATGAAAATTACTCCCAAGGGGTCATGAAAAACAAATTGTGCAAGTACAAGTGGGACTATATGGAATATAAACACTCAAGTTTCAAAAAAATTGTAGGTAAATGTTTATGCTAGGTGCTTCATGAAGAAACTTTTGGTGCTCCAGATAGATCATGATGTTTCCTAAGTGCTCACAAAGTTATTAAGGAAAGGTATGCGAGAAAAATTTAAGTAAAGTTGAAGTTATATTATCTACTACTAGAAGGTATGTGCACACTACAACCAGTATTGAGTTTTTGTGTAAGTGCTTGTATGAAAACATGTTTTTAAAGCTTAGAATGGTTAACCACATATTATACAAGCCTAGGATGATCTGATGGAGTCAAAAATATGCTTATATGAAGTGAGATGAGGTCTCAAATCTTGGTTTTTTCCAAGCTGTGAAAGTGGTATGTTCAGAGGGGTGATAACTTAGGTTGAACTAGTACTTCTCTCTTAATAAATCATACATTCAAGTCCTTGTAATGTTTTACAAAATTCTAGTGAATTAACCATTCACTTGCAGTTCTATAAAAATGAATGAAAAAGTGGTTTAAGCCTTCAAACTTCATGCTAAGGTCTGGTGTGACCAAACCCTTGTTATGCTGATTTTGAGAAAATGAGGTTGTTTGATCCTACTGAAATGTTACTACATAATAAAATGGTCCTTTGAAGTTTCATAATTCTCATAATGTTCTTGAAAGATGTTTTTATAGTCATGGTTGAGTAATAATGTGCATGGTTACTTCAAATTTCTCAAATTTGTAAGATTGTGTAAATAAAAATAATGTATGTTTAGTCTTAGAGCTTCTTGTAATGGAGTATTCCTATGATGAATTGATCTCTTAATCATGTTAAATGATAATATTCTCATTTTTAATCATCCTCAAGATGTGAATATGTTTAATTCCCATCCTTGGTCAAGTGACATGCTTTTGGTTGACTAAGACTAAAGTGTAGTTTGAGATGAAAATTTGAAACAACAAAGTGACCAAAATGTTCCATCTCTCTTCTTTTTTATCTTCATATACTATAATTGTTGATGAGAGGCCCCTACAACCCTCATAAACATTTCAAAAGTTTAAAATAATATTGTATGTGTGACTAGTCTTTATGATCAAACTACGGTGATCCCTTTTAGCATCTATCTTGTCTACATGATTCAAAATGAAGAATGTGAAAAAAATAATGAAGGTAGAAGAATGAGGTATTAATAAGGATGTTTTGCAAAGGATTTTTACTCCTTGGAAGATGATCTTGAGTTATATCAGATTGATAAAGTGTACAAATTAGTTAAAATCCTAAAGATGTTCCTGTAAAAGCTCCTAATGCACTCTTTTATTCTAAAATGAAGGATATAAGGAGAATTTTGAAGTGTAAAGTTTGAAATGAGATTACAAATCTTGGTGTAAGGTGCATGTAATGTGTGTTCATTGTGTAACTACTCTATAAAGGTTGTCACCACTAAAAGACAAATGTTTTCTTAGTGAAGGAACAAGACAAAAATGATAAAAATGTTACAAATCCAGGTATCTCTGATTTGATTGAAATATCATAAGTAATGACCAGATGTCAAATACTTAAAAGTACTTCTTATTAGCCTAATTTTCCAAAAAATAATCTTCCAAATCCCATGAGACAAGAGACAAGATTGAAAACTATCAGAAGTACTTGAAGAGGAAGTTTAGAAGACAAACAGTCACCTCTATATGTAGTTAAGGGAGTTATATTCAAATCAAATATAAATAAAGATGAATACCCATCTGTATGATTAGGATGGTTACTTATAAAGCTTATTTTTCGAGTTTGAATGTGCATGTTACAAAGATAATAATTTGTGTGCACTAACTTGTGAGATAGGTGAAAAGGTGATGAAGAAGAGCTAAAACTAAGATCACAATATATTAATGTAAGAAAATATGAAGAATGTGGTAAAAATGAAGTAATGGAAGCCTGAGTTGTAGGTCATAAAGTTGGAAGTGGGTGCTTCCATTGCAAGTATGTGATTTCAAACTCAATCAAGTAGGTTCTTTGTTGTGAATTGAAGTGGGTGCTTCAAAACTGAAGTAGGTGCTTTAAGATCAATGTAATTGGTATAGAATATTTGTTCTTGATATTTATTTGATCCTTATGGGGTTTTTTTCCTTATTATGTTTCCTACCTAAATTCTTGTGTCCTTATGTGTTCTTAATTTATTCTCTCATGATTGTATGATTTTGATTGTTCTATGGTTAAATGGAATTTGTTGAATTTGGTATTGATTGCTAAGTAAAAATTTACAATTTTTAAAGGGAACTGATTCACCCCCTCCCCTCTCAATGCTTTCATGTTTAAAAATTGGTATCAAAGCAGGTATCTTTAAGAGAAATCCTAACCACTTCAAGGATATCCTTCTTACCAAAACATGGATAACAGTCAAGGTCTCTCCATAACCAAGTCACCTATTTTAGTAGAGTTAATTACACCTTTTGGAGTGTCAAGATAATTGTATATCTTAAATATATTATACATGATATATGGGTAGCAGTTTAAAATGGATACACGGTGCCTAGTACACCTATCACTTGAGTAATTGAAAAACAAGATCATGAGAAAAACACAAGAGCCATGAATGCCATACTTTATGGAATATCTAAGAAAAATTTAATAATGGTCACGCACTATAAAACTACCAAGAAATGTGGGAAAAATTAAAAACCATATATGAGGGAGATGAGAAAGTAAAAATTTCTGAATTACGAGACCTATAGAACTCAATTTGAAGGCTTAAAAATGAAAGAGGATGAGAGTATTGCTTCATAAATGAAAAGAGTTAATGAAGTGACAAACATGATAATAGCGATAGATGAAAAGTAAAAGGAATATGTAATTGTCTAGAAAGTATGAATATGCTAACTTCTAAATATGATTCAAAAGTATCAGCTATTGAGGAATCCAAGGACATAACCAATCTAACCTTAGATGTAGTTCATCGTATCTTAAGCACATATGAGTAAATAACCTTGGGAGAAAAATTAGGTAATAAATTATTTGACTTCATAGATGAAAAGAAACAAATACAAGGAGGAGAAAAGAAAAATAATAATCTAATATAGAAATTTATGATGAGAAGATAGAGGCCTTGTTTATGAGAAAACACGAAACATTTAGGTAAATATAAAGGAAAAATTACCTTTAAATATTTCAATTATGGCCATGTATATCACTTTGCATCAAAGTTACCTCACAATAACAAAGAGGAGAAGGATTAACATGAATAAAAAGGTAAGAGACATATCAAACACAAATATAATTTCAAGAAGGAAAGAGGTAATTTTAAAAATCAAAAGAAATCTCTACTCAAGGAGGGTTCAAGTTCAACTGAATCAAGTGATTTAAGTAGTTATGAGAGTGATAAGGATGAATCCTATGATTAAACCTTGTTCATGTCCTTTGAAACATCACATGAATGTAGCTCTAGAGGTAAAAATCAAGTTGAAGTTGAAGACTCAAATTAATAAGGTCTTTTTGTAGACCTTGAAGATGAATTGGTGAGTTCTCTTGAAGAGTTGAAACTATCTAGAAATAAGTACCACAAACTGAAATCCAAGTTGAAGGACTATGAGGAGAAAATTATTATCTATGAAAATAAACTTGGCATGAAGGATACGAGAGGAGGAAGGTGAGATAAAGGAATTTAAATCTCAACTAGAATTGATATCACTTTCATTCACATCTAAAAAGGAAACATTCCTAAGACTCAAATCAGAAATGGAACTTATAAAGACTGAGATGGATCATATGTGAAGCAACGTGGATTTTTTTGAAATTTTTACAAAAACACACATGACCTAAGCTGACATTCTAAGAAGCTAAAGTCATACAAGATATAAAATAGTTTTAGGATACATAGAGGACAAAAAAAGATGTTGGAAAAAATGGTCAGTATAATGGAAAGAGTACTCTAGAAAAATATCACACCACCAACAAGAAGTTCAACAATGATTCCAAGAAATGGAATAAATCCTTTAGATAAAAATCCTTGAGAAAAATTCCTTTAGGTAATCCCATGTAATCAGGTACTCGACTCCTTTTATGGTTATTATTTTTATGGAAGATGTTTTGTCATAAAGCTATCAGGTGTAAAAAAATTCTAAAGTACATGGTAGGCATTGTGATTCACAAAATATGAGAAGAAAAATGGGTTTAATATTTTAAATTTTTCAAAATAATAAACACATTACAAAGACATATAGTCGTAATCCTATGAGAAAAGATGGAAAGGTCTATGTAGTAAATTTTGATCCTACAAAGAAGAAAGAAAAAAATATGATATCCCAAACAACATTTCATGTTCAAGATGAAGGAATGATATGGTATCTTGATAGTGGCTGCTTTATTCACATAACATGTGATAAAACAATTTCATCTCTCTAACCATGAATGCCTCAGGAGCTGTTAGATTTGGAGACAACAATTCAGCTAATATTGTTGGTAAGGGATCATTAAGCCTAGATAATGGAAAATCAGTCACTGAAAATGTGTTATATGTGGAATGTCTCGAAGAACAATATACTAAGTGTCAGAAAATGTGTAAGCAAGGATATACATTATTTTTCCATGACAAAGGATGTTACATCATAGAAAGAAAGGCAAACTAGAATATTGGAAAATATGAGAGAAATAAGAATAATATGTATGTGCTAAAGGAATTATACAAAGAAAAGTGCTTTACCACTCAAGAATACTATAGTTGGCTTTGGCATAGAAGGCTTGGGCAGTTGAATTTTGATAAACTTTTCAAAATCAGCTCAAAAGGATGTGTTAGAAACATGCAAAGGATAATCAAACAAGATGATAGAATTTATAAGGTTCATCTTCATGGAAAACAAAACTAGGAGAATTTTTAAATCAAAGTAATATTTTGTATCAAGGCCTTTAGAATTAATACACACTTATCTTGTTGGTCCCACAAGAACTCAAAGAATACAAGGAGATAAATATTTTATGTTGCTGATTGATTAATACAAAAGGACGACTTGGGTTTCATGTCTGAAAGAAAAATGGAAGCATTAGACAGATTCAAGAACTTCAAAGCCTTGGTTGAAAATGAAAAGAATAAAAATATCAAATGCTTGAGATCAGACAGAGGTGGTAAGTTTTTTTTTCCAATGAGGTTGATGCCTTCTATAAAGATAATGGAATCAAGAGACAATTTTCATCAGCTAGGACACTCAAAAAAATGGGTTGGTTGAGAAAAAAATAAAACAACTCAATAAATATCTAGGACAATATTGAACGAATCTAAAATTTCAAATGGTTATTAGAGAGAGGCATAATGTACAAGTATATACATCTTTTATAGGGCACAAATAAGAGTGAATAGAAAAAAAGACACCATATGAGCTTTGGAAGGAAATGTTAACAAATTTTAAACATCTCAAGGTGTTTAGGAGTAAATCATACATTAAGAGATATGAGGATATTCTAGGAAAATTTTATTCTAGATGTGATGAAGGGATATTTATAGGATATTCAGCGGTGAGTGTAGCATGTAGGTGTTATAATAATGGGCTCCAAAATATATTTGAGATCACTAAAGTCAAATTTGATGAATCATATCCTTTGAATATCAAACCTCAACCTAAAAAGTATGAAGAAGATGCAGAATAAAAACTTCCTTTCATATAATTTCAAGAAGATGGTAATAGAAATAAATATCTCATGAAGAAGTTGATGAAGAATAAGAGATACCTGATAAAAATACACCTTAAAGGTAGGTCTAGAAGGATTATCCAAATGATAATATTTTTGGAAGCAAACAGCAGGCATACTCACAAGAAGTAAGTTTAAAAATATGAAAAATCATGAGAATACAACCCTCCTATTAATGTTAGATCCTAAGAATGTTTAGGAAGCTAGAAAATATTAGCATTGGGTGAAAGAAATGAGTGAGGAACTTGATCAAATTGAGATGTGTGCGACATGGGAGCTAGTTCCTATACCCAAGAAAAAAATGTTATCACCAATAAATGGGTTTTTAGACAGAAGATGAATGAAGATGGAGTCATCACTAGAAACAAGGAAAGTTTGGTTTGTATATACTCAAGTGGAAGGAGTATACTTTGAAGAGACTCTTGCACTTGTGGAAAGAGTGGAGAAAATTATAATGTTATTATCCTATGCTATCTTTAGAGGATTCAAATTTTATCATATGTGTGTGAATTCAGCATTCCAAAATGGCACCTTAGAAGAGGTTGTTTACATATAGCATCCATGTGGTTTTACACTCACGGACGGGCATGTTTATGTATGCAAACTAAAGAAATCACTCTTTGGCTTGAATAAAACCCCTATAGCCTAGTATGTAAGGATAGATAAGTATCTAATAGAATAATGATTATATAAAGAATATGTTCACAGTAATCTATACATCAAGAATGAAAACAAGCTTGAGTTGATAGTGATATTCTATGTAGATGACATTATTTTTGTAGCAGAAAGAGAGAATGGAAAAAGACTTTGCATAATCTATAAAACAAGAGTTTAATATTTTAATGTTTGGAAAGTTAACATACTTTCTTATTCTGCAAGTGAGCTAATCAACAGATGGCATATTCATAACATAAGAAAATTACATCAAGGACATGTTGAAAAAATTTCATATGGAATATTGCAAAGAAGTGAGCACTCCATAATCATGGGATGAAAAATCAGAAAAGAATATTATTCTCCAAAAATTGGATCAAATGTTGTATAGGTCTATGATAGGAAGCTTACTCTATACCACAACCTCTAGGCCTAACATCATGCAGGAAGTTGGACTAGTAGGAAGATATCAGGTTGATCTAAGAGAAAGTCATATGAATGTTGTCAAAAGAATATTTAGATACCTCAAAGGAACTCTTGCTTATGGTCTATGGTACCCAAGGAGTAAATACTTACGTTTAAAATCCTACACATATTTTTATTGGGAAGATAATGTGGATAGTTGAAAGAGAACTAGTGGTGGGGTTTTATTTATAGGTGAATGTCTTGTGTCATGGATGAGTAAGAAGTAATCCTCTATAGCATTATCTACTTGTGAAGTAGAATACATTACTACTCTTACATGTTGTACACAAGTTTTATGGATGAGACAAACATTTAAAGAATACAAAGTGGAGTATGAAGGACCCACTCCTATCTATTGTGACAACAAAAGTGCAATTAGTGTATCCAAGAACCCAATAATGCATTCCAAGAAAAAACACATTCCAATCAAGTACCACTTCTTGAGAGAGAAATTCAGTGAATGAAAAGTTAAACTTGAATATGTTCCTACAAAAGAGAAACTAGAAGACCTTTTGAAAAAACCATTACCAAGAGAAACATTTGAACAATTGAGATAGAAATTGGGATTTGTGCCTACTCCTAAAATTCATTAAAGATAGTCCAGCAAAGGGGAGTTAATAATAGTCTCCTTACTCTAAGAAATGAGAATAAAATTCATGGACATAGGGGAGCATGGTTATTGAACAAATACCTTTATAATTAATGGAAAAATGGGGAGAATGACAAGGTGAATGAATATTTTACCATCAATGAAAAAGGGAGAGTTTGTTGAAAATTGTGTCGTTGCTTTGTCAACCGTACTTGAGCATGGGATTGAGAAAGTATGTCACTATATAGTCTTGTTTCCTTATCACTTGAATTATAGTTTCTCACTATGTTTCAATGTCTTATCATGGGTTTAAGGTACTAGCATGGAGTCATCATGATGTTACGAGTTCATTACCAGTATAATGTGTATCTCAAGGGGATTCAAACATAGTAATTAAATTTTCCTTGTGTCTATATCATTCCTAATACCTATATCATTCTTATGAAGTCAAAATAATGTGTGTCCTTACAATTTAGGTGTCTCAAGGGTCATGCCATGGTTGGTTTAGGAGTATGTTGATGCATTGCTTAGGTGTGTCTCAAAGTCCCAAGGTAGAGTGAGCTTGTGAAACTTCTTGGTGTTCAGTATGGAGGAAAAATGTGTCCAAAGTGACATTTAAGGTGTTTCAAAGGTGTGAGAGTGGTCTCTCAATGTTCATCAAGTCACATTTTGTGTTCAAAGTGGAAAACAAGCTAAACTAGGCTTAGTGCAAAGGCCTATTTCTAGTAGGCCATGGTGTATGATTCTAAGAAGATATGATATGGATGTTCCAATCTTATGAAGGATGATGAATCCTTGTTTAAGGTATTGGAAGATGCAAAAATTATAAGTCAAGGTTTTTAAGCTTGAAAGATACCTAGTGTAAATGATGGATGAGAACATGCCTAGTAATCATAGGCAAGTGAGATGGGACAAGAAAATTCATAAGTACTCATGAAAAATAAACCATGGGAGATGGTGGATTAGTGAGTCCTTATGGTGTGAGAAAAAAATTGAGGATTAGAAAGTGAAAATCAAGAGTTTACAGCCAATTTCTTCAAGAACATGTTTTTGATAAGGCTAATTTAAGCACCTAAACTTATTAGCAATTGTGGTAAATTGAAAGAGATTCTTTAGATAAGTCATAAGATACTTTTTTGGAGGAAATTGGAATAAAAAATCTAATGAAAAAGGTATAATGTTTTAAGATGATGAATTGGAATAATACTATCTATTCTTCTAAGCTAGTTTCATGTCATCCTCAACTTTATTTTTGATTGGTAGAAGAAATATGAAAAGTGTGGACATAAAATGCTTTGGGAAAGTGTATTTTGTCCTTTGGAAATGCAAAGGACTCCCATGGTTCATGAAAAACAAAATTTTCAACTATAGTTGGGACTATATGGAACAAAAACACTCAAGTTTTTAAAAAAATTACATGTACATGTATACGATCGAGTGCTTCATAAAGAAATTTTTGGAGCTCCAAATAGCTCCTGGTGTTTCCTAAGTGCTCACAAAGTTATTTGGGAAAGATATGTGAGAAAATGCAAAGTAAAGGTGGAGTTCTATTATCTACTATTTGAATTTCTATGCACACTATAACTAGTCTTGATGTTTTGTGTAAGTGCTTATATGAAATCATGTTTCCGATGCTTTAAATTGTTAACCAAATCTGATATAATCCTAATATTACCTAATGGAGTCAATGGTATGCTTATATGAAGTGAGTTGAGGTCTTAAATCTTGTTGTTTTTGTAACACCCTCAACAACTGTTATATTCCTCTTTCGTATTTCAAGTGTTGACATGTGATTTTCTAGATAAAGATGTGTTCTTTTGACTGTTGAAGATCATGCTTGATAAGGATAAATCTTTTCTATTCTTAAAAATCATTAGAATAAAATTGTATGGTTATCAAGAATTCATTTTCACTTTGGAAAGGTGAGTTGCAATCTGGCTTTAAGAGTTGCAGACTTATTCCTTCTTCTGACTCATCCTTGGATCAATTTTAGTGATCCAAGGAATGTTTCAAATATTCTTCATAGACTGAATGGTAAATTGACATTCAGTAGTTTGAGGGACATAGAAGACTGAACTTTGTATGTTACAAATTATTTGGTCTTATGTGAATGTTTTTCATTCAGTTGTATGTTTGTGCTCGGGTCTTTGGTGATTGATCTTGGCAGGACATTAAGGATGTAAGAAAAATTCAATTCACAATAGAGGAGGAGTTTGAGTCCTAAAACCTAAGGATTATCCTAATAGTATCCTAAGCTAGGTAAGAACACCTATGTTCTAGCTACGTTTACTCATTTGGATTTTATTCTAACCTAAGCCTCTTATTCTATTTTGTTGGGTTGGCGTCCTAACCTAAGCATTGTGCTAAATGAATAAGGGAAGGATTACTAAAGTAATGTTAGGCTATTTTTAATTAATACCTAATACTAAATGGTTATGAATTGAATCTAACCTAAGGTGGGAATTACTATTGGCAAATGTTTTAAGACCTAAGGTGGTAATTGCTAGACTAACCTAAGTTTTGTAACACCTCGAACTATTGTTACTTTCTCCTTTGCATTCAAGTGTTGATATGTGATTTTCCCATATGAGGATATGTTCTTTTGGTTTCGGGAAGTCATGCTTGATTTGGTTATGTCTTTTCTGCTCTTAAGATCTTTGATTGAACTATAATATGCTTGGATTCTTTTTCTTTCATCCCTCACATATGAGTGCAATCTGATTTATGGGAGATTGTAGACTTATCTACCTCTATGACTCATCCTTGGATCAATTGCATTGATCTAAGGAATGTTTTAATTATATTCAAGATGAAAAATTATGTATTGACATTTCGTGAATTATTTACTCTGACTGAACTTAGAATGTACAAGTTCTTTTAAACCTCCTTCATATAAAAATATGTCCGTTGAGGAAAGTTTTGTTGGATTCCGGAGGTTAATCCTGGTAGATCATTGCAATCGGAATCTGGTTTCAGTCATTTTAGCATCAGAAAGGACCTGGACCTTAAGCTAGGTAAGATATGTGGGTTTTCTATCTAAAGCTATATTACTTGATGCAAATCCAGAATCTAATCTGGGAACATTGTATTTTGTTTGAATTCTGAATGTTGATTTATCCTATCTAGTGGACCTAAACTAGAATCAGTAAGGTTATTAGTTTTAAACCTAAACTATAACCTATTGTTGCAAGGTTAGTTAATCTAACCTAGTCCTAAACTATGTACTTGATGTTCCTAAGGGTTATCTAAACCTAATACTAAGGTGGGTGACTAATGTTATATCCTATGGCATAAGATTAAATCTACCTATGATCTAACCTAAGTCACTAACCTATCCTAAACTAATGCTATGGAAAGGAACCTAAGGGGTCGCAAGTTTTGGGCGGTGATTTCAATGGAATTTAAGGAAAGGATAAGGATGAAGGGACAGGGAGTACTGCTAAGGTTAGTGGAGGTTAATTTGGTAAGTGGGGAGCTTACGTGGTAGCATCTCTAAAATGGAAACTCTTGTTTATTGCAATGTGGAACTCACCAACTTTGGTGGGTAGTGGCAATGGAAAACGGGTGGGAGAAATAAATTTAATGCAATTAATTTGCATGGGTTCTCAAGCTTGGATTGCTTTGGGAGGCATGCAAATGGAATTTTTTTTCTTGTTTTTTATTTTTCATGCATTTCATTTTTGCTTTGCATGAGCACTGGTTTTTTGAACCAGCAGTTCACTCTTCATTGCATGGAAATTTTGAAAGTTTCTAATCTACTTCTATGTCATGGGGAATATATAAGGCATGGAGGAAGAAATATCTTGTTGTTTAATCTTTTTTGGAAAATAAGAGAAAGGGTGAGCTCATCCCAAGGTCTTCTTTGACTTTTAAGTGACACTATCAGGCATGATAGGCCCTAACTATTAAAATCCTGCTTTCCTTTAAATGTTTTCATTAGAACAACTCTGTTATGATGATATATGTGCATTTTTGACTTGGCTAAAAATTAAAAAAATTGTGGTTTTTATGTTAACTTGGATTCTGGGTTGAACGTGGAAATTTTGGTTCTGTAGGAAACTTGTTTTCATTGTTTTCTTGTTCCCTTGTTGGGGATTAAGTTGGAGTTCTTTACCCGAGTTAGAACTATTGCATTACTTCTCTTCGTTGTGTATTTGTAACTAGAAACCTATACCAGACTTTGTAGGGTTTTCTGGGTGATGAAATTTGGTAAATGTGTTTGATTTCTTAAGATCCTTATTGATGTTAGCAATCTGGGTGTATTCATTGCTCTGTTTTTTTGTGAACTGTCGTGTTTTCATACCCATTTGGGTAAACAACTAACGACTATTGTAAGCTCTTGTCTGACTGATTTTCTAGATTAAAAGCTTGTTCCATGAAAGGAAACATTTTTAAAGGTTACGTGTTTTAATGCTATGTCAATCTCTTATTGCTTGGACTATGAATGAAGTAATAGATTGTTGCTTTGCCAAGAAACTCTGACTGTAATAAGTTCATGTTCAAGGAAGCTGGTAAATAAATTCGTGGACGAGTTGTTGGTATACTCTGTAAAAACTTGACTGTCCCAAGTTGCGTATTTTTGAATTATTAAATGTTTGAATCTGTATCTCTTCATGTGAAGGGGTTTGTTTACTTCTTAAACCCATAGGTTCTGTGAGTTATACAGTTTATGGTTAGTTTGTTATTTTAAGGTAACCATGAATGTTGGCAATACGAGTTATACTGAAAGATCAGTCGTGGAATGGAATTCATGTTCTTCTTGTGAATTTTTGGTCGATCTGGTAGAATAGTAAAAATATATTGTGTTTATCAATTCTGGGTTTTAAATATACTTAGAAATCGACATTAGAATTGAAATGGGTTGAAGCTTATGGAAGACCTATTTTTAATTGATTTGCTATTATATATTCTTTATAATGGTAAGAACAGTTTGACCTTAGGTGTTTTAGAAAATAAGATTTGAATATGTTTTTAAATACTGAATATTCAATCTTGTTTAGTGTTTTATAAAGAAATGGCATCGGATGATGAATCGGCCCAGCTAGATTAGTAGTGGATTACTATGTAATCAAGGGAAAAATGTTATGTTAACCTGACTTGATTTTGATCCCGAATGGTTTGAGCATATGAAGGAAAGTAGTCTGTTTCCTTTGGATAAGGTTTGCATCGAGTTGATAGATTGTAATGTTTTATGTCAAAAGTTGATATTGGTTTCATTACATGTATAGAGGTAGACCCTATAGGGATCTAATGGTAATTCTATATGGTGGCTCTACTTGAACCGCACTGTTGAATGTACTTAAGTGCTAGAAACAGATTCTTCTTCCTTGATTAGGTTTATTAAATGGTTATTATTTCTTGGTAATTGGATTTAGTTCTAAAAATTAGATTACAACAGTGTTTGGTCATCTCTGTTTTTGAGTTAAAAAGGAAGGCTTGAAAGGGGCTGTAAAAGAAAGAAAGTTATATTGATCTCTTCTTGTATGTAATATACTTTTCTTGAAATTAATTGAGGAACTCCATCGGTAAAGTTATAGGATGGCAGATTATTACATTAAAGATGAAAGAAATATTAGGATTGGGGATCCTAATCTGGGAGACTCCTTTCATTTTACAGCAGGTTAGGATATTGATATAAACTTACTGTTTGTTTGTTTTTATTGTAAAGTAATTCAGTATTTATTGCTTTACATACTTGTCACGATTGAAAATCAATTATATTAAGATGAAGGATAGATTGGCAGTTGAACTTGCAAGTGATAGCAATCCATTCCTTCTTTTAAATTACTTTTGTATGAACCTGTTGGATTTAATATTTCAAGTGGTTTAGTGTTACTTAAAGGTGATCAAATCATGATTTACACTGTTTCAGATTTTTCGGATGATTAGGTGCATAATAAACAAGATGTTCCTTCTTACTTTCTTGCATGAAATGAGATGATTCATCGAAATAGATTAAGTCAAAATTATGCCTGTAACTTAAGTTATGATATGAAGTTGTATTATAATTGGTAGGAAGAAATCTTAGGGTGTATTATGATCTTGGATAGTGAAGGTAATTGTTGGTTTCAATTATGCTTTAAATTTAGGACAAGTAGAATAGAATATTCTTTCTATCCTTTTGGTTTCAACAGTGTACTAAGACTCTTATATTGACTTCACTTTAAGTTGAAGGTATGAAGTAATTGATGTCATTATAATAGGGTTGTTTAATGGAAACAATTAGTGGAATGCAATTTTTTTAAGGATTAGTGCTTATCATGCTCAGTTCATTGAACTGACCCGTGTTAGCAATTTTTGCAGATGGTCTTCGTAAGTGGTAAAGGAAGACAAAATATGATATGATGCATTGGCTGTTCTAAGTTGGTTCTTATGAAGAATTCTGATTTGATTTCTAAATTGTATTGTGAAAGAAAGTTACCTCTTTTGTTTGAAGGCTATTGTCTTAAAGTATGTTGAAGTGCATAAGTTGTAATTGTATGGGTTTGGAAATGAATGAATGAATGAAATAGTGAGATATTACCTATGTGGTTTGTGTAACTTATTTTATTGGGATGATCTTCTTATTATCTATATGAATGAGTGAGCATTCTTATTGTTCTATACAATGGAATCTTGATGAATTTCTTAAGTAAGCCATAGCTAATTATATGGCTGAATACTACATTCTTGATTAGTGATTCTTTATGACTTATGATTGTGATTAAAATTGTAAATAAGATCACTTCCTTTTTTAGGGAACATCGAGAGTGGGTTATGTCCTAAAATGTAACTAGAAGAGGAAGAGGATTTTCCCCTCTTGTAATGCATTAATTATAAAAGTAATATATGGATATAAATCGCTAAGACTTAACGGTATTAAGTCTGATATGTATCAGCCTATAAGGTTGTTACATTTCCTTTGTTGGATTAGTTAATTTCTTAATGACAAAACTTAGATTGATGTTGTCCTTTTTTTTTGTTTGGATAAAAGGTTGTTAGGTCCCAACCGACAACCAGGAAGCAATCTAGAGTTAATTAAGACCCTTTTGTAAGCTGAACCCTAATTACATAAAGGTAACTAAAAGAGTGTTGGACTCGGGGTTAGGGAAGGCTACCTAATTATATGGGTCCTGTAACCCAAATATAACTTAACATAAGTAAAATTCTTGGAGGTATGTACATCTTTCTAAGGCTATTCCGTAGGATGTTGACACACGTCAACTGCAAGGTTGTACCTTTGAGAAGATTAGGATCTTCTCGAGGATACAACAATGCAGATGACATGTGGTAACACCCTTCTGCATTGATCATTAAGATTTACACACCTAGAACTTGATTAAGATTTCTCTCCAGACAGTTAGGACCATAATCAGGTTATGAGGAAGCCCTTTGAGACTCAGGGTACCTTGACACACAGGGTTAACTTTGGTTGACCCAGTATGTCAATTTACCCTTAGTCTTTAAGAGCCTCTTCATATCATGAACTATGATGTTAATCCGAATTAGAGTGAAACCTTGGATCAAGGGGGACTAACAGAAGTTAGTATAAGACGTTCTTTATAACAATAGAGTGGGGTGAAGGACATATTTTGGATTGACGAGTATGTCGTCAAGGAATAAGTAATACAAACAATATGTTATAAATCTTTGGCCAAAGTATCGCAAGTTGCTGATTGTGTTGTCCTTTGTCACCTAGTCTAAGGATCGTGATGCCAATGAATAAGTGGTAACAATTATTCAGATAGGTTCCTTGGGTAGATCACTCAGAACCCGGAATAGGGTAAGAGAACCACAAACATGAAGTATTTATTAGAAAAATTCAAGCTCAAAGTTACACATGAATAGATTAGTAGTTCACCGAGTCATGGAATGAATAGATTGGTGGTACACCGAGTCATTACAACTGCATATGGTTATCTATTATAAGAATGATTGTTATGATATGTGTGTTCTAATTTTGTATTTAGACCAGAGAAGATTAATCGTGCAAAAAAAAAAATTCCTTGATCTAAAGTATTAAAATGGGAATGTTACAAGTTTTATTGGGATCCATCGTAAACTATTAAAAGGGAACCTAAGGGGTCATATGTCTCTAAGGTGATGGTTCCAATGAAATTTAAGTGAGTTGATAGGGTTTAATGGATGGTGGTACTGCCAGTTTTGGCAGGGGCTAGTTAACTTGGTGGAGGCATACGTGGAAGCTCCACTAAAAAGATGGAATTGTATTTTTGGATGGAATTAGCATTTGCCAGATTTAGGAGGCGGTGGCAAGGAAAGATAAGTGGGAAATTTGGAATTAATGGCATTAATGGGCCTCGGTTTTTGTGTGTAAACCATCTTGGAAACTTGGAAGGTGGGTTTGTAGGAGGTTATTTGGTTTTGCATGCATTGCATATTTTTCTCTGCATGGAGCTATCTGGTTCTTCAAACCAGCAGTTCAACCTTCACTTCAAAGATATTTTTGGTTTATACGATCTATTTTTTATTGAAGGAAATTATATGAGGCATAGGAAGAAAAGATGTTTGATTGTTGATCTTTCGTGGAGGAGAAAAAGAGTTGGAAGCTCAAGCTGGAAGTCTCCTTCAATTTGGTAGAAGCACTATCAGGCATGATAGGCTCTAACCATTAAGATTATTTGCTTTCTTCTAAATGATTCATTAGAATAACTCTACTCTCATGAGATTCATGTTTTCATGTTTGACTGGTTATTTTCTTGCTGGGTTTAATGAATCTTTGTGATGTTTGGATATGAATCCATGGCAAAAATAATGTTGTTTTGGAAACTTTCTCTCTGTGCAAGTTCTATGATAGCATGCATGTGAAGCTTGTATGCAAAACTTGTTTTTGTAGCTCTTTTTCATTCTGGAACTTGTATTCAAGGTTGTTGTGCTTTGAACTGACCTTCATTGCAATATAGGGTTCTAAACTTTATGGGAACCTTGAGTTCCATTTGATTTTGTTTTTGGGCTTCGTGTTTGGATATAAACTTATGTTGGGGCTTCGTGTTGTTCGAGAACTAGTGTTTGGAAACTTATGCAATGTTGAGTTATTGCTTGAAGTTCATATTTGGCACTGTACTCATATTTTATTACTTGTGAAGTTCTAAACTTTTGTGTGAAGCTCATGTTTGACACTATACTCTTATTTGACACTTGAGTGTTATGAGATTTTATTTGGATCAATGTATTCAATTTTGTTCTGGTATTTTAGTGTTGGGTTTCATTTGTAATAAAATTTTAAGCTTATAATTCTTTTATTGAGCAACTTACTCACCAAAAAACTGGGTGATAGCTTGATTGAGTCATTTTGAAATCTCTTCGAGATTTGGAATTGGAAATGTCTTGTTTAAAAGAATGTGGAACTTGTTTTATGACTGTATCATCTTCTCTGAGATGGTATTAACATGATATTTAGAGTGGTTTTTCTTTCCCCTATGTTTTGAGGAAACCCATATTCTAGGTTGACTATTTTGTTAGAAACTAATTCACCTCTGTCAAAAAAATTTGGTTATGAAGTATTGTTTTGGATTTCTATTTCTGTTGCATTGGAGATAGAATGGGACACCTTCTGACTTAAATGTTTTGGGTTCTTTCTCTCTCTTGATTCTTTAAAATAATTTTGGGTCTCAGTGGAAGGTTGAGTTATTACCCTTGGACACTAAATTTATACGGGAAGGATACTTTCTCCATTCAAGTTGTTTTGTGCATAGTTCTTTTGAATCACGAACTACTTACTCTTCGTATTAAGTGGTGAAGCATTTGTGAGTCTTCAGTCTTGAGTTCATGGATAATTCTGAACTTGTTAGTTTACTATTTTGGGATTCTATTCTTGTTGGATACAATGAATGAGTCCTTGGGCTTCTTTTAAAGAGAGAAAATATATATTCTCTTGGGATCAGTATGCTATTTTTGGAACTGTAATATGTTTTTCATTCTGATTTGATTTGAAACTGGAAATTCATTTGTTCAGTTTAATGAAATGATTGATTATTGGACCTTTCCTTATAGAGATTCCTTTTCTCTGTCTTTTGGATAAGCTCATTGATTGAACTTCTCTGCACTCGATTCTCTTACGAGATGGTGATTTATTTATGGCTTGTTGGTCTACTTTGTTCGAATCATTTTTGTAATGATGTAGAAAGATAGTAGCTAAGTCATTTTTGTTGATAAGTGAATGCATACTTGTGGGATCAACTATTGTTGACTAAGCCTTTCCTTGTTTGGATGGATAGGAGTAGGTTTTGTCTCTTGTACTCTATCTTTTTGGGTGAACTTGAGTAGAGATTAACTCCTTTATGGGACTACTTTGATTTTGAATGTTGGTTTCAGATCTTTGATTGATAACTTCTAACATGTAGAATTAGAATTAGAATTATGAGTTAGACTGTTCTGATTTTCTATACCTTCTTGGATTGTTATGAAATTCTATTTAGATGTATATCTTTAATGTTGAATTTATAAGATTGTTATCCCAGAAAGGAAACAGATAATTCATGTTATGAACCTGATCTATTTTTCGGATGTTATAAGTTTGGGTATGGTACGTAATGGTTCTTCTTATTCTTGCTTAAGATTTAGATGAATCATCCTAGAATGAACCATGTTGTAAACACTTCTTTTGTCTTATAGAAAAGATAAATGTTGTATTCTATTAGGATAGAATTATGAAATAATGGGATGGCAAGATCTATTGTTTGTTTAAAAGTTATTGATAGGATCAATTGAACTTTAAGTTTTTAGGTAGATGTTGTGGATTATATTCTGCTCTTCTCTTAAAAGTGGATCTAGATTTATTATTGTACTTCTTTTCTATTTGGTATCACTTATGCTTATTGTATGATATATTAATTATCTCATTAAAGAAGTGTTTCTTTAATGAAACAATTAGTGGAATGCACTTCATTTTAATGCTTAGTATATCATGCTTAGTTCATTGAACTGACCCATGCTAGAAATTTTTGTAGATGGTCATCGTAAGTGATAAAAGAAGCTAAAAACTTATATGATGCATTGGCTGATATAAGTCTGATTCTTTGTAAAGAATTATAATTCATTCTTTAGTTTTATTGAAAAAGAAAAGTTGTATACTTTATAGAATGAAGGTTGTTGTTATGCAGTATGCCTAAAGTGCATAGTCTTGTAAATTTATAAGTTATAATGATGAATTGCGAGTTGTGATTTATTTGCATTGGTTGTGTAAATTATCTCATACTTTTATGAAGGAGATGGAAGTTCTATCTTGTTGATATTCTTCATATTATATTATGCTTATCTTGTTATCTTTGATAAGATGGATAAAGGGAATTAGTTCAATTTCCCTTATAATGATGCAACTTGTTAAGTTGCATAAGATGATGTGTATTATCTAAACAATTTAACATAGTAATGTGATGCATAATGAACATGTAGTAAGAACTATGGATATTGTGAATGATAAACCCTAACACTTAATCATGTAGAGGAAGACTCTTCCTCTCTCAAATGAATGTAAATTGGAGATATGATTATTAATCATTAGACTTCATTTTGTATGAAGTCTACTATAGTTGGACCTATGTGGTTAAACCTTCTTGAATGTTAAAGTACATTTTATTAAAACTTATGATATTGTTGTCTGTTTTGGTTAACTGCTTGTTAAACTGAGTAAATGAACATTAAAATCAATCATAAGTTAAGGAATTTCTTCAATGACTAAATGAAACAAATTTAGAAAATAACTTATGGAGTGTTGGATTAGGGTTTAGCAGGGTTGTTGTAATCAAGACATAATCCAAATTAACAATGTATTAATAACCTCCTAGGGGTATGTACATCTCGATGAGGCAGTTTCTATAGGATGTTGGCACACACCAACTGTAGGGTTGTACTTTTGAGAAGACTTGGGTCTTCTCGAGAATACAACATTGCAGTTGACATGTGGCAACACCCTTCTGCATTGATCATCTAGATCTACACATAATAAGGACTTGAACTTAGTTTCTCTCTAGGTCAAGTTAGTGGCATATTTAGGATAGGAAGTAGCTTCCAAGGGCTTAGGGTACCTTGGCACATCTGGTTGACTTAGGTCAACCGAGTATGCCCATTTACCCTAAGTCATTGTGTGTGTCTTCCTATTTTAATTATGTTTCTAACTGGGGCTAGGGTTAAACTGGAATAAGTGGTGACGGTAGTCAGTAAAGACCATTCTTGATAACAGAGGAGTGAGGTGAAGGATGTATTCTAAAATGATGAGTATACCATCTAGGAATAGTGACATACATAGTATGTTGGAAATCTTTGGCCAAAGTATTACAAGTTACTGGTTGCATTATCCTATGTCACCAAGTTTAAAGCAACGTGATATCAGATGAATATTACTAACAAATATTCAAATATTTTCTTTAAATAGATCATTCAGTACCCGATTTAGGGTAGGAAAACCAAGTATACGATGTATACGATAAGCATTCAATACTTAAAGTTAACATAAATAGATCGGTAGATCACTGAGTTATCAAATGAATAGATCGGTGGATCACCGAGTCATTTAAAGTTATATATGGTTATCTGTTTGAGATTGATTAGCATGAAATGTTTTTTCTAAATAATTCTTTAATTAGAATAGATAACATTGTGTAAATAAATAAAATAAAAATTTCCCTTGTTTCTAAAGTCTTAAAATGGGAATGTTACAGTTTTCAACTATAACAATGGTATGTTCAAGGTTGATAACTTGGGTTGAACTAGTACTTATCTCTTCATAAATCATGCATTCAAGTCCTTTGTAATGTTTTATAAGATTCTAGTGAATTCATAATTCACTCACAGTTGCATAAAAATTAATGAAAAGGTTTTTGATCCTTCAAACTTCATGCTACGATTTGGTGTGATAAAACCCTCCTTATTCATAATTTTTAGAAAACCAAGTTGTTTGATCCTAATGGACATGTTCCTAGACAATAAAATGGTCTTGAGAAGTTTCATAATTCTCATAATTTAGTTAAAATATGTTTTTATAGTCATGATTAACTATGAATGTGTATGGTTTCTTTAAATTTCTCAATCTTGAAATACTATGTAGAGAAAAATAGTCTATGTTTAGTCCGAGAGCTTATATAAGGGAGTAGTCATGTGATGAACTAATCTCTCAAGCATGGAGAATGATAATGTGATCCTTTTTCATCATACTCAATCTATGAATATGTTTAATTACCATCCTTGGTGGAGTGACATGCTTTTTCTTGATTGATACAATGTGGTTTGAGATGAAAATGTGAAGCAACAATGATCAAGATGTGCCATCTCTTCTTCATTTATATCTTCAAAGAATTGAATGATTGATGAGAGACCCATGAAATCCTCATAACATTTTCAAAATTTAAAGATAATATTGTATGTGTGATTAGTCTCCATGAACAAACAATGGAGATTCATTCTTGCATCTATCTTGTCTAAATGACTCAAAATGAAGAGTGTAAGACAAGTAATGAAGGTAGAGGAATGAGTTTCAAAGAAGGTTTTTGTGAAAAGGATTTATAATCCTAAGATGATGCTCTTGAATTTATATTTGACTAAGAAAGTGTACAAATGAGTTGAAATCCTGAAGATTCTCCCTGTACTAGCTCCTAATTCACTCTTTTGTGCTCAAATGAAGGATATAAGGATAATTGTGAAGTGTAAAGATTGAAATGAGATTCCAAAGGATGGTTTAAGGTGCATGTAATAAATTTTCATTGTGTAAATACTCTGTATATGTTTTCATCATTAAAGACAAATGTTTTCTAGGTGAAGGAATAAGAAAAATTGAGAAAAAAATGTTACAAAGTTAGTTATCTCTCATCTAATTGAAATATTATAAGTCATGCCCGACTGTCAGGATACTTAAAAGGAACTATTATCATCCTAATTTTACACAAAAGAATCTTCCAAAACCTAAGGACCAAGAAACAAGACTAAAAACTATCGGAAGTACTTACAAAGGTAGTTTAGAAGACAAACAAACACCTTTATATGTAGTTAAGGGAGTTAGATGAAAATATAATATAAATGAAGATGAATAGTCATTTGTATGAGTATGATGGTTAATTATAAAGCTTATTTTTCTAATTTTGAATGTTCTTACTCCAGAGATAAGAATGGGTGTGCACTAACTTGCAAGAGATGGTGAAAAGGTGATGAAGAAGAGCTGAAACTAAGATCACAAGATGTTGATGTAAGAAAATAAGAAGAAGGTGATCAAAATGAACTGATGAAAGTCTGAGTTGTAGCTCAGCAAGTTGGAAGTGGGTGCTTCCATTGCAAGTAGGTGCTTGCAAATTCAATCAAGTAGGTGTTTGGTTGTGAATTGAAGTGGGTGCTTCAAAAATGAATTAGGTGCTTCATGATCATTGTAATTAGTGTAGAACATTTTTTAATATTTCTTTGATCCTTGTGGGTTTTTACCTTATTGGGTTTCCCACCTAAATTCTTGTGTCCTCATGTGTTCTTTCTTTCTTCTCTCATGATAGTATTATTTTGATTGGTTTATGGTTAAATGAAATCTTCTCGAATGTGGTCTTTATTTCAAAGTACAAATTTACAACATTTAAAGGGAACTGATTCACCCCCTCCCCCTCTTATTGCTTGAATGTTCAACACAAATGTGCCTAAAACTCTCTAGCTACATTGACTTACCCGTGTTATCCTTCCTTTCCTTCGCTATATTTCCTCCCAAGGACCATGAAAAATCATAATACCTCTAAGAAATGACCTAAAACTCATCATAAACCTGCTATAACATGTTGCAAAACCTTTCCCATGATTTATAGGACTTCCCTTATCAAAAACTCATATGTTCATGCTAAACAACATGCTCTAGGTCTAGGAATAGGCCTCGAATGACCTATGTCAGCAATGATAAACCATGTAATTGCTATGAATAAATCATACAAACACTTGGAAACCTCTTACACACCTCTTGTACCTTTCTTGACCTCATGATATCCTTAAATCAACTTTGGAGAGAACATAACATGACCATTCTCCAGGACACCATAAAGAACTCACCAAATCAAGTCACTACCAATCAACCTTCACATTTGACTTTGGCTTACACCTTATGGATATTCACATGATTTCATGACACCATTTTTCATTAATGTGCTTCACATCAATGAAAACACCAAGACACAATGACCAAAATCTCCCCCTTTTCACGATGGAAACCTCAAGAAAAACACACATACTAGATGTATTTTTCATGTTTCGAGCCTAATCCTCGTTTTGAAATATATGAAAAATGCTAAAATTACAACTCAACATTAAAAATACAAAAATTAAAAAAAATGGAAACAATGCTCAAAACACATTTACTTACTTGACTTTACTCCTTGGTGTGCTTATTCTTTCATGTCTTCAAAAACAACAATAATGGATACATGACCCTACTAAGATCATAAAAGAAACTCCTCCTGAGCTAATGACCTCATTTTTAATCTTTAATCATGATAAAACACCAATTTCTAGACATGTATCATGATTGAAAACACAAAAATTTTCCTCTAACACCATTTTTGCAATTTTAGGATCATCATCCCTCAAGCACTTTTTCAATCTAATATTGAAAAACTTTTCAAAGAAATGTGGGCTAACCATGTATGTGAATCATCTAATGAATTCTCCCCCTATCTTAATATTACCTTATATGAACTACTTATGCAAATTCAAGGTCACATACCTTAAGATATCATAATTGCAAAGGATCACCAATATCATTATAGTCCTAAAGCACTCCTTCAATATTCTTTGTCCAGTTTCATCAAACAACATATTTTATAGTGAAGGATTGCTCCTTGGAAAAAAATACATAATTTTCCAATGCACAAACTACCATGATTTTGTCATAATTATCTCCTTTACACCTTAAAATAATTATTTTAATATCAAAAGCATCTATTTTTATCCCATGAGATCTTCAAGCCCCCATGATTTGCCTTTTCATGTACATGTGCTGATACCACTGGTCTTTGACATACCTAAATATTGATGCCTCGAAACCTTCATTCATGGTGCAAAGTTTTACTCTTTCATTTGCATATCCTTTCACACCACCCTATTAGCCTATAATCCTATTTGAGACATCCCTATAGAAATAAATATCCATACCCTAACTTGTAGTCATGTTTATTAACTCACCTTGTTGATTTTCATAGTCTTGATTTTCTTTGCACTTTTCCTTACTAATCATGGGTTTGTGCTTCACTAATTAATATGAAAATAACATACCTTGTGAAACCATATTACATAGAAGACATAATTATTAATATATAAATATCTCTCATACCTTAGCATACTCAATTAAACATGTCACTTTATACCTGTTATCTAGAAGAATGATATTATTCCATGTTTCTTGCACCACCTTGTTGTCACTTGATCCTTCTTGGATGATCAAAACCTTCCAACTAATTGAGGCCAAATTTTTATCTTAAACCTTGATTCAACATCAGGTTGTATATTCATAGATGGAAACACATCTTAGCTTCATAAGGATAATCACCGCTCAAATAATAATTCTTAGTAAAGCCAACACCTCAACAACTAAGGTTTTACAAACTTGACACGCTTTTCATGCATTCAATAAATATTGTAAAAAAACATAACTTCCAATATAAATTCATCATTGATTCCCTATCATATACATATAACGAAGATTCTTGATGCCTGTTGTTATAGATCTCACATTCAAGAACAGAGACTTGAATATACCTTATAGATGTGTGTTTAATTAATCAAACCCTAATCACCTCAAAATATTCATTTCATAGAACTCAACCTTGAGATTCCAAAATTATAAAGCACAACAAGACCACAAGAGAGAGTTAAATAGTATATCGTAGTGGAATGCCTAGAAAATGCTAGTTCAAGGAAGTGTGATACTTCTTATATGGTTGTGAATCCACTATTGAGTTTAGCATCCACCACTATTGTAATATTTCCTTCTTCCACCTTACCACCTGTCATTTCTAATATCACCCCCACATCTTTGATATCGGTGGTACCTATAACATATATCGCACCTTCGACATTTTCCATGCCATCATTTATGACTCTTAGTGTAGGGATTCCCACATCATCATTTGTTATTACCTCACAACCTCCAATTATGTTGAATCCTTATCAGAGTTTGGTCATGTCTATACATGCTAGGAGGGCCTCTACATAGGTCTTGCTCACTAATTCCTTATCTCGGACACCACCTGTCACCTATGCTACCCATTTAGGGTATATGCCATCATCATCTTCCACTACTTATATCCTCCCTTCTCAGTTTTCTTACCCAGTACCATCACACATTTGAGGGGCATCAATGCCTTATTCATCTTATTTACCTCCTTATACTACAGGGGTGCTCCTTCATCTAATCCTATAACTGATCTCATAAAAATGATGATGGATAAGATTAATACCCTAGAAGTATATGTTTCTGGCTCCCACAAGGCTTTGACTTATGATAAAAAATTTAATGAGCCTATTCATCCATCCATACCCATTCATTCTTATCCCACACATTGGGAGATGCCAAAGTTTAATAGATTTAATAGCAAGGAGGATCCACAACAACATTTACGATCTTTTAAACATGTATGTTATCTGATTTCCCATGATGACACCTTGCTTCTTCAAACTTTCCCAATGTCCTTGACAAGACCTACCTTAGACTAGTATAGTGCTTTACCTAAGCACTCTATCTTTTCATTCAATCAATTATCCCAAGCCTTTCTTGATCATTTCTCCATCAACATCACTAAGAAGGTCACCATGAATTATTTGTATTCAATGTGTCCAATACGAAGATGAATATATCACATATTTTTTCACACGTTGGTGGAGCCTTACCAATCATCTCACCTTTCAAATTCCACAAAATGAACTAATTGAGTTATTTACTAGAGCTTATGCCAAACATATCTCTCACACTCCATAACTTCAATCCTGCCACATGTTGGATGAGGCATTCATAATGGCTTGGAAGCTTGAAATCCGTGTTATCAAAGAGAAGAAATTATAATTGCACAACAAGAGCACTCCATTCAAATCAAATGACTCTTCTTCTTCTTCCAAACCACAAACAAATCATTCAAAACCCAAAGGATCTACCAATGTGGTGGTCCTAAAAGCTATTACATCTCATCCATCCAACAAAAAAATCATTTTCTACTCTTTCTCTTGTTCAAAAATTTCAATACAAGCATGAACAACAACGATATACTCCCATAGGAGAACCTTACTCCTTGGTTTTGGAAAATATTCTAAACACAGGAGCCATAACTCTTCCACCCGTCAAACCACATACTGGTTTTGACCCTTCTCATCTTGTGCCTACATGGTATAAGGAGAATGATTACTACAACTATCACCGTGTCAGAGGTCATAGTGACGGTAATTACAAAATGTTTAAAAATATCATCCAAGAAATGTTGGATAACAAAGATCTTGTCTTGGATAACCCCAATGCACCCGACTAACCAAAACCTCCACATCTTTAAGAAGTTGTTTCCAAATCACACTCCATCATCCAACCAAGCCAGTGAAACCTCAACCAATGATACCAATGTTTGAGAGGTTCATGTCATTTTTGATACCATACCAGCCCCTTCTACTCAATTTCCTCCCATCCCATCAATTGAGGAAATCCTTATGCGAGTTCTTCCACCCACGGAGGAGTCCACCTCATCCTCTCCTCTACCCATGGAGGATTTGACCTTATCTACCATTTCATCTACCAAGCATCCCCTTCACCTATCCCTTCATCTATGGAGGCATCTACCCCACTCATCTCTCTACCTGTCGAGCAACCCACATCACTCACTCTTCTACCTATGGAGGGGCCCAACTTACCCTTTTCTTCACCAATCAAAAATTCTACACCATCCACCTTGCCCCCTCCTTTTCCCATAGAAGATCCACTTTTAGCATCTCTTCCTGTTGGCGACAACTCCACAATAGCTTTTAAATACCCTGTCAATTTTCTATCATCTCTTCTACCCAAAGATTCTGAAGCAAACCATTTCCTTGTCTCACAGACGTTATATTTATTTACAAGGATTACTACCAAATCATCATCATCCCCCTCCACTTCTATGTCATTCTCCCATTTGGCCAATCACTTGGAGTATGTTGAATATTCCATGCTTTGGGGATGCCTTTGACTTCCCGTATCAACTCAAATGCAAATGTTGACCCCTAGACACTTCAACAATTTATCCTAAAGTGTTCAAGACAACTAAATTCATCACACTGAGCTGGTTATAGTAGCCTCTTCTACATCATCCTCACCTACACCCAAACCTTTACCGTTACCCCAAAAACCACCTATGCCCAAACCTATCACTACATTGGGGTTGTGCCGACACCGATTCTAGTCCATCCTCCCATGAAGATCGATTTAGCCACCTCTTCCCAAACTATCACTAGGCCTATCCCCACCTAAGAGGAAGACCCAACCTCTTAGGCCTCATACCCTAGTTTCTCCCACTTCTCCTCTTTCACCTTCGCCACTTCCATCCATCTTAGGCCCCCATCCATCAACCATGGCCATGCAACCTCCTACCCAAGATAAAACCTAAATGAAACAACCCACATCCTTATCGCAACCTCCCATTTCACCTAAGCCTTCTACATAACCCATGTTACAAAAATATTGTTCATAGTGTGAATACTTAGGAATGGTTTGGGTTATTTGGTAGTAAGATTTTTAATATTTATAAAATAGTATATGAGTGTGCAAAACAGTTGTAATATACAACTCATAGTTGAGATATATTTTGTATATTGAGAGGACTTAGAGATTAGCCTTGACTCCTTACTTATAGGAGTTCATTGAGCTATTTATATGTAATATCTCATTAGGAATTCCTCCCGAATGAATTACAATATCTCTCGTTTTATTATTTTATCATGCAATGTCTTGTATTTTATTTAAATAAATCATGGATATTTACAAGATTTGGTATCGAAGCAGGTTAGAGCGCAATGATAACCTATAGGAGTTTGTGAGGAATTTCGATCTAGAACGAATTTGTTTCATTGGAATCAAATCTGTGACCTACGTGTATATCTACCAACAGTGGTGATGCTTCATCAAGTGAATCCATACTTGGTTGTGACATGACTTCTTGTAATATCTGAATCTATAGTGAAAGAGGTATTGTGTTTATTTCCTTTTTTAGACGCAGATAAAAAAATTAGAAGAAGAGAGTCGAGAAGATGTTGGAGTTATAACTTAAAATTGCCATAACTTTCAGCTAGTAACTCAGATTAATGTGCCATTTTTTAAAAATGTGTATTTTTCGATCTCTACACATTGATCTATGTTTTCTATTGCTGGACGAAAAAATTTTTTTCCATTTTTGGCAAATATGTCAGAAAATTTTACTTTTAGTGTTTAAATTTTATTGTAAGGGTGCATTTTTGACTGAGTTTGACACCTATTATGGAAATTCCATTAGATAAATTCAATGGATTAAATTTTCACACATGGAAGGTGAAAATACAAATGTAATTAATGAACAAGAACCTTTGGGGAATTGTGAGTGGAAAAGAACCAGAACCAATAGATGCTACAAAATTGCTTGAATGGAAAACTAGGGATGACAAAGCAAAATCCATTATTGGGATTGCTTTATTAGATACTGAGTTACATTATATAGACTTAGAAAAAAATTCTAAAGATATATGGGATTTTCTAAGTCAAACATTTGGTGCAAAGGCTGTGAATGCTAAATTCTCACTTAAGTTGCAGTTATTAAAGCTAAAAATGGATGAAGCTAATGTAGTTTTTAAAGAAGAGTCAGAGAATGAAGAAGAATATGAACTTGAATAGGAGGATGAAGATGACTACCTATACTAAGTAATGCATGATAAAGGATGGAGGCATAGGAGGATGGAGGCAAATTGGAATCTATTTTTAGTCACCAATAAAGAGATTATTTCATGGTATTGGTGACCTTTTAATTTTTTTGTGTGGTGTGTTTACTTTATGTTGTAATAATGAAGCAGACGTAACATTCCTATTTAAATCTCTGTATGAGCATAATTTCTATTTTATAATCCCTCTAAGTTAGAAATGATTATGTGAGAAAAATAATGTAAATTTCTATGTAGTGTTTGGTTCCACTAGAACACCATTTTTTTGATTTGGAGGTTCTCTTTGAAAACCTCATATTGTTTGAGTTGTTGGTACTAATTGAAAACCTTCATTTCTTTGTAGATCATGAGAAGATACAAGAGATAGCTTTCCCCATGTTCACACTAAGGGAGTGATTATTACAGAAATATTGTTCATAGTGTTAACACTTAGGAGTGGTTTAGGTTATTTGGTAGTAATAGTTTTTAATATTTATAAAATAGTATATGAGTGTGTAAAATAGTTGTAATACACAACTCATAGTTGAGAGATATTTGGGATATTGAGAGGACTTAGAGATTAGACTTGAATCCTTACTTATAGGATTTCATTGAGCTATTTATATGTAATATCCCTATTGGGAATTTTTCCGAATGAATTACAATATCTCTTGTTTTATTATTTTATTATGAAATGTGTTGTATTTTATTTGATTAAATCATGGATATTTACAAGAACCACACTGCTCCACTACCCATGCCTTTACCTTCCCTTTAACCTACACTTTCTATATTTCCTCCTACTACTATCTTCACCACACCTCCACTCTCACCTTGGTTAACCCATCCAATTTGTCTTCTGCATTCCCTTCTACTTCACACACTACCCCAAAACCTTTACCCAAGAAGGTGCAACCCAAGCCCAAAACCACACTACCTACTAAAAAGGTAGTTAAACCTACTCAACCTCCAACTCCACCTCCAATAGCACCTCTTCCACACAAGTTACCCACACCTCCATCCAAACCAACTCCACCTCTAACAACACCTCTTCCAAAGAAATCACTCAAAACTACTCTCACTTCTCATTGTGATACCTTGTTAGGGGCTTACGCTAACATCGTCACTGAATATTAGAAACTTCTACCATTACATTTCCCCATCTTAGGCATTACAACCCACTCAAACCTAAACATGAAGGGTTTGATGATACCAATATTTACGCATATCATCATGTGCCAGGGAATGATGTTTAAAATTGTAAGGCCCTTAAAAATATTCTTCTTCAATTATGTTTTCTGAAGATCTCTTTGACAAAGATGACATTTTGGATGAATATCCCATTCCACCTTTTCCTATCATTTTGTAACCTCACCCCATATATATTTAGTGACCTTCACATCCACCTCCACAAACTTATTTTTCTCCTTTGACCTTTGAGATAAACATGGTCCAAATTAGGGATCTAGACGAACCCCCTCCAAAATTCCAGGCGCCATACTCATTTCACAAGGCTCTTATCCCGCACTAGGTTTTTGTCCCTCCTATCATTATACCTTTCACGACACATCTCCCTCTTTTCCTCAGATCAATATGGTTCAAGTTTCCACTAGAGCATAAAAAGACAAAGGAAAAGAGAAGACAAGAAACCCATCCACTACACCTTTACCCAACATTCCATCTGCACCTACACCCAAAGTAACCATTTGTGGACCGGAATATCCCATTTTTGATGGAGTCACACATCGTACCATGATCAAACAACTTCACCAATCCCCTTAAAATGTCTTTGTATGACCTCATCCAAACCTCTAAGTCTCATCATTAGGCCCTCATCGAGGTCCTACAATCTATTGAAGTTCCACCTAATGACCCCACACTTGTTGTTGCCATCATTACCCCACATCATGTGGCTTCCCTCACTACTCTGCCTTCATCTTCTGCTCTTGTTACCTTTCATCAAGTATTTGTTGTTAGTTTCTCTAACAAAGATATTTTCCCTCTCCAATTAGATGATCCTAACCCCACCCTATTCATTTCCACCTACATTGATAGTACACATGTTCGACATGTCTTGATTTATGGAGATGTCAATATCAACATAATTTTCTCCCATGCTTATAAATAAATATGCATCCCCACCAATTGCATGGATAATAACCTAGTTATGCTAGGATCATTTAATGATGCCATGAATTACACCCTCACTATCATTATCCTCCACATTTTTGTGGGCCCTCGTACTATCCCCTGATAATTCTATGTCCTAGAGGGGGAATTCCAATACAACATACTACTTGGCCAACCCTAGATTCACGCCATGGGTTGTGTACCTTTGACATTACACCATTGTTTAAAATTTGAACATGAAGGGCACAACTACACCATTCCATCAGATCCTTCACCATTTAAAACCTGTAATATGCTCTATCAACCTAATAATATCCTTATACGAACTAAGGCATATAACACCACTACCACTTCTTCTTCAGCTTTTATCCCATCTACCACCACTACCACTTCTTCTTCATCCACTACCTCATCCACCACTTTTTCCACTACATCTTCCACAAATAACTCCTCTATTCCCACTACTTCCATAGCTTCTACAACTGGCCCATCAACCAACCCATCTACTTCAAAAACACTTGACACTTCCCCTTTTCATGATTTTGGTGATTCTTCCATTCCCGCTAACTGAATACCAAATTTTGATCCTTTGGTAGGTGTTTTTCAATGCCTTACCTTAGGGAGTATCACCTCTACAACATCAACACCTTCCTTACTCCTCAACACCCATATTACAACCATCATGTAGGAGAGGTATTTCCATATGGTCCGCCCCACCTTCATACCAACTTGACATATGGGGGACTTGACGCTTCTTCATATACTCTTGAACCACCTACTCAAACTTATCCATTCTCATATAATTTCCAATATCTTACCAATCATCACTTTTCTCACACTTTCCTTCATCAATGTTCTTGGAAAGGCTTTGGATTTGGTCTTTACGAATATGGTCATCACATAGTCATACCTTGCACCACTCGAAACAAAAATACCGCAGTGGTCTTGGATTTTCTGAGGAACCTTCTTCTAAGAAATACCATATCGACCTCGTAGAGGAAGGTACACCTTCCCCACCTCATTCACCTACCACACCACCTTCCCCTACGAGTCCATGGATCCAAAATCCATCCCTCCTAACTTTTTTTTTTATGAACATCATTTCCTTGGGACCTTTAACCTATCAATGTGATGGTGAGGCTTCTTCTTCCCTTCCCTTCCTATATCCTGACATGATCGATGACAACACACCTTCTATAAATGTTGTTCAATTTTAGGATGATGATTCTATTCTCACCTATCTAGGTGTGGAGGATTATTACATTCACTAGTCATTACCTTTTGAGACACAAACCATGTTGAATGAATCAACCATAAAGATCAACATTTACACTTAGGATAACCCTCAAATTATAAAGATAGGCCAATATTTAGATCCCAATGAAAAATAATCCTTCACCTCTTTTCTTCGAGATCATAACAACGCTTTTTCTTGGTCTTATGCTGATATTCCTAGTATTGACCCAAATATCGTGGTCCACAATA
This sequence comes from Taxus wallichiana var. yunnanensis, assembly GCA_018340775.1. Lineage (NCBI taxonomy): Eukaryota > Viridiplantae > Streptophyta > Pinopsida > Cupressales > Taxaceae > Taxus > Taxus wallichiana. The sequence goes on along the minus strand of CM031237.1, from coordinate 582,384,561 downwards.
TCATAACTATTCCTAATGCTAAACCTATGAAACAAAAGCTGTGAAAAATGCATCCCTACATTTCCCTTCTTGTGAAAGAAGAACTCCAGTGCCTCATTTTTGTTTCTTTTATTCTATCTATTAACTATCCCCATTGGATTTCTAACATTGTTCCTATCAACAACGCGATAGGGAGACTCCACATCATGATTTTCATGACCTTAACCTTTCTTACCCCAATGATGATTTTCCTCTACCTAGTGTCAATCAACTTAATTATCTTGTAGCTATCCATGAGATGAAATCACTCATGGATGGTTTTTCGAGTTATAATAAAATATTACTCACTCCTTAAGATAAACAAAAAACTACCTTCATCACACCTTGAGGGACATTATGTTATCGTGTCATGCCTTTCGACCTTAAAAATCTTTGGTGAGACATATCAGCATGCTATGACCTATATATTCCACCACTCATGCATCACATTTTCTAATATTATGTCGATGACCTTCTCACCAAGTCCAAAAGTTGTGCCGAACACCTCCCAGTTCTCAAAATCATCTTTGACTATCTTATCAAATATTTTGTTTTCCTTCAATCAAAGAAATGTGTCCTTTCTTTTCTCTGAAAAAATCCTTAGTTTCAACATCTATTTACATAGTATCAAAGTCAATCTTGATAAAATCAAGGCTATTCTTGAGATGCCTCCACCTATTAACCTTCGAAAACTTCGTAATTTACAAAGAAAGTTACAATCTATTCGACACTTTATTTCTCAAATTTTTGACTAATGTCACCCTTTTCATCATCTTCTTGAAAAGGATACTTCCTTCAATTGGGATGATGAGTGCCACAAATCCTTTGAATCATTAAAGGAATACCTCCTTCAATCACCTGTGCATGTCCCACCTAAGGATGACCAACCTTTCTACCTCTACATTTCAACCACTGATCATTCTATGGGTACAATGCTCATGCATCACGATGAGCAACATAGGGAGAAAGTGGTTTATTATATAAGGAATACTCTTTTAGACTATGATACTTGATATACCCATGCCAAAAAAATTTACTTATCCCTAGTATTTCTCACCACCAAACTTTTCCATTACCTACTCAACCAAAAAACCTTCATCGTCACCAACACTAACCCCTTGCATTATATGTATGCTAAATCTTACCAACACCAACATGTCACATGTTGGCTAATGCTCCTTGTAGACCTAGACCTCGAATTCATCCATCAAAATTTGGTCAAAGGATAAACCATTGCATATTAGCTTGTCAACGCACCTCTTTCCGGAACTCAATCTTCTAACTTTGATTTTCCTAATGAATCCATTACTACCCTCTCACTCAACAACACCCTCTATCAGACGACCCTATTATTTAACAGGTTTTAAATGTAAACATGGGGGTCTGCAAAGGGTTTATCCTCATTCCTCTTGATGGTGAGCCTATGCCTTTATCTTTCAAACTTGACTTCAATTGTACCAATAACGTGGTTGAATATGAAGCACTCGTGTTAGGTCTCCAAACTACCATTTCCCTAGATGTTAAGACCATTAATATATTTAGTGATTCTCAATTGGTTGTCAACCAATTCAATGGTTTATACCAATTTCATAATGAAATAATTCAAAATTATAAGCATCACGTCGATATTCTTTTAAAAACATTTGATAGTTACAATATTCAAATTATTTTTCGATCATCCAACAAATTTGTAGATATCATGGCTTTCCTAGCCTCACAAATACCTACTTCACCTTCAGAATCCAAAATATTTGCTACTGAGTATAATTCTTGTAGTCACCTTCTTATGTCATCTGTAAGGTAAATTTTCTAGGAAGAATTGAAACTGACCCACGTGACATTTGGTATAATCAGTATGTTGATTACCTCTCCCAATAAATTCTACCTCCAGATCTCACTTGCAATGGTAAGTGATCCTTCCTCCAACAGGTTTCTTGTTACGTTGTCATGGGGGGGATTCTTTACAAGTGTGTATTTGACTTTATCATCTTACGATGCATCCCTAGTTTTGAAATTCCGTGCACCATTAAGGAAATCCATGAAGGGATTTCTTTGTGGACATTTTAGTGGTCACGTTGTTGCTAAACATATTCTTCACCTCAAATATTACTGGCCAACCCTTAACCAATATTGTTATGACTATATTAAATTTTTGTAAAGTTTAAGTAGCACGTTAACCTTTACCACACTCCAAGTCATGCCCTACAAGTCGTTAGGGACTTTTGGCCCTTCTCTCAATGGGGTTTGGATCTTGTCTGAGAGACCAACCCTCATTCTTCTCAACGTCACTAATGGATCATCACAACAACCAAATACTACAATAAATGGGTGGAATCCATCCCTCTCATTTCTACAAAAGTCGAGAAAATATGTAAATTTATCAATCATCACATCATTTTTGTTTTGGTGTTCCTCATCATCTCATCACTGAAAATGGTAAAAAAATCAAAAACAAGACCCTACGCAAACTCTATGATAACTTCGGTATTCAACTCAGTTTCTCTTCACCATATTATCCTCAAAAAAATGGTCAAGCTGAATCAACTAACAAAACCCTCAATAAAATTCTCATGAAAGTCATCGATGATACTGGTAAGGATTGGCATACACATATTCCTTTCACCTTATGGGCTTATTGCATCAGCATTCATACCTTGACTACTGCCACATATTTCTCTTTGGTCTATGGTACATAGGTAGTATTGCCTCTCGAAGTCCAAATTCCATCTCTTCATATCTCACTTAAATATATGCTCAATGATGACAACTTTTGCTAAGACCATTTGACACAACTTGAGTTATTATAAGAACATCATTTAAATGATCTCAACCACCTTCAAATCTACCAAAAACATATCAAACATGCCTATGAAAAACATGTTCATGAACAAAATTTTAAGGTCAGTGATCTTGTCTTGAAAGAAAATATACATGTAACTAAAGCTAAGAAAAACAAACGAGGAAAATTTTCTCCTAATTGGCTTGGACCCTACATTATCACCCATACCTATGGATCAAGCATTTATCGTTTATCTTCTCTTGAAGGTAAACCTAAACCTGAGCCCCTTAATGCCTTGCATCTTTGACCATTCTATTATTGAATAAAGTACTACATCACTTTATGTCACTTACATGCTCATCCCTTGAGTGAACCTCTCCTTTCATCTACCTATTTCAAGGACCAACGACTCAAATAGAATTATGTGATTATCTATCACCATTTAGCCTTATCTTCAATATGAGTATCACAACTCTACTCATGGCACGATTCTCATGGATACTTTTCATCCTTCTCATGATGGAATCCCATGGTCATTTGTTTCTTGAAACCTCTCTTGCATATGTAACCCCTTTCATGTATTGTTTTCCTTTATACAATAGGCTTATACTCCTTTAAATCCTTGTCCATGACTTGAGTTCAAAAAAAATAAAAAAATAGGTGGGATAACCAAAAACTCAACTCCTTGAGTCAAAATTCTCACAAAAAGATAATTCCCTCAAAAGGAAATCTATATCTCTTTCTCACTACTATAAGTATACTTCTCCGCAAAGGAAATCTATAAAAATCCAACGACTTATTGTATAAAGTCTATAAAAAAATATGACTATTTTCTGAAAAATAAAAATAAAAATTATCCTAAAGTTTCCCACATTGATCAACTTCACGAATACCTCAAGGAGACATTCTATTTATCCCACATATATTTAATGATTTGATTAGTCTATGAAAGTAAAAAGAAAAGAAAAATCAAGAAAAAAATACTTTAGGTCATGGAATTGCCTATTCTGTTTTTGAGTATCTTATAGAAGGGGCATGTTCCTAATAAGGTTAACCATCCTCCACCTTACCTATTTTATTCTCTTCTTCCTATTCAAGGGATGACGCATGTACTTTACACATAGTGATCACACCACTTCTTTCACCTATAGACCTATCGCATCATGCAATGTATCTAGGGACTTATGCTCAATAAGTCTAAGGGCACAACATTTATGGTCTTTGCCAACTTGGGGCATTTGGATTATTTTTAGATTCATCTCTACCTACCTTGTTGTTTATTCTCACCGTACCTAAACACTAAAACCAAATCACTTATATACATTCTCTATACCTACGCCTAACTTACCTTTCCTATTAGCTATTCAATATTTGACCTTGCCTATTTCAACACATGCTTACACAACCAACCTATTAATATAATTTACCTATTCATCTTACCTACCAAGTTTCATTCTTCCCTTGTTTATGGGAGAACTACATCGGCTTGAGGCCCCTTTCACAAGGGCTATGTAGGAACACTTTTAAGTCATGGGGCCCTCTTAGGTTATCTCAGCCACTCTTTTACCCCATCATATTTTCCCCCATCAAATTAAAAACTTAGTTAGGTTCCATAAAATCAATATTTTGGAAGTTAACTTAAAAAAAAAAAAACATACATCACACATATACATCATCATGTACTTTCCATAAAACCAATAACTTGGATATTAAATCAAAAAAATTAAACCCAGCCATACCTATCATCTAGTTTCCATAATATCAATACATTATAAATTTAAATAATTCACCATAACATCATTTCATTTCACAAATTACATCAACTAAATCATGCCTAAATCATCTAATTTCCATAAAAACATTAACTTGGAAATGTTTAACTCAACCATGGCTAAACCATCTAAGTTTCATGACACCAATACAATGATAATCCACACCGACTCCACCATGCCTACATCTAACTTAACCATGCCTAAAAATATAGTTTCCATAACATCAATATAATGAAAATGAAACTAACCATACTTCATTATAAATCCATGCCTATACATCTAGTTTACTTGAAAAAATACAATGGAAATAAACCAAGTAAATCATATATATATATATATATATATATATATATATATATATATATATATATATATATATATACATCATCAATCTATAAATCGAAGGTCTCGTATATTAGTAAACTAAATATACATATATAAATACAAGTATCTAAAAAATTCTCTTATAAAATCTCACATCTTCGGCATGTAGAGGGTATATATATGTCAAAAATAAAAATAAAATGTCTAATATCTTCCATGTATATCTTCCATCATGAAGGACTGACTCCCCTACTACTCTCCCTTGTACCCTCATCTGGTCCTAGTCTCCACCCACTCATCATCTCTCCAATTAACCTCACCTAGCCTTTATCTCCATGAACTAGTAACCTCTCACTCACCCTGCCTATGTGGCCAATGGATCTTTGAGCTACTCAAACTATGTGTCCATGAGCTACTACCTAGCGCTGGTTTCTATTGTACTCTTTTCTGTGTAAGATGAAACATGTATACCAGCCTCCAATAACCAATCCTGATAATACCTCGCTTCTAATACTACATCTCTATAAGTGGCCATATATATAACTTGGGAGGAGCTATCGCTCTCCGCTCTCGCCTAACTCGTGGACCTGTCCTAATAAAAGCTGGTGCTGTCTTGGTGCTGTACTCAGTCCTTATTGGTTCTGTACTACTACTTCCTATATGAATGGTGCTATGAGGGTGCCTGTGTAGCTACCTTCACCTGTAATGCAGTCACATGTGCTTGTGATGCTGCTAACTTCCCCTATAATGTGACTATATGGGAATGTAACCTTGTCACATGTGCCTACAAAGCTTCTATTGTTCCCCCATCCCCTTCCAAAACTTGTGCTAGTTGGGCCTGTAACATGGCTACCTATCACTATAACCCTGTCACTTGTCCCAGAGGGTGATCCCATGTGCATGTTCTGAGTAAGATGTAGATGTAAAGTTATCACCTGATACTACAACTAATCCCTATGCACTATCATTGTAGCTAAATGTGGCTTCCTTGGTCTAAGAGATGATGCTTGTAACTAGGATACCCACCACACACTGTATGTGTTTATGGTTCCCGCATCATTGATATGCTTATTAGGTACCTTCTCCTCCCGCCTCGTAGGATCTTCCGGATGTGGTAGAGACAAGGATCACTCCACGTTGTCTCTGTAATACTAAGGAAATGGTGGAGGCACGTCCCGATGTAGCCTCGAATGGTGTTAGTATTTTTCCACTAGAATAATCTCTTTCTCATCGATACATCTCCCTTGTATCCATCGAGCAGTTGTAGGCCCTCCAGCTCCTCTGCCATACCTCCATAAGATGGGAAATCCACATATGACTGCCATACAATATCCATAACATATAATCCCTCTAGCATCCATCTGTAATAAGTCACATCATGTGATGCCTCCTCTATCCACGGATGAGCCCCTACTAGTTCCCATGTCTGTAACCAACTCTAGCGATGCCATAATACTAATCATGTCTCGGAAGTCCCTGTGTGTGCACAATAACTATGTGCTCATATGCTTAGTAGTGCAATAGATAAGTACAATAGATACCATTCCACTTAGAATTCTCACGATAGGCCCATATTTCCTATCTTTGTTGTACTAAGTAGGTTGGTACCAATGCGAAATGTACCCACTCCTCAACCATGTCGTAGAAAATTCCCATAAATGTTGGGGGAAATCTTCCACCCTACGAACTGGGAGTGCATAACATCCCATTGCCACCATCATCAATCTTCGCTAACTTGGTATCTTGAGGATGTCTAACATACATGTCTCCATAATTGATGCGGCATTATGCTCACTCGGGTTTTCCGCCACCTCACCATATACTATGACTATAGGATCAAACACATCATCGAGGAAATCTAATATATTGGCTCCCCACAATCGACAACAACAAAATCCTGTACACATCCTCTAGCCTGATAGTCATCTCATCGGTGTGTAAATGGAAGGTATTAGATGCTAAGTCCCATCTATTGATGAGAGAGACCATCAAACTATGATCTCGTATGATGTGCTTGTATCACCTCACACCAACAAGCCCAACATCTCTCATATGGTCCCACTCATCCTTAGTGACGATACCTCACATCTGTACCAACAAAGGTGGCACCATGTCCCACATAGTCAACTGGTGATGTGCCTACATCATTACCAATTAAAATTGTCAAGCACTTACCTCTTTTTAATCATCTATTCACACCTACCTAATCCCATCCCACACACACTTTTCCTAGCCTATCTATTTTCTACCTAAGTCACTCGCCTACCCTATACTCTATCTTACCTAAACACTCACACCTATTCTGATTCACTACTTTCCTTCTTTACCCAAATTACCCTAGTTTTCTCTACTTACCCATTCATTCATACAATCATCCTCAAATCTAACCTAATTCTATCTTTTCATACCTCCTCACCCAACTATCTATCTTACCATTCTATCCTTCTCTATTTTTTCTACTAAAACCTCCTTTTTAGGCCTTAGTCACTTTTAATGTTGGATGGGTGTTGGTCACCTGATGGTGGTACACCACATTTTTACCCCACAAATGTAGGAAAGAAAAATTACATAGATGATTCCCCACCGACGCGTGTGCAATCCAAATGATGTCGTCGATGTCGACCATCATTCGGTCCTTTGGTTTAGCCCTATAGCCAAACCCGGCATCCCTATTTTTCCAAAAATTAACAAAAACCCTCTAAAACCTACCCCAAACTACCCAAATTCCACCCACATTCATTTTACCACCTAATTAACCTAGATTTCACCCTCCCCATACCCGGTTTTTTCCCCATTTTCAATAAAAAAATTCAAATTCATTTTAAAACCCAAATTCAGCATTCTTCTATTTTTCATTTTAATCAAAAACACCAAATGGATTTTAAATCCTACCTCTACTCACCTCCATCTTCGTGGTGGGATATTCGGTCCCTGAACTAGAAATCCTCCCGCTCCCTCTCTAGCCTCAACCATGCCTAAATCCACTCCTCATCTCTCGACCAATCCAATCACTCGTATCGATCTCGCGGGCCCATCAAACTAAACTCCTATCAGCCACTACTCACTCGCCAACTCAGCCTTCCACTGTACCTTATACTTTCTCTTGTACAAAATCTATCTCTATCATTTCTCTAAAATTATAAAGTTACAAATGAATCGTAATACAAATATTTTTTTTTTTACCCCCAATTTGACTTGACCGACATTGGTCTCTTGCCTTAATGGACTAGCATCGGTTATCCTTTACAGGTGTTATCTAGCCCTCAACCTAGTATCAGTCACCTTTCTAACTAGCTTATACCTATTTCAACCTCAATTTTTCTACCCAAAACAATTTTATTACTACCCAAGCCTCAACCTAGCCTTATAAATCGCATAATAAAATAAGAAATAAACATTAAATATTATAATATTAATTTTAGAAATTCATTCGGGATATTATTGATATTGATAGAGGTTACATATATAGTGTTTGATCTCCTACAATGGTGGAGTCAACACTCATTCTCAATCCCTACAATCTCTCAAACTTATCCCTAAGATATCTCTAACTAATCTCTAGGATATCTCTCACACTAAAATAGCTACGTGATTTGTTCTCTAACTCACCAATAATAAAACTATTACAACTATATTATTAATATGTGTTCTATAAAATCATTGTTAATAATATTACATTTTATTTAATAATGTTACACAATATTTTGGTAACATTCACTCCCCTATTGTTAACATTATTAATTCCCAATATACACTCCCTAATGTTTACATGGTAGAAAAAATAATCACACTTCCTTCTGCAGCTTGTCACCCATGCGTGCTCATGATCTCGGATGTTTTCGAAAGATAACCAACAACCTAAACAAGGATGGTGTTACAGGATAACCAAAAACCTCAACAAAGGATGGTTTTATAGGACAACCAACATCCTAAAACAAAGGATGGTTTTACTAGACAACCAACAACCCAAATATCATGTTCTTTTTTCCTCTCGTGCTTTCTTACGTACACTATGTATTTCCTTCAAGGAATATGTAGGAATGATTGCTTACATGAATACAAACTAAATAGAGGAAAAATTGAACATTGAGACCATATTCCGGCCTCCCCCTTAATGTGAACATTTCACTTATTCAAATAGGAACTCGAAATCATACTACAAATCTTTAATAAAACACACATACACACACACACACACACACACACCGCCACCACATCTTCGTGTGGCCCGTTATTAGTGACTAATGATAGGTCATTGATTTACCTCCATCCCTACATTGCCTTCATCCTCCAAGAATCATGCTACTTACTTAGAAAATTGGACTTTTAAACTCAATTTTACACCACCTTTTGTCGATGTATCTTCCCGACAAATATTTTCTTTGGTTATGAAATTCCAAAGCGGGGTCGAGGGCAAGGCCCAGGTGGGGTCAAGGGGCGGTGCCCCTTGTAGGGTCCTAAGGTAGCATGCTCCCCTGTCGTGGTATAAGACGGGGTCAAGGGGTGGAGCCCCCAAGCCAAGCATGTTTTCCTTCTTTGAAGTCATCAAAGTATCATCGAAATACAATATTATTCACCTGATTCTCCAAAATCATTAGACGTCGGGTAACACCGAAAATGCATCATTAGGTAATTTTTTTATTTTTTACAATTTTTTATGACCATACAACTTAAATATTATTTACTTGACTCTTTGAATTTTTGAAGATAGACCAAAAAAATTAACTTGATAACTTCGACTCACAAGTTTTAATGATGACTCTATTACAAAGATAAAACTTATTGGATGATATGAGACTTTATAATGACTGACATTTATTGACTCAATAAAAAAATTCTCAAACTTATAAAACTGTATTGCAAACCAACTATAACCAACTATTATTATTGGGCACATTAAAGACACTAGACTAACTAAAACAAGCCCGTAAAGTGATCCCATAAAAAATAGCTATAAAATCTAATTAGACTATCTAACAAACTTTAGCATGGAGATGTTTCATACTAAGGAATCAACTCCACAAACAATAGAAGAGAACTGAATAATACCAAACATCCACGTGGACCAGCTGATAAGTGAGTGAAATGCTCAGTGGAGACTGGCTTTGAAACACGAATTGTGTAAACACACAAAACACTAATGCCAAGAAACTATAGTTAATGGAAAATCAAAGCTCCTGATAATAATAGGGACTGCAACGTGTTTACTACGGAGTTTAACCTCCCTAATGAAAGGTTCTCCAATTACATATAGAATGACATTCAGATCCAAAGTAAACTGGTGCATGAAGAAAGTAGTAGACATTTGTCAAATTTTGTATCTACCACAACATGCACTTACGCTTAATCTGCATGTAACATTTAGAATGCAAGAACACAATTCCCGATCCAACTTGGCTTTTGTAGACTTTCCAACTTAAATTTCAAAATGGCTTGACGCAAAACTAGCAGTGAGCTTAGGGAAGGTTCAATGCAACTGATTTGGTAGAATCATTCACCATCAAAGAAGAGAATCCATAGGATAAATCATAGGCAAAACAAAATTACTATGAAATTAATGAACATGCAGTGAAGAATATATGGTTCACAAGGGAGACTGAGTCAAATGATGAAGGCTTGTAGTCTAATACACTGTCGAGTATTAGGAGATCAGATTCAGGTCAGATCCAGCGAGGCATGCTCTATGTACACTCTAATGGCGAGTCAAAAAACACTAGAAATGATGCAATTTCAAGCCCTCATTTGAATTCCAATTCAAATATATGACTTGGGTCAAAAAAAGTTCCCACTTCACCAATACGGCCAAACCACGAAACTTCAACTATAAGGGAATTGAAAAATTCAAAACTTCATTCACCATAGATTTCCCAAATCTTGGACACCTCTATGCACTTATTCATACTCTCATTAGCTTAGACTCATAACAACTCTAAACTGAACACAAAACAAGAATTTTTGTTCACCACAAAAACTAAACTACACTCTCTTATATCAAGAATTGCATATACGAGAAACTAGATCAATCTTAACGTTGCCCCACTAAATAGTTAGGAATCCATTAATGAATTCGATTAGACTAGATCTGATACCAGTGATAAAAACTACACAATAAAATAAGAAATAAACATTAAATATTATAATATCAATTTTAGAAATTCATTCGGGATATAATTGATATTGATAGAAGTTACATATATAGTGTTTGATCTCCTACAATGGTGGAGTCAACACTCATCTTAAATCCCTACAATCTCTCAAACTTATCCCTAAGATATCTATACCTAATCTCTAGGATATCTCTCACAATAAAATAGCTACGTGAGTTGTTCTCACAACTCACCAATAATAAAACTATTACAACTAGATTATTAATATGAGTTCTATAAACTCATTATTAATAATATTACATTTATTTAATAATGTTACACAATATTTTGGTAACACGACCATCGTCGGTCGGTGGTTCGGACCCTAGGGCCAAAGCCCAACATCCCTATTTTGCCAAAAACTAACAAAACCCCTCTAAAACCTACCCCAGACTACCCAAATTCCACCCATATTAAGTTTACCACCTATTTAGCCTATATTTCATCCTTGCCATAATCGGTTTTTCCCCATTTTTAGAACAAAAAAATTCAAATTCATTTTAAAACCCAAATTCAACATTCTTCTATTTTTGTTTTAATCAAAAACACCAAATGGATTTTAGATCCTACCTCTACTCACCTCCATCACCATGGTGGGATATCTAGTCTCGAAATAGAATTCCTCCCACTCTTTCTTCATCCTCAGCCATGCCTAAATCCACTCCTCAGCTCTCAACCAATCCAATCACTCGTATCAATCTTGTGGTCCCATCAAATTGAACTCCTATCAGCCACTACTCACTCCCTAATGCATCCTTCCACCGCACCTTGTAATTTCTCCGTCTAAAATCTATCTCTATTATTTTTCCAAAAGTAGAAAGTTACAAATGAATCGTAATATGTAGATTTTAATTTTTACCCACAATCCTACTTGAATGACATCGGTCTCATGCCTTAATGGACCAACATCAGTTATCCTTTACCGGTGTTGGTTAGCCCTCAACTAGTGTCGGTCACCTTTCCAACCAACTTATACCTAATTTACCCTCAATTTTTCTACCCAAAACCATTTTCTTGCTACCCAAGCCTCAACCTAGCCTTATAACCCCACCTAATTGCCTTATTGCCTCACACCGACCTCACTATCATTTGGGGCATGTTTTTTCCTCTACCTCGGTCTTTCTGTAGACACCCATAATTACGCCCAAGCAATTTAAATACATAAATTGCGCTAATTATCTCCTTTCTCACAAATCAATGACATGTCGTCAAAAGCACTCATATTCCCTCTTATTGTCGTTAATTAATTACAATACACTAATTGATTAAGTCGCCTATCAACTAATACCCTAATTAACGAACTTTCATTAATGATTCACCTCTTCTATCTAGAATAATTAATTATAATTAATTAATTATCTCTCCTCCATTTAACGAATAAATCAATATTTAATTGATTTAATCCCCTTCTAATAGCCTAAATCATACTAATATTCCTCTAATTAGATTTTATAAGCTTACATCTACCTATTAGTTAATCACCTTTGATTAATTAAAAACACCCCCAACTCCCATGACTTGCTAAGCATAAATTAAACCCTTCTAAACTAAGGTCACCTTTTATAAAGCAACCTTATCCATTCCTAATCATGTTTTACCTTTATCCAACATGCAAAGAGATGAAGTGTTTCCTTTATCCATTGGGCTATATAAGGATCCCTCCTTCTACCTTTATACCTACACCTAAACTTCTTAAGAAATAAAATGCAAAGCATATAGCAAAATAGACTAAAATATTGCATTTGGTTTTCTTGAGAGGTCACCATTATTAAGAGCTAAGCTTCCTATTCTTACATCCTTTAAGGATCAAAAAAGTAATTTATATTTCCGTTGGAGCTAAATAGGTCCATTCATTTTGGTGGTGATCTAGGAGAGTAGAGATTTTGAATAGCATGTTATTTTGATCTTATATTTCAAAGTTATGATGTTTAGTATAGATCTTGTTTACCTCTTTATCTTGACGATGCTTAGGCTTTGTCTTAGCTAGATTATAAAAGTATTTAAGGTGGTAGTTCTTGCTTCATTTAATTTAGCTTAAGCAAAGTACACATGCTCACATTTGGCATGCCGGTGGGACACTTAGTCCCATCACATTTTAATTTTAAATTCATTGTTTTGGATAACTTTTGTTATGCACATGTAGTAATTAATGTCCATTTCCTTGGAATTTTACTAATTTGATATGTGTAACTTCTTGTTCATAGCCATCATTTTAATGGTTTTTTGCCATTTTTAAACTAACTTGTCAAAAATTGAGATATTGTGAGTTTTCTTGTGTTTTTTGTCATATTTTGGTTGCATGTGTGGTGCAGGCACATTTTTAGGAGTGCAGGCACATTTTTTGTGGCACACATGCCTCTCTAGTGGCATAGCCACACTTTCAAATCTTGGCTCTCTATTTATCAACCTTGACGCATGCATGCTAACCTTGACGCACATGTCCTAACTAGTGCACTGGATGCACTAATCTAGGCGTAGACGTCGTTTCATAATGTACCTTCATTGCATTTTAAAACCTGTCGGATCAACATGTACACCTAACCAGAGAACACATGTTTGTTTTTTTGGCATAGACATGTTTTTGGTGGCACAAATGTTACGTCAAAATCCTAGACTATTTTACAAAGTGGTGGCGCACATGCTTTTTGGTCGCGCACACACTTTTCTGGTAGCGCACAAGCTTTTCTACGGTAGTACAAGAATTCTATCTAAATTTCTAGTTATTTTTCTCACAAAGTAGTGTATACATTGTTTTTGTGGCAAACATGCCTCTCTGGCGGCGCAAGTGCATGGTAAGCCAAAAATACATAGAGTAGTGCACATGTCATTTTGGTGGTGCACACGCCTCTCGGGTGGCACAGTGCTGATGTAAATTGGAAAACACAGAGTGGTGTATACACCCTAACCCGCGTGTAGACACCAAAATAGGGGCACAAGTGTCTTTTTGTCTTTTTGCAATTAATGTGTTGAGGTGCTAACATTCTTGCAGGTTTTATCTAATCACATACTTGTCTTTGCAGGATGTTTTTACATGTTTTTATTTGATTAGATAAACTTTTCATTGTTTAATTAAAGGAATAAGATCATGTATGCTCTTCCCTCAAATCCCTTGGGGTGATCTTGGGAATCAGAAACAATTCTTAAGTCCTTTTGATGCTTTGAGGTTGTTAGGAATATTTGAGTTAGAATTGGTTAACTTCAAGGCGTCGTTAAATTAAAGTGTTTTTCCATTTGATATCTTTTTGGATTTTGGAGACATCACGTATGCTCTTCTCTTGTGTCCTTGGATGATTTAAAGAATTAGAAATGGTGTCCTTTCTTTTGATGGAAAACTACTAAAAATCATCATACAAGACCAAAATGCCATCACCTATCAAAGAACAGAGGAATCAAAATAAAGTCAAAAATTACTAATAAAGTTGTTATACAGGTTGCCAAATGGTGTTCGAGAAAACCACACCTAACTAAGAAATATAAAATGAACAACATATTCAAAACACTCTATTACAGGTTTTAGAAAAGAGTACATCCCTCTCCGCTCAACCTGGAACACAACCCCTTTGGCATACTTGCTTAAGCTACATCAATGGGAGTGGTTCCGGGAACCCCAAAGTAGTCCACGCAAGAGGGAATCTTGTGGAAAAAATGGGAAGTGCTCTACGCTACCTACTTGACTAGTGATTCCTTTGTGAGATAGAGTTTCAAGTTATCCCTATGTGAACCTTTTGAGTACATGATGGATGCATTTACTACCCACTATGCTTGAAGGGGGAAAAGTTGAGATACTCCCAAGATATTAGGGACTATTTGGGTAAATCATCCCGCTCATGGATAATCTTTGTAACACCTAGGACGATTGAACCACCTAGGAAAATATACTTTGGCTAGGAGCCCACTTTGACCATTCTAAAACAGTGTTGAGTTGTGAACCATATTTTTATTGCAAAACATGTGATGCGTTACTTTTGCTTGGTTTTTACTTGCCTTAGGGTGAGGCAAAACTCTACCGAAGTGAAGCTAGTATTTTTTATCCCATTTTTGATTTGCTTCCTTCACATTCTTTTGACACTTTTTTTATCGGAAGGAGAGTGACTACCTTTGTCTTACCAATTGATTATTTCTTCTAATTTTTTGTCCCTTTACGCCCATCCATGTTTGCGGTTGGGTAAGTTAAACATATAAAGTGCACGGAGATGTATTCATGTTAGTTGTGTCCATTGTGATCTTGATACCCATGTCAAGATCGTCATTGTAGTTAGGTGTGGTTCATCATCTTGAACTTCCTTAGAAGGGTTAGCTTTTTTGTATCGTATCACTACAATTTTGATATTTACATCTTGTTTCTAGTAAACTCAACATAAATATCTATATTATAAGGTTACGATGCACACATTTTTAACTATTCCTAGCTATACCTTGAGCTCTTTAGTTCTATTTTATTATTACCTTGATTTTGAAGAGTGTTGGGTGTTACCATTTGTGCGTGTTATATCAATAGCACCTTGATATCAATACCTTACTTTCTCACGAGTTTGGTTAACATATCTTGGTAATATTGTTGTGTCACTCATGAATTGTAATTGGAACTTTTGAGATATATGTCTTAATCAATTTTGAGCTCACTCCTAGTATATCTTGTTAGGAGGTCACATTGTTTTTTGTATTTACTTACGTTTTTTCATTCTCATGAACTTAGCATAAGTAATAACATCTTGTTAATTATCTTGCGATGCGAAACTACTTTTGAGACATAGTCTAGGAGGTACTTCATTTGATAGGTTTAGATACCAAAATTTTTGTCACTGGTGATTTATCACTCTATCACATTGGTATTCTCACATTTTTTTCATTCATATTCTTGACAATACATCTTGCATCTCACTTAGGTGTGGTCACAAATTTTGAACACATTTACAACTTACCTTAGTGAAACTCTCACAAAAACATGACTCCTAAAACATGAGTAGGACTCAAGAAATAGACATATGAGGAACAATAAGCACAAGCTTGGGAAGCCACTAATAGATAAGGGTCAAACCCTTCATTAGACATGATCTAGGACCTCTATTTTCTACGGAAAAAGAGATAGAAGATATGGTCGATCATAGTGGAAATGAATTAGAATCCCCACACGTGGAATTTGATTTTGAACCTACTTTATTAGATGAGTTTCTTTTCATAAATAAGGATAGAGTGCTGGCACGGGTCATAGAATTAGGGGCCAAACTACCCACCGAAAATGAAACAATCCCACCTACGAATAATGCTACTGAGGAAGAATGATCCCTTATCAATATGGAGGATATTTTGACTCATGGACATGCTTCTACCTCCAACATAGGGAATGATAAAGTGGTGGGACATAGAATACCCTTTATAAAAATGCCACGAAATAATACGGGACATGAGGCGATGAAGAACCTCCTTAATATGAGGAAAAGGAGGAACCCTTAGAAGAAGAAACCATAATTCAACAAAAGATTAGAAACTTAAGCCAACAATTATATTTTCTAACCTCCCATGTATAGAAGGAAGCAAGAAAGAATGTTCAAAATTCAAAGCCTAAGGAAGATCAATGAACTCCATAGAGAAAACCAAGTAGAAAATGATACAGGTATCATCACGTATATATCCCGGTTCTCCCACTAGAGAACAATTCTCGCACAAGAGGTATAGTCTATGAAAATGAAACTCACGAGCCTAAAAGAGAACAATATAGGGAGCATTAGAAAGTATCAATATGAATAATTATGCCCCTATCCTTTTGACAAGACTATGACCCTTTAACCCTCTCCTAAGAAATTTGATATGCCAAAATTTGAAAATATAAAAGGAAGGGAGATCCACGGGATCATGTCAAATACTTCTAAATGGAATGTCAAGAGGTGTCTTATAGTGATGATTATCTCATCAAACTTTTTCCCAAAAGTCTCAGAGGTCAAGCCTTGGAGTGGTTCACACATTTACCTTAGGGATCAATTTTTACGGCGAATTGGCAGAAAGGTTCATGCGTCACTTCTCATACAACATAGAGAGTGATGTCACCATGGAAGATTTATGTGGTGCCAAATAATGCCCTAATGATACTTTCTCTAGCTTCCTCCAATGTTGGAGACAGATATCTAGTATCGCTTCCCTTGTGCTTTCCCTTAAAAATAGTTGGTTAGTATTTTTGTTCCCAACCTAAACCCGGACATAGCCTTCCACCTCCAAATGCATTATGTTCGCACTATTGAGGAGGTCATCGAAAAAGGGGTTCAAATAGAGAAATCTCTCATTTCCAAAGAAACTCTCAAAACTCAATCTAGAGATAATCAAAATGTTAAATCCATAGAGAATCCAAAGGTCTTTAACAAAAATAAAAATGTGGTGGGAGATGGGATCACTGATTCCAAATTGTATAAATGGTCCAAACTAGGTAACCTTTTAAAATGACCAAAGGAATAATTCAACCACCACCAAAGCAAAGAACGTTCACCTCTCTTAATGAATTTTTTTCCATTATACTAAAAAAATTAGATACGACTCACATGATGACATATCCTACGATGCAACCATTTGAAAACAATGCTCCAAAACCTTCATGGTACAAGGAGCACGAATATTGTGAAATGCATCATGTCAAGGGGCATAAGATAGAAAAATGTCTGTGACTCCATCATTATATTTAGGACCTCATTGAAAATGGGGAGATAGAGGTGGAAAACCCAGGAAAAACACAGACACCTAACAAGAAAATGGGGATATATAAAGAGCCATTCCCTAATCATGATAAATCAGAAAAGTCAAAGCCGGATCAGGGAGAGTCATCCCAAGGTTATAAAGTAGCGAATTACTTGTACACCAAAAAAGACAACAATCATTATGATTCACTTATTGGATGTATTCGCTCTCCTACTGACCATGTCAACACCATCCAAATCAAGGGAAAGGACTGCGCTACGGTAATAAGGCATGCCCACCTCATGATTCTAGAACCTTCTCCGTCAACCCCACAAACTGGTAAATATAACCTTTTAGAACAACTTGAGAAGACGTCTGCTAAGATTTTGATCTTAGATCTTCTTAAGATATCCAATGTGCATAAAGACATTCTATACCAAACTCTTTAGGGGGGGGAGTGCCATTGGAGGTTGAACCGACACACTGCAAGCCACGATCACAAACATCATACCAAATGAACATATTTCCTTCAACCATAGGGAGATCCCTACTGAAAATCCAACACATAATCTTCCTTTATATATTGAGGTAGTAGTCACACTCGCTAGAAATCAAACGGGTGTTTATGGATAATGGATATGGGTTGAACATTTACACACTCAAGTTGGTTAAACAGGTTATGACATACCGAGACAGATCTTGTGTCCAATATCATCGCTATCACCGCATACGATGACATGGAAAGGGAGTCAGCAGGGCACAATCATGTTTCCCATGGAGGTGGGTCCCATTTGCCATCGTAAAAGTTTCATGTCCTTCACTTGGAAATTCGATATAATATGCTTCTAGGTGACCATGGATTTATGCCATATAGGCCGTGCATCGACATTTCGTTAATGCATTAAGTTGAAGCATGAGGGCCACACCATTACAATACAAGGGGATTCAGATCCCTTTGCTCACTATAGATCTCTTAATAGTTTTGCATGAAAGGACACATATACATGTCCCTCCACCGATATAGTTGTCTCTCTCTAATCTAAAGCCATGAAATCCCGGGTGGATTCAGATTCTCTCAGTTCTAGTGCCCATGGGGCGTCTACATCAACATCTACTTTTGATTCATGGGAGATGAAAATCCTTGAATATGGATGCGGGGAATATAATGTACATCAAACACTCTTGGTTTCATACCTCTCATTATCACCCAAGACTAGAGGTTGACCCAACTATCACTTCAGAAGACCTAGAAATGAACACACTATTGGGTCATTCTTACCTAGAGGCTTGTTGGCTGAGGAAAAATTTCTTGATCCACCTATAACTTGGGTCCCAGAGGATACTCAACCATCCTATTATCGAGACTCGAATATGAGAAATAAAGTAAAATTATGTACTCCATGTGATATAAAGGCCTAGGATGTGGTAGAAATGAACAAGGATAGAGAGAGCCTGTGCCTCTTCCGCATTTCAAAATAGAAAGATACAACATTAGGATTTTCCCTTATGGAGCACACCCCAATGATCAAGATGTTACTTGATCTAAATGTGTGGATAGCTCGAACTATCTAGATAATGATATGTATTCCCATTGTAGCCAATATGAAGACCTTGCCTCCAAAACCTATTCATGAACAATGTTTTCCTAACCATAACCCCTACGAAACCAACCCTTCACCTTGTTTACCACCGCCTTTGTTGAATGGGACCAACAATGTCACATGTTGTTAGATTTATTAGAGAATGATGAAGCCATCACAAAGTTCATGGGCATTCGGGATACAATTCCCATTAGAGACCACAAGAATGATTTCTTTATTGACTTAGATACCTACACCTACTTCAACAAGGAGAGTGAGATTTGTGGTCAACAAAACTTAAAGAAAAGCAAGGGAAAAAGTTCCAATGTAAAGCCTCAGAAAAAATCAAAGTCCAAGTCACATAGTGAAAACCTATTTGAGGCACTGGCCAAAAACAAGTAAAAATCAAAGGAAAAACAAAGTGACCATGCCAAGGATGAAAATCTCATGGAGACATCCTTGGATGAAGATCTCAACCTTCCTCTTGATCCTACGCGTATGGAGGACTTATCAAAATTACTAGTCGAAGAAACCATTGATGTGAATATTGGTACAAAAGAAGACCCCAAGATAGTAAAATTGGGAGCATCACTCTCGGCTAGAGAACAAAAGACATTCACTATGCTGCTGCGAGAGTTTATAGACATGTTTGCATGGTCTTACAAAGACATGCCAGATTAGATCCAAATTTTTTCATGCACAACCTAGTTGTGCATGCAGATGCTAAGCCTATCAAATAGAAGCTTAGAAAGATGCACCCAAGAGTAGCCTTACTAGTTAAAGAAGAATTGGAAAGATTTCTTGCGGCAGGATTCATCGACCTATTGATTATTTTGAATGGATATCAAACATTGTTCTTATCCAAAAAAATCCTGTCGATATCTCGAATCTATATGGATTTTAGAGACATTAATAAGGCTTTCCCTAAAGATGATTTTCTGCTGCCAAATATTGACATGATTTTTACTCAATAATAGGGTATGAGATGCTATCTCTCATGGATGGCTTTTCAGATACAACCAAATCAAGATAGCTGAAGAAGATCAGCACAAAATGGCTTTCATGACTCCTTGGGGTACCTTTTGTTATCAGGTGATGCCCTTTGGTCTCAAAAATGTAGGAGCTACTTATCAATGGGCAATGACGGTGATTTTTCATGATATGATTCATGATATCATGGAGGACTATGTGGATGACATCCTCAGAAAGTATAAGACAAGAGAGGATCACCCTGTCATTTTGTGGCATATCTTTGAGCACCTACGAGAGTATAAGGTTAGGCTAAATCCAAAGAAGTGTGTATTCAATGTGCTATCAAGAAAACTATTGGGATTCATCATGTCAAGATGAGGAATTGAGGTAGACCCTACTAAAGTGTCTACTATTACTAAAATGCCTCCACCTAAGAATATTAAACAACTACACATCTTACAGGGGAAAATCTAGGCCATTCACCACTTCATCTCCTAGCTCGCAGATAAGTGTCACTCATTTACCCACTTTCTTAAAAAGGATGTCACCTTCATCTGGGGACCTGAGCAACAACAAGCCTTTGCTTTGCTTAAACAATACTTGGCTAATCCGCATGTCCTCATGCCTCCAACTCCTGGAGAACCACTCTTGCTCTATATTTTTGCTACACAATTTTCTATTGGTGTGCTGCTCTCCCAATATGACCTTGGTCATAAGGAAAAAGTAGTGTATTATCTCAGTTGTACCCTCATCACCTATGAGCTCAATTATCCTCAAATTGAAAAAGCTTGCTTGGCTGTTGTTTTTATTTTTCAAAAACTTCACCATTATCTATTGAATACCAAAACCAAGCTAATATCCAAGGTTGACCCACTCAATTACTTACTGTCTAAACCCACCCTCACAGGTAGAATGGCTAATTGGATCATTCTACTCAGTGAGTTTGACATAGAATTTATACATCAGAAGTTGGTTAAAGGACAAGTACTCATTGACCAACTAGCAGAAGCACCTTTGTAAGGCACTGAACCTTTGAATCTGGATCTACCAGATGCCTCCTTGCTCTACATTGAAGAATTTTTCATATGGCGAGATAGATTTTGACGGGTCCTTTACATTTCACGGTTCGGGTGAAGGGGTAGTCCTTATCATTCCTTCGGTGACCCTATACCACAAGCTTTTCACTTGGTCTTCCCTTGCAAAACAATATTTCAGAGTATGAGGAACTTATTATAGGGATGAAGTTATCTATCAAGTGGAACATTCATCATGTCAAGGTTGTGGCTGATTATTAGTTAATTATCAAATAGTTTAATGATGAATATAAGGTTAAGGATGATAAGCTCATACCTCACAAAAATTTGGTCAAAATTCTAAAGGAGTAATTCATACACATTACATTTGAACAAATCCCAAGAGTGTAAAATAGATCAGTAGATGTCATGGGAAAAGTTGGTTCTCAGGCCGTATTCCACCGGGAATAATGACATGCCATTCTTTGTAGAAAATTTATGCCATCCTATGTATGAAATGCCATAATCTTGCTGCGGTGTGATGTTATTGGTCCTAATTCCCCATGCTACAAACCCATCTTTACCTATCTCAAGGATAACACATTCCCTCCTGATATCTCCCATTCTAAAAATCAAATCTTGATTCACCAAATAGCTCATTACACCCTTTTAGAAGGTACACTTTATCTTCATGGCTACGATGGGAATCTGTTACATTGTCTTGATGTGACGGAGTCGATCCAAGTAATCAAATAAGTACATGAAGGGGTGTGTGGAGCACACATAAACGGAATGGTCTTAGCTAAGAAATTGTTGAGAGTAGGCTACTATTGGCCTACCATGGAAACCGATTGTTAATTATGTCAAGAAATGTGTAATTTTCCAGTATGGAAACTTCATCCATGCTTCATCACAACCATTACAACCTATCACTACCCCATGACCATTCTCTAAGTGGGGACTTGACTTGATAGGAAAACTTACTCTTGCCTCATTTGATGGTCATACCCACATCATCGCGGCTACTAAATACTTTACAAAATGGGTGGAGTTCGCTCCTTAACCTATGTAACAATAGCTCGAGTTCCAAATTTATCATGAATCATATCATTTGTCGATATGGCATTCCTATGGCCATTGTTACGGATAATGGGAAGTCATTCAAGAAAAAAATGGTGAAAGTTCTTTGTTAGCAGTTCCAATTCAGGTTAAAATGGTCTACACCATATTACAACCAAGGTAATGGACAGGTCGAAGCCACAAACAAGACTTTGGTGAGAATAATGGAGTAGATGGTAAGAAAAATAGGTCGTAATTGGCACTTACAAATCCATCCAGCCCTTTGGGCTTACAAAACCTCCATTCACACTCCTACGAGTGTAAAACAATATTCTCTAGTGTTTGGGACAAAATCTATCATCCCCTTAGAGATCGAACTTCCTTCCCTGAGAATTTCTCTCAAGGACTATCTGGATAAGGATGAGGATTATCAGGTAGCAAGACTAGCTGAATTAGAGCTCCTAGATGAGAGGTGCATTCATGCTCTTAATCACCTGAAAGTGTATCAGAACAAAGTCTCTAGAAATTACAACAAGATAATCATCCCTCGTCAGTTTGAGGTTGGTGATTTAGTCATGAAGGAGAACCAGTTCAACACAAGAGTGGAATGAGAAAAGAAAGGGAAGTTCAAACCACATTGGTTGGGACCCTATGTTATAGTCACCAAGTACGGCACAAGGGCATACAAAATTGCTCACCCCAATGGTGATGAGCTTCATGAGCCCATGAACGCCATGCATATTAAGCGGTTCTATGCTTAAACATGGTGCAAAAAAGTCAAAAAAGCAAAAACTTAAAAACATGGTAAAATGATCAAAAATACAAAAAAATCAAAAAGAGAAAAGAAAAAGAGAAAACAGGTCATCCACAAGTGAAAACCATGTAATTGTGGAACTTTGGATAGGTCCTTGGGTGAAAAATGGTTTCCGACACCTTGGGAGGATTCGTTGTTCACAAGCATCTTGCATCTAGAGGGTACTTTTACTTGGCCTAGCCCTAGTTCTACCTTCGAGATTCCCGTGAGCCCAACCTGTCAATCCTTGATATGGCTATCTTCTTTTTATTCTTCTATGAGGGGCATGGTCTTTTGCTATTCCCCATCTTACACTGGGGGAAATTCAATGACTTCACCTTCTTGTTCATACACGTGTGGCCTTTTCCCTTGTATATTCCCCATCTAACGTTGGGGGCATCCACGCTTTCTTGGTTACTTGTGCATAACTCTAGAAAACTATTAGAAAACAATGCAAAAACAATAGAAAATTGTTTCAAAAAAACCTAAACAATAGAAAATTGTTTCACAAAAACCTAAACAATAGAAAATTGTTTCAAAACACCAAAAATAATAGAAAATTGTTGCATGAAAACAAATCTTACAAAAACATTTACTTACATTTACTTACATTGTCTTGTTTCTTGCTTTTCTTGTTGCTTGTATAGTTGTTTTATGTTTTTGCTTTTGGGTTGTTTGTTGCTTGGGCATACTTTGTTAGGATTCATATTTTCTTTCTTAGATTAGATTTATTCTTGCTTGTGCATATTGAGGTGTTGTTTTGCATGCTAGTGAATCCTGGTGCATTATTATGTTATTTTATCGTGTTCCTTGTTAGCATTTGATTGTGTTTATTACATGTGCATTGTTTTTTATCACAACATCACATTACCATCATTATCATCACATCAAACATCATCTATACATCATATATCAACGAAAGGCTATGTATACATCATACATGAATGCTAATCTAATCATCACATATCGTATCATAGAATGGGGGAAAGAGGGATCACAAATATAAAAATCCATCCCCCCACACCCTTATCATCATATCATCCCATCCACTAAGTATGGAACATCTCATAAACAAAACACATTTGATATATTCTATAAGATCACATCATCTAGAAATAAAAACACATGTGATACATCAACAAGATCATGATACATATACATGTCAAATCAAATCAGAATACATCATAAACACATCTATCTATCCATGAGAAAAAATAAACAAATGTCCATCTCATATATACACATATGTCATGTCACAAATGTACAAATCATATATGTGTGGTATATCTGTATCAAAAATGGTATACATCATGGTAGTACATCATAAGGGCCTTCATCTGAGGCACACAAAAGAGTGATACATCTATAACAGAATAAAATCCTTCATCAGAGGCATGTATCCAAACTACTCTATATCAAAAATGCCTTTAGATGAGGTGTACAAAACTGATATATCAAAATTTCCATATATATATACATGTATAAACTATCTAGATCATTACTCAACAAATGCATCATCGATACAATGTGCCATAAAAAAGGAGCATGCATAAAAAAGAATCAAGCCTTCATAAGAGGCATGTATACAAAATATCTGTACAACAAAAATGTAGAGCTCAACCATAGCTCTTGCCCTCGCTAGGACTCCTGTCTATCACCTGGTCAACGGAACAATGGTGGCTAAGATGGACCTGCACTAGGTGGGCCACCAAACTATCTAGATGGTCCCTATCCAAATGGCTACTCGGCATAGGATCCCTAACTCGATCTCATCGAATGGCACGATCTCCATGACTTGGAACCTATCTTACTCATCTTTGACTATCAAGAAATTACCACTTGTTGCCTGGGGAACTACCCTAAAGTAGGAAGTCCTATAAAATAAATCCTTGCCACCAAGCCTCGTAGCATCATAGATCAAGTCAACATCTCCATAGGTGAGGGCTGCCTATAGGGAAACATCGCGCTCACCTATCACTCTACTTAAATCGGCCTCAGCCTATCTCAAAGAAGTAGCCTCTCGATCTCTCCATGGTAACAATCTGCACCTAGGCTCATGCTTGATCCTCTCGCGTGAAAGATAGCCATGTGACTGTGTCTATACATGATCCCTTTGGGCAATGACCATTTGCACTTGAGTTTGGGATTGGTGTAGGAGGCTCAATATCTGAACCCCCTGTGTGGCCATCTCCCGCATCTCGACTCGCCATATAGAATCAGAACCTCCTGGCCATCTTGGGCCCCACCTAATCTTACTCGATAGTAATGTGATAATATGGGTTCGATCCTCTGGTCATGCTCACCGACATAGTCACACACCAGCCTCAACCCTCATCTCTCTCTACTCTAGCTATGTCTCTCTTAGCTAAAGCCTCGTTGTAACTCTTTGTTGATTGTGGCTATCTATGAAATCAAGTTATGTGGCTATCTCGTGCCACAAGCACCGGTCCCTTGGGTGCTCTGGATGACTAGCCCTACTCTAAGACCCTCACTCTAGGTAGCTAAATTGGTGCCTTTACTTGGGTCCTATGGCCTCGGCTCATGTGCACTCGTGAGACACCCTACTCATCATGTGAAATTCCATCAAATGGATGCTTTGATCAGATCCACCGCTCTCTCTCTCCACTCAACCATGTCGGATCTCTCACGGGTGGCCAAGTGCACTCTTGATTAGGCCTCCTCCGGGATAGTGAGACATCGGGGTAACATAGTGGCATACCAAGCTACATAATTTGTTGTCATCTCCAAGTCCCACACTTTCGTGGCTTTGGGTCCCATGCCTATGGGACCACCTATGTAAAACTCACCCTAGCTCGGGCCACCAGTATGCAAGGCCCCATGGTATGCCTCTCTGAATCTCTATGTGCATACCAAATATCCGGCTATGGGACCCCTTGTACTCTGCCAAGCTACCACTAGCACCTGTCAACTTGATACAACTCTATAATGTAGCTGTGACTGCCAATGATATAGTGCTCTACTGAGCACACACTGAGCTCTGTGGCATCCTCTGGCCACTGGAAATGTCTATAAGGCCACCATATAATATCTATCTCTGGTAGCTCATCGAACTCTCACCTATATCTGAATAAGCTGCCTAGGTGGCCTCATGCATCACCACCTGCTAGTACCCATGCCATGTAAGATGGCTCTCTGCGGGTCTCGGATACGTAAAATTCCCACCTGGGTGTCTCGATCACAATGTGGTTCCATGACCAAATTTGTAGTAAAGAGGCTATACCCATGGTCTTCTGACCATGGTAGGTAATCAAATGTAGATCCAATATAAGAGGGATAGTATACAATGTCCCAACAATATCTCTCGCCACTAAAAATTCCATGTACCAAAGGTAATAATCCTCTTGGGAACGATGTCTCTATCTTATTAGTGATTACAAACCCACTTATAAGAGACATAATGTAGAGAGGCCCTAAATGCAATGTAGGTCGAAAT